>FN649730.1:2010824-2064949 GCA_000310025.1 Ectocarpus siliculosus | reverse complement strand
GCGTACATTGACCACGCGTCCCTTTCGAGACGGAGCACCGTTCCTACCCCTACTAGAGACACCACCAACATTTGGGAGCTCTTTACGTTTCTGCCACAAACTCCATAAAAATTTCTTGCACATCTTATCCCCGTCCTCTAGGGTCTCTTGTGCCCACCATCTATCCCCAACTATCGCCATCGTTTTTTCGCTGTTGTCTAATTTACCAAACTTGTCCATGTCACACCCTCTCTGTCTCATTTCCTCCTCGAGATCCTCTCTTTCTTTCCTGTACAACTCACACTCCCCAACTATGTGGGGTCTACTCTCCTCCGATTTGCCACATGGACATGTGTGTCTATCCTCCTCTTCCTCTCTCCTACGGCTGGTATACCTCTTCCTCCGTTCTGGCAAGTCCAGATCGCCTACTCGAAATTGTAATTTCAGTTTTTCGCGTAGTCCATGGGGTCGTCCAAGTACGTCTTCATCCCTATCCCTTCTTTCAACTTCCCGTATATGCGGGGGGGGGGGGGTATTTCCGTATCATACAAGGTGGTGATACTTTTATGCTGTCCATAAAGTTTTTCCGAGAGGTTTGCAGTCGATTTTTCATGTCCAGGCGGTCTTCGTTGGGGGGGGGGGGGGTATGTTTTCCGTATATTTTCAGGGTCGTAAAGAACGCCCTCCATTGTTCATCGTTGCCAACAACCACGGAAAATGTGTACAATAGGCGAGCAGAACCAGCACTGGGTACCTTGGTAATGGGTTCACCGACTAATGAATGGGATACGAAGCGGATAACGAAAATATGGGTGTTTCCGTAGAAAAGTATGGGTGTTTTCCGTACCGTAGAACGTCGGTAGTATTCCGTATGCACGCGTTGGAGACAAAGCACGATGTATGAGAGAAGGGTATAAGGAGGATGGTAGAACGATGGCACGGCTGTACCGCATGTTTCTGCCGTTTGCACGGACCGGTTTCCCCGACGCAAGAATTGTGAACGTGAGCAGTTTCACTGACATCTACACCTCCCAGCAAGTAGCGAGCACCCTGATCGGCGACGACGATACCGTCTCCAAACAAGGGGGGAGGGTGAGCCACCTTGCACTCATTCACCAATTTTCTGGGCAATGAGGTGCTGGTGCAAACTCCTCTAGACAGACGTTCTCGCACCCAGGGACTACTACAAGAAATTACTTGGCGTGGCACGGGCGCAAACATAAAAATATCGATATGTACTACTGTAGATACGGATGCGAGGTCTGCTTTGGAGAGAGTCACCTGCAGTAATCGAGAGAAACCATCCGCGCGCCGCGCCCGGAAAGCAAACCTTTCAGCGTGTAACGGAGTTATCGTGGAGCAACCTGTGCGTAAACACAACCCCGGACATTTCTTGTTGGATGCTGGCACAGAGTCTGACAGGGTCCCCGATTGTCAGCGTAAATCATTTGGGGCGAAAACGCGGTAAACATCACCCGACCCAGGGATGTTGTCGAGGGCAGAAGCTTTCAATTTTGTTGCTCCTTGTGTTGGCTGTCGACGATGACGACGAGATGCTTACCTTTTTTTTTCCCAGACAAGGTTTGACTCACGACCTTCGCAAGCACGTGGATGTGTGTGCGAAAACGAGCGAAAACCACCCTTGGGCGACTCGGGATGATATCCTTGCACTTCAAACATTTGTTTACTTTAGTATCTGCGAGACAGACCTAACCACACAGCAGTATTTGTAGTAGACTTTTTTTTTACCTACAGAGTAGGTCCTGGATTTCGATCCTGTGACAAGCTTCACGCGAAACTTCGTTTCGCTCAGGTCTGTGGAACATGCCTACATACACTTGTTTCACGATCATGTAAATCCTACCATATAACCTTCGGGAACGTTCCCCACGTTCTCCCCGGAAGATTGTCTCTCGGAGCGATGCCGATGTCGTCAACGCCCCGAGCCACGAGGCTTCCCCGGATAGTTGACCGTGACTTGTATCCGAGAGGGATGCGAGGGCGTGCCCTCGCACACCTCTCACTCTTCAATCTTCGCTTCTGTTCTATTCCCATCTTATCCAGAGATTCTGCCGAGCATTTACAGTCTGTCCAACACCGCTCCTAATTTACCTCACCCCGTATCTGCGGCCGTTGCCTGCAGTAGAACGTCTGCGTAAACAGGGTTGGAGAATCACACCTCCCTGCGGTGTTTTTCGAGTACAACCCCATCATGCATTTTGGTTTCAAACAACCTCCACCTACACGATACCCGCATCTCCCCACCGTGGGGGATCATTCCACTGAGTGTACATGAACTATACATGGCGAATCATTGGACCTATGCGTATGTAGTTGCCTCTGGGCAGGGCAAAATACTTAAAACGGGACTGCATACGACCCGCCAACAGCAGTGTTCTTCAAAGTTGGTTTTGTATGCCTGTCTAATACCACATGCATGCTCCAACCGAAATGAGACAGCGACACCACCACACCACCACGGAACCCGGAACAGATCTGAAGACCCACACAGAACAACAATCAACCATTATGAAGAACGTTCCCCAAGCTTGCCGGCCAAAATTGTACGGTACTCCGGAGTATTTTTATTGTGGTGTCTGCCGTACTCGGGCGGGCGGCGCTACCTGCGGCGAACTTTCGGCAACAGAGAAAAAACGGGCCACAACCGCACCCATCCAAGACGGCAGCAGGTGAGGAGGCAGGATGGTCGCGCGGGGGGGGGGGGCAAGATGCTGGACTGACGGTGCCGAACACAAGTCAGGCTTGCAATCGTTGACCTGCGCCGTATGGATGCATGCGCGTGAGCGGTTGTTGTTCAAGTATGTTGTTGCAGGAAACGAAAAGACATGAGAGAAAAAAATATTGTACTGTGTAGTAGAGAGTTGTGTACCACGGGAGGCATGCTACTGCTGTTGTAGAGAGCGCTGTAGAGAGCGCTGTAGAGAGCAATATTCGTATGCAACATTCGATTGCTGCGCGCGCCCTCGGATGGCAGCTGTACGTGCCGCCGTTTTTGTTCTCTTCTGCTTCATGCGGCTCGATGCCAACAGCCACCGTACCAGGATTGCTATTTCTCTCTGACATTGCCTGGTAGACTACTGTCTGTGGAGACAAGAGCCAGCTTCTGGCGGTCTCAATACCTATGGTTGTATCCACCGCCGCTGTGCTGCTGCACCTGACTGCACCGGCCGGTTTGTAAATCGAGTAGGTGCACTCCTTGCTATTTTGAGTCAGTCACCTATCGGCGTTTCCACGGCCGCCGCGGCTGCTGCACCTGACTGCAACGGCCAATTTGAAATATTCGAGAAAGGTCTACCTTCTTATATTGAGTCGTAGTGTATCGTAAAAACAATTTTTCGTTCAGCGTTCGTACGATTCCATGTAGAGTGCGTGTATCACAAAACATTCAAGCTTTCAAGCACATCTCCGACATGGACTAAACCATACCTTCGTTTATGTATGCATATGCGACATGCCTATACATACAAGAGGGTGAGGTAGAATAGCCAATGATTGTCTAAATTTAATTCGCATTTCGCTTGGGGATGGGAGAGATCGCGGCTGGCTATGTCCAAGGAACGTGAGTTTTATTCCTGACAACCGATACATCACGAGTCGTCTCCCTCTACCTCTCCTCGATGTACCCCCCGTCACTCCGCCCGGTCAACGGCTCCTCCTGCCCTCGAAGCTATCGCATTGACGGGTGTAGCCGCGTCGCACGGATCAGAGGATGGCACGACGGTGCATGCTAACAAGGAAAACGAGGTTGTTCCGTAGATTATACGCCTTGATGATCTCCTCTGACTCGCCATCCATGGGCGCCTGTTTTACCTTGGGATGTCCCCCTTCCGTATTATGTGACTGAACGCACCCACGCAGACACGTCGTGGAGCGATTGCTCAGGGGTGCGAAAAATAATTGAGTGGCCTTGTTTTTGGTTCCGTTTTGGTTTTCAGCAAAGCAGAGCGTATGTCGGACTTTGCTATCTACAGTATCTCGTCCTACCAACGTTCGTTTCGGAAAAGCCATAAGGTCTCCTCCTCGACCTTCGCGTGGAGCATGCAGGGCACAACCGGAAAAAACCAAGCAATAGAGAGAGAGAATGTACGTTTCGTTTGTATCTCCTTCTTTGTGCCATGGGACACACCCATGGCACGCGAGCGAGGGACGGCTCGTGAGACGTTCAGCGCGAGCGGCTCATGGACAGTAGGACGCTTGGGGCCGCCAGTGCTTTCTCAACCTTCGGGTTAGGGTTACGCGCCCCACGCGCGTCCCACGGATGTCTCATGGGCAATCAGTGTGACTCTTGCGTTCATTCATCGTTTTCCATTCGTTCCGGTCTCTTCTGCCCGGTACAATCCTAACGTACACACGATTCACCTGGCGCGGACCCGTAC
The DNA here is from genome assembly GCA_000310025.1 of Ectocarpus siliculosus. Taxonomy (NCBI): domain Eukaryota; class Phaeophyceae; order Ectocarpales; family Ectocarpaceae; genus Ectocarpus; species Ectocarpus siliculosus. Next base: position 2,060,573 of record FN649730.1, on the reverse strand, counting down.
CGTTATCACAAGCTACCTGTGGAAAAGAAAAATACAGACCCGAGAAACAACGCAGGCGTTGAGAGTTAACGGCATATCTAGGAGCATGAAGTGCACCAGCAGCTGTAAGTATCTGTAGCAACACGATTGGCCGGGATAAAGCGTTCTCCATGAATGCCTTGTCCGGTGACGGAAGTAGCGGAAGAAAACATCGCAGGGGAGCCCCAGAGTCAGGGGAGAGAAAACCCACCTTTTTGTCTGCCCGGGGGTGTTCTCGAGAATTTTGGATTACACCGGCATTGTGCTCTGGGGAGAAAACTGTACTGAGAGGAAGCACGCCGATACGTGGGCTTGCCGGCACAGCGTGCTGAGGGACCTGTTTTCAACTTCAATCTCCCACGCTATATATACCAATTAACCAGGGCTCCATCCTTCAATATAGCTCTCTCCGGCGCTTTCGCGTCGCGAAAGGAAACCACGGGCGACCTAGCGGGCAAGCGTCGCGGGTCGATTGTCAAAGGCCGCGCTTTCCCGGTTCCAAGCTGTGTGAATGATGAGGTTTTGTGCAAGACTTGGTACCTGTACGGGCAACCAGTATTGCGAAACTACCGCCGAGGACCGAACGTCACCGCCAGATGGTTGCTGTTGACACCATAGTGCAGCTCGACAGTATCCACCGTCCGCCGTTCATTCACTACAGTGAGCAATGCCATAGTTCTACCATCCTCATTCACTTCCTCACGCGGTTTCCCTCCTACCCACCTTTCAGCCTGTTGTCGCGTGTTGACTGGTTCGCACGGACGTTGTTCATAGGGGAGGATTCTTTGCACCCCAAAGGTTTCTGCACTCCCCCCTTGCTCAGGCAGAAGAGCATTTAGCAATGATCTAAACTAAACAAGGTGCCTTCACTCGCCCATGTGCGGTTAGTCACCTGATCGAATTTCAAACGCTTCACCACTCGTGTCCTTCCGCGACTTTCTTCCATTTGCTTCCTTCACAATGCAGGCAGAGTGACGGGTCCACGAAAGCGTCCACCATTCTCCTCCCCGCGAAACTCCCTACATACCGAGGAGCTGGGCTCGTTCTTCCAAGCACGTTTTTCGTACCGTGCACGTTCGGCCAGAAACTAAGAATTGCGGAGGGTGAAGGACCTGGGAAGTTTCTACCGCATTGGTGGACGATTTGCGGTGAATTCCCCGAGGAGAGCGAGCGAAAATCTGGCTGATTGTCATTGTTGCTCTCCCTGACACGGTAGCAGCATGGGCTCCGCATCCAACTTTCTGGGCTCTTGGAAATGGGACCTCCCGACGGGGGAAATGAACACCACTCTTATCATTGGCCTCGCCTACATCTTCCTTGCCTACGGCGTGCACCCGGCCACAGAGTACGCATACCTCAGGGTGCGCGCCTACCGCGTGGCGACGCATCGAGGAGGGAGAGACGGTCGAAGTTACCAACTATCCCACGTGGATGGAACTGTTTGGGGATTGTGGTAGGAGGGACACCGCTCGCGTCGTGTCTCTGCTGCTCCTGCTATTCTCGCTGGCGTCGTGGATTCTGGAGCTGTCGATCGATGTGTTTCCCGTGTCGAACCCAGCATACAGTCAAACCCTGCCGCCTCCGATTTTCAAGTGGTCTGCAAGCAATTCTACCCAGACCTCCTGGCACGTGAGTGTTTTCAGGATATATGTGATGTCGTGTCCTTGGTATTTTCACGTTGCGGCTTGATCGGCGTGCATGCCGAAAAATACATATAGTCTTACGTGATAAGATTTGGGTGAGTCTCAGTTCAATGCAGTCCTTGGCCGATGGTCACAAGAATAATCGAAATATAATGTTGGACGGGACCACCGACCGCCGCAGGAGGCCTCACCAAATCCAATACATCCATCAAGTGGTCCGCTCAGAGGAAGATAATACGTTGGAGATGTGGTGTCCTTGATCCGCTGTTCAGGAATCTTACGCAATACCGTCTCTATCGTGCGAGGGTGACAGGTATATTTGGCTTCAAAGCCAAAAAGTTTTTGGGGGCGACGAGGACATTCGGTTCCCAGTGGACTGCAGACGGGACTGCTATGAACAATCAACACACCAACAGCACCGCAACGTAACCAACCGTGTGTTGATGGTCAGAGGTGCTGGTTGCGAATCGATCGCAACATGCCAAGGGTTCAGTGGGGAGGGTGGGCCACCGGGATTGACCCTGGACACATTGTTTGTCTATGCCCTAAGCCCACGGTGTCAGTTGAAATAGCGCCATTCCCTCCGAGATGCGGTAATACTTGGCCCCTTTTCAAAGTGCAACCTCCACCCCCCAGGTCGTCATCGGTGCCCAACCTACCCAAACCTGACCTCTCGCCACCAGTGTGGCCATGATCGTACTCGATAGGGCAAGGCATCGGTGAAGCGTGTGACGCCCACAAGGTGAAGGTTGAGAAGCACCCATCAGCAGGTCGCCTCGTTCCCCAAGTTCTCGCAATCGCACCCTACCGTTTTCTCTTGTGGACTTGTGCCATTTTGCTTGTGTTACAGGTTTTGAGCCTAACCGAACTCCCAGAGTACGAAGAGGACTGGTGGAACCTACCCAATGTCTTTGCGACGAAAGGCAAGTCGAGGTACTACGTGGAAGAATACAAGAACTACGTGTGGAGCGAGCCACAGGACAGGTACATCGACGGCGACATCACTGTCGCCAGTTGGCCGCCGAATGGCAAGCAGCATAGCAATTGGTCGCCGGATGACAAGCCGGATCTGGTCTACGGGAAGAGCGACACTGTGATGGTAGAAGGCATCACATGCTCTTCGGGAGGCAAGGGGGCAAACCTCACCAACGATTTCGTTCCAGTTACCCTCAAGAACGCAACCGACGACATCGAAGAATGGGGCACCGTTCTGGAGTGTGACCAAGGGCCTGCGCGTATTGACGTCATTGGCAAGAGCAAGCCGTCGATCATCTCACCGAGGGCGACACGGGAGACACACACGTAATCGTAGAGGAGACCAGCAGCGAACCTAGCTTCCTCTACTCCGTCTGGTACGCGACCGGCGATTCCATTATCGCTGCCGGCAACTCCTCCATCGAGATCGCCTATGCCTTCCACATCGCGTCCACTGTACGGCTTGCCGAGGCAGTGGTCACCGGCATCGTAAACGGCGTGGCTGGCGGCCGCGTGGTTGGCGGCGGCGGCGGCGGCGGCGGCGCTTGTTTCGGCCTCCTCCGAGCGTACAATAAGGGCCCTTATGATACAGTGGATTTTTCTGATACCTATGGCGAAGAAATGGCAACGCCGTTCGGCGAGGACCCCGTGTCCCACAGAATCCCTTCCTTGAGGGACAAGGAGCACATCATTGTCGGGGTCGAGATGAACACCAGTGGGATGGTGGCCTTCGCTTTGGTGATGGGCCTGAGCTTCATCGGCATTGCGCTGACCCTCTTCTTGTGCCCAAAATACGAGATGGATATCTACAACAGGTATTGTCCCTGGCGAGGTGAAACATTGTCGGTAGCAGGATGGTTGCGATTTTGTAGCCGTGGCCTGCCGAACCACATGCGCATGTCAGGGTGTCTTGCATCGGTCCTCGTGCACATATCCTGGACATGAGATGTTTCGTGCAAGGTGCGTTCAAGGAAAAAGCAGCATGCCACCGTTCATACCACCACTCCTTATCTTGCTTGTACCAGACACAAGAGATCATAGAGCTGACATCGGCCGTTTTACCGCCCATACACCGCGCAGGGACGAGCTGCTCCGCGCGATCAACCTGCAGGCGCAGGGCTTACCCGACGATCCGTCAAGGCACTCCGCGATGCATATCCAACCTCTGACCCCAGCGATGGTCCTAACCGCCTCGCCGGTGGCGTCCAACCCCGGGTCCAGGGTGGTATCACCGACACACCCGACCGCCTAAGGGTCGTCTGCGCCAGCGGCCCCGACACCGACGTTTTTTTCCGAACCCGGACGGGGCGCCTCACGATTCCCCGACGCGTCGCTCCTGTTTCGCAGCTTGAGCTCGGACGTCGAAGGGATAACCGGCTACGCCGATTATAATGAGGAGGAGGGGGATGCCGGCGTCGAGATGGGCATGTAGGGTTAGGCCCCGGAGGTTCAGCGTCCGGTGCCTCTCGAGGGCGGCCCGTCCACGGACCGCCCGGGCGCGGCCCTCCATCGAAATGGTTCCTCAGCCCGAAATAGATCGCCGACGCGGGTGACGGCGACCAAACCGGGGGCGGGTATGGCGGAGCCATCGGAGCAACGGGTGAAGACCCATTTCGTGTCCCTTCGGACACGACTTCGCTTCCGGTGAACCCAGGTACCCGTCCCAGTTACCCTAGCGAGGTTTAGCGAAGATGGATAGTCGCTCTCACCTCTGCTGATGAAACGACCAAGACGGGGTTCGAGGGAACAGACAAAGCATGGCAATCCTCCCTTGCCACCGGTGTGTCATTTCGGTGTGGCCGGGGGCAGAGCCAGAACAGCATCGCCGTTCGGGCAGCGAGCGGAAAACCTTGATTGGGGGCAACAGGAGCTGTGTCTAGGTATGGGTGCTTGGTTGGGTTGACCTTCGGTCATGCTTTTTCCGGAGCGGCACAGACAACGAGAAGAGATTTTGTGCTGAAGAATATCTTCGCAAGGGTCGTCAACTTTACGTGTGTTGGTTTATTTCGGGTGCATGGGCTAAATAAGTGTACGACCGACATGGTATAACGCGTGTATCTGTCTGATGAAGAACAGGAGTAGTGAGGAGCTCATGTGATCAGGGCTATGCCGCAGAGGAACGGAGGGGTCGGCACTAATGCACAGTGCATGTTTGAGAGTATATAGCAGACAATAGATGATGGGGGGCACACGCGTCCCGCATTCTGTGGGGGCGTACCTTGAGCTTGACCCATCTCATGGGCCGATGAAAGCATTCGTCTATGGATAGAGATAGGCGGTGCTGGAACCCGGAACTCTGTTGTGAACACATGCCTTCCTCGGGCACAAGAACTTCGACGGAACTTTCAGCCCTGGAGAGCTACCGAGAGGGCTTCAAGATGCCCCAGACTGCATGGATGATATTTCGGTCTGTCCTACCTTGTGTACCATCTCGACTGTGGAATTTCGCCGCATTCCGGTACTGTTGTGCGTCGATTGTCCTTTCGATGATTGTTCGTAACGAATTCCTCTCAACCTTTGGATTGAAACGTGTCTTCTTCTACATAAGTCGAAATGGAGATCTAGGCTACAAGTCTTCGAGGTTCTAGCGATGAACGGGAGGCCTTGCCTTTTTCGATGGCACCGCGACCAATCGGGGCACAGCCGGTAGACGGCAAAAGTATATGCACATAGAGAGGAAAGTAGGTAACGGTAATGATGGAGTTCCGTCGTGCTTCTAGCAGGTGTCGTTGCCTGAACACGCGTTCGGTTGGAGCGCTGCCGGTGGGTTGATAATAGAGGTTAGCGTCAGTTGTACAAGTTCAGGTACAGCCTTTATTTCGACAATTTATTTCGTGCATCAGTCCAGCAAGAAGGTATAAGAAAGGGTTAATTGAAATTTGTACTGAGTGTTTAGTGTACGCCGTTTGCGTCATGTCATGCAGCGGGAGACACACGGGGCCCTGAGTGGTTTGTTCTAGCCCCCTAGAGTGGTTACTATTCTCTCGCTGCGGAATATTGATGGATTGGAAGATATGTCCTATGAAGGCCGTCGACTGTTGATGCCGTTGAGCAACATTTTCTTCCGAGGTTGTCAATCGACGTTTGCGGAGACTTTTCACTTGATGCTGTAGTATTTTCGGGCGTTTTTCGTTTTTTTGTCCGGGTATATGCTCAGGAATGTTCATCGATTCCTGATTCTTGTTCGTCTGAAGCTGCGACCAATATAATTCGTACCATCAGCATTGGGCACACCAGTAAGTCCAGCTGCGCTTGCTATCGACGTTCTTCTACTCTAAGAACGAGACGTTGACACAGAAACGTGATTATTGAGTGGTTATTCGGTGTGCAAGGTGTCGGAGAGGAAACATAGATAGGTTGTTGGGCGAAGAGCACGTCAACGAACCGTTTGAGTTGACAGCGCTGCCTCATTCGCCATTCCACGGGGACGCTCAACAGGTATTGGCTCCTCTGCAAAACCCAGCTGGTTTCATACTAGACTCCTCTGGTTGCTCACTAACGTCACCATGATGCCGTTGCAGGCAAATGCTCCCGAAAGCGCAGTGGCAGGTTGTCCATTTTTGTTGTATCGCCACAGTTCTCAACGTAGCGTAGTTCGGCGGCTAGCATTGAAACAACAAAGTCTTATGCCCAATACACCGGTGGTGCTGTCGCACGTGTGCCGGGGCCCGACGCCAACGTACTGTACGTATGGTACCGCTCGCTGGACTCACAAAGCATTAAATAATTCAGCGAACTTTTGCTTCTGCCCTGGCCAGGCCCACCACGAAAACCGATTTCGCAACGACAACACATCGCCAGACGAATAGGGAGGACAACGATTGGGCATATAGCAGTATCTGAAAAAAACGGAGTTGCCGAAAAGAAGGTCGTCGTTCGCGACGAGTCTTTCTCGTAGAAGCTATCGAGGTCTAACATCGTGGGTGTCCCCGAGAGAGACCCACGGCAAAATTCTGTTTCTGTGAGTGTTCACGGGACGCCCGACAACAAAGAAAAGAGAGGCCAACGACCTCTAGGTTTTCGCCCGGAGGTGATATTTCAGCAAACGCGAACAACTCCCAGTCCATCGACCCCGAGAAACGTGTGGGTCCTCAAAAATGCGAGGAAATTGTCCTGAATAGTAGGCTCTCTCAATGGCCGACGTCTTACTATGCGGCTCCAGCCGTACCTTTTGCGGACGTCGCGGGGAGCGAAAGTAAGCTTGTGTGGAGCTTACATGACACGTTATCAAAGGAAGGTATCGGGGCGGAGAAAGAGAACAGAAAGTATCACACCGGGGCGAAAAGGCCGTCGGGGCGAAAGAGCCCCGGGCCGTTAGTAGTTTTTGAAAAACGTAAACAAACGCTAAATATCCTTCGACTTCCAGCTTCGAATAACTGAACCCATTTGCAGAGAGAGAGAGAGAGAGAGGGAGTACGGCAGACGTTTCTTGCCGGAAATCCTGGGGTTCTTTCCGACTGCACACACAAAACTGTGAATGTATGCAGCTCGACAGAAAGGGTCAACACCGGTCGATGGCGGGCTTCTAAATTCGTTTTTCGCGCATTTTTTTCAGCCGTGTACATCATGTTCTCTACTACACGAGTGCGTAGACGAGGAGGGCGTCAAACGACTCCTCTTAAAACTCCGCAGTTCTTATGTCCGGACGGAAAAAATACTTTGGATCTTTAGGAACATCATGTTCGTTCTTGTTCAACGCGAGGATTGAACCCAAGACATAGAGATCGCCTAGTTCTAGACTGCTCTTGGCAAGAGTGGAGTAGGACTACACAAAACTTCTTGTTTGGTGTTACTTTTGGTGTAGTAGTGGTCACGGCAGAGGTTGTGCCAGGATTCAATTCGATATCAATCGAAAGCATATTTCGGCGTGAACCCGAAATAATTGGATGTTTTTTCCTGGATGGACCAAAGCAAGTCCACAATACTGCAGCAAATAGGTATGAGGACGTCTGTTACTCTCCTTACATAATTCAAATGAGTTTACTTTACCCCGTTCTTTTTCTTCCAGTGGGATCGCCACCCGAAACAAACGCACAATAATTACCCAAAAATCCAATCGTATGTTAATTAGTCTGCTCCACATATATATCCCCAAATCATCCAGACAAATCAGAGATGAAGGAACCTTGGGAACCGGTGTGTGCGTGCTTGTAACCTTTTCTATGCCTAAACTATATACTCAAATATCAACAGGTGCGCGCAAACCTTTTCCAAGAAAAAAACTCCTACCATCTCGGTACGTTTCTAACTCCGGATTACCCTCAAGCATCCTATATTTATCATCAGTATTCTAACCTACTTGTTCAAACTGCACCACAAGCGTGCTGGGCACCGTAAAACCACTCCCAAAACACTTGCTACCGCTGATTCTTTCTAAACTAGATATTCACCTCTACACCGCAAGCATACCTGCCTGATGGGCGGGGGCTTGTAAGTACAGAGAGGCGTTGAAGAATTCAGCCAGGTTGCCCGGGCGTTTGTTCTCGGGCCATCTGCCTTCCTTCTTCCGTGTGTGCCCCTTCAGTAGTACCCTAAAGAACTTTCAACACCATTCCAACTGTACTGCCTGCAGCAACGCCGCCACACTCATCTCGTCAGTACGCCCCCCTTTCCCTCTCCTGTACCTGTACCTGTTGCTCTCGTGCAGCGCTCGGACAAACAGAACAAAATGCAAGGCGCATAAACGCTGGAAGCGTAAGGTCGCTCGTCCTTTACGTAAATGGAATAAAAAACCTAAGACGAATAAACCCTCAAAGGATAATGCCGCTTGTGGTCTACACGGGGGCAAGTAATCCTGGCGATCTAGAAACCTTGAAACCACAGTTAACCCGAACAAAATGCAAGGCGAATATACCCTGAAAGCACAATGTCGCTCGCTCTCTTCGTAAAACGGAAAAAAAAACCTGCAAGGCGAATAAACCCTGAAAGGATAATGCCGCTTGTGCTCTACAGGGGGGAAGGTAATCCTGGCGGTCTGGAAACAAAGAAACGACAATGCTGCCCGACCTGAAGCTACACCGAATAATAATGAAAGGCGTATAAGCCCTGAAAGCATAATGTCGCTCGTGCTATACGTAAGCGAAAAATAATGTATGGCGAATAAACCCTGAAAAGACAATGCCACTTGTGCTCTACATGGGGGCAAGTAATCCTGGCGATCTAGGAAGGGCCCTTCCTATTGTCCAACAACCAGTGCCAGTGTGTACTACAGAATAACTAAAGCAGCACGGCAACACCAAAAACCAAAAGGCGAACATCGAGGACAACCAAAAACAACTGGCACTGTAACGTCCAGAATTACCCCCACAAACTCGCTCTTCTCGTGCGGCCAAATTTCTTGTTGGGGGTGCTGTTCGATCGAACAACGTTCCTCGTGAACGATATCGGTCGACAACCACAACCCCTTCAACCAGACAAAAGTTCACCTGTTGTTAGTGTGGGGAATGTTGGTGATTTTTGACGAACACAGCCAAACCCACACCACATCCCTGGGCGCCGGCCCCGCGAAAACCTTCGCCGTACGCTCGAGCCGCACGTGGTTTCACGCTCAAGTCAGGGAGGAGGCTTGCTTCTTTTCGTTCGTCAGACGCCGCCCTATGCGGGTGGAGATTCACCAGGCACCGCTTAGGCTCAAGGCCTGGATTGCGAGGAAGCCGTAGACCTCAGCGCCGCACCCGCAGCAGGCACGCTAGGCCTGCCCAAGGGAGACCTGTACAAGCCACCATCGAAGGGTGCGGGCGCCGCTTTTCCGAACGCCTCGAAGAGGCGGTCTCCGGTGACCCGGTCGCCGCTGCCAACCTCATCGCCGGCGTCGCCGGCGTCATCACCGCTGGCAAACGAGGACGTGCTTTCGAAGAACGCAGACGGACCCCTCCCTTCCGGCAGGAATGAGTTTGGCCTCCTCGGCTCTTGCGGGCCCCCCTGCAGAGGCGGGGACCGCAGGTCCCCGCCGGCGAACGAGGTAGGCGTAGGGGAAGCCGACAGCGAGACGGCAGCGGGGTAGGTAAAGGTGCCGTCCCTGCCGGGAAAGGGGCGGGCCCTCCCGATTCTTACGCCACCGAGCCACACCGTGCGCGAGCCCGCCGGCGCGGACGCACCCCCGAAGTCATCGTTGTTCTGGATGACGGTATCTGCTACGGGGGAGGGATCGGCGGTCTCGCCAACCTTTCAAACGCGCGAAGGACAGCCATGAATGAATGTCGCGTCAGAGGTGATTCATTTCGAAAAACATCTTGCTATGTCAATCAGCGAGTGAGACCCGCTGGTACGCAAAGCAAAAGAGGGTGGTACTTCTTCGAGCGCATCAGTCGTTCGATACTCTTGGGATTGCTGAACTCTCGACGAAAAGTAGCTAGACAAATAGCAAGCTAGCTGTACGGCGAACGGGTCACCATGCAGTGTTCGGAGCTCGACTAGATCGCCTTCGACCGAAAAACAAGTTACACTTAACCCTACTTTGTATTTACGTAGAGTCCGCCTGGCACGGTACCTTCTTGCATGGCCAGAACCTCCAGCACCCGCCTGGCTCTGCCTGGCCGGTGTCGCTGATTGCGACGCTGATGCCACCGTTGTCCTCCCTCCGCACGAAAATTCGCATTCTAGAATGCTGGGCGGCGAGGTCCACCGCTCTGCCATGCCCTTGGAGAGACACGGCACGGATTAGCTCGTCCCTGCCGTCATGAACAGAAGATGCGGAGGGACAGGTTTCACAATATTTTTTACGTTCTGTTGTTGCATGAGCAAGAAGAACGTCAATAAGCGCATACAGCCAGACTTGCTTGCTGGTGGGTTAGAACGCCAGAAGAGGACAAGTTTTAAGGCATGCAGTCGGATTTGCTCGCTGGTACGTTGGAAGGCCAGTCGACAAGGCAAACAAGAGGCAATAAAACAGCCGATGTTACTGTAGACCTTAACACACCGAGACAACTCGGCAATGTTAAACTGCGGCCGCCGACTAACCAAGCCATACCCCACCTGTCATAGATGTCCATGCCGGTGCTCCTGCCGAGGTAGACCGCCCAGACGATACCCACTACGGTCAAGGATAGCACGCACACGAGGCACGTCATCGCAGCTACGTTGATGTCTATGCCGGCCTCGATTGTCTCCACATCCGTCAACTTCTCCACCTTGCCGCTTTGCGGGTTCTCGCCGAACGGTAAAGCCTTTACCATCATCTTGGCATACTCGTCCTCCGGTGGCTCAGGACCCCGGCTGAACGCCCGCAGCATGCCGAAGCAGCCGCCGCCGCTGCTCTCGCCGAGCACAATCCCGGTCACCACCGCCTCGGCAAGCCGCACAGTGGAAGCGATGTGGAAGGCGTACGTCAAGGTGACCGAATCTCCGTTCGTTTTCCACACGGAGTAGAGGAAACTGAGGAACGTGGTGGTCTCCTCTATGATCACGTGCGTTTCGTTTGTCCCGTTCTGGGTGAGAATAATCGCGGGCTGGGCTTGCTCGCCCCCATTCGCTAGCCTCGGTCCAGCCTCGCACTCGACAACACGGCCCCACTCCTCACTTTTGTTGTTCATCTTGCGGTAGACGGGGGCGTCCTTTAGAGGGTCACTTGAGGAGGAGCAATTGACCGCTTCCACCACTGCAGTGGCGGTTCCCTCCTCGTAGGATCCGGACGAGATACTTTCCCCGAAGGAAAAGCTTAAACTCTCCGCGATCGCGGGGTCCCAGTTGGCGACGATGATTTCACCCGAGATGTCTTTCTCGACCGGGTCGCTCCAGGCGGACCTCTTGAAGTTCTCCACGTAGTAAAGTGACTTGGCTTCCGTCTTGGAGACGTTGGGTAGGTCAAGCCACGACCCGTTGTAATCCCGGTCTTCCCCGTTTATTTCGTCCAGGTTCAGAACCTGCACCAAGAAGAGACACCCGAGAGCAGAAGAAAATAACTTTTTTCTACATAAGGCAATGTGTGGGCTTATGAGAATCAGGCATTCGTGTCATTCCTTCGAAGAGGACAGGAGAGGCCATGGAGGCGATAACTGATAATCCCTTTCACAAGCGCTCGTCGTTCCGCCCACCCTCCTTATTGAGCGGGGTGGTTTGGCTCTCTGCAGAGAGAGGTCAGGGGCCGCGTGCTCGATACCTGAGGATGGAAACAAGCTGCTGTTGGGGAGGATTTCGCCACCCAACGCCAGAAAGCGCACCTCATCGAAATTTCTCCGCGAACTTCAACAGCGATAGCCTCACGCGACCTCGACGAACACTCTCCTACATATGACCAAAATCTTGGACGCAGTAGTATTGGTCAGGACAGATAAACCCGCTGACCGCAAACGATATGTTACTATTGTTGCCGACGTAAAGTTCTCCTGGTTTGAAATGTATTATTGACATTGCACATGAGATGATGCAGTCGCTTTGAGGACGGTTGACATGAAGCCAACAGATAGACCGCACTGTCACACCGACCGCCAAATTACCTGCCACCGGGCATTGTTATCAAGGTCTTTTCGATACACGGGCGATGGCTGCGTGAGCGGGCAGGCCTCGTTTTCGTGGGAATACTGGTCCAGCATGAGCTCCAGCCCCCACGAAGCCACGTTGAAGACCACGAGCAGCACGGTGACGATTCTCGTCGCGTCCCAAACTCCGCGCCCCCGCAAGATCTCCTCCCGATTGGAGTACGCCGTTACCTCCACCGCCCGACCTTTCTCGATAGCGCGCCACGCCCTGTAGGCGCGCACCCGGTGGTACGCCCAAACGACCAGCGGGTGCAGGAAGTACGCTAGGCCGATGAAGGACAGGCCGATAGCTCGAGTGCCATCGATTCCGTTGATAGGCCATTCCGCGGCACTCTTCGTGAAGGCCCTGCCGATGGATATGGCGCATCCGTTCAAAGCCGAGCCCACCTTACCCATTCTCCCACAGGCTACCCCACCCCGACCTTCGCTGACGATCTACGACGCAGTGATGATGGCCGTTTGCGGACCCCCCCCGCCTCACACTCAGTTCCTAACCTGATGACCGATAATAAGGTTGTATTTACCGGCGATCTTGACCCTGCGCGGAGTATATCAATCTGTTGCGTTTGCGGCAGAGCGATGAAAAGACGGATGGATGGGGATAATCTAGAGCACCTGGCTTTGCATTATGGTGAAGGCGGTTGAGGTTTCCACTGTTGTCGTCTTGCTGCAGTCGAAAGGAAATCTACTTGTATGTGCAGCTAATAGGGAGGGCGTGGTGCCCTGGTACATTTTCATACACGGGAGGCCAAAACAGGTTGTATCTGGTGCACAACCTTCCCATAACCTCTCTAGGGTCAGGTGGTTCGCCGACATATGCAGCTTGCCCCGCGTCACGGATTGCGACGTTGGTCCCATCAATAGGGCTGACGGGCAGCGTAGACAGCATGTTGTCCAAGGTCGTTCCCCAACGTCCCAACCTGATACCGGGGAAGTTGGGGCACCACTTACAACCTCACTTTGGCCACCCGTGTATGTTGACTGTGTTTGCCATGTTAGTCTACCGTAGTCACATCATCGAAAGGTATGTAACTGTTGTTTATCGTCGAACAATTTTCTCTCGAAGGGTGTTTCTGGCAAGCTGGCGAAACCCGGCACAATAACATCGCCCGGGCCATCTGTCCCTCTCAAACGTACCCCGCAAAATTACCCGAGAGATGCTAGAGGACTCTCGTGAGCAGCTAGCTATAAATGTATGTTGACGGCTGCCGTCACAGGCAGGACGAAGTCCTCGTCCCCACAAACACGTACAGTAATTACTAGCACGGGTACAAGAAATACCGTGTATGTATAGTAGTCAACCCTACTATTGGACTGTTATATATGAGAAGTCAAGAGAGTTTTCGTGAATTGCCCAGCCGGCATCAAAGGCAATGAAAGAAACCTGTTCATTTACAGTGCTTCTCGCCACCTCGATGCAAGATTTTTGTCCACCGCAGCGCAGGAGGCAGGTGAACAAAACGAGAGTTATCGGCACCCCACCGTGCTCCTCACGGCCGCGTTTGGACTACGATACGACATTGGAAAACGATAGACTACTGCACGATGATGAAAAATAATTTGATTCAATTCATCATTTACAATGTACATGAAGCGACCCCCGGAGAGAGCCGTTCCGTCGGCAATTAACCCTGCTTCACCGACCCCAATGGCCGAGCGTGAACTTAGTACGCTCCCGCGCTGCCATGTGCCATGTGGCTGATGTTTTACAACAGCAGGTTGTAGCTGTTGAACGACGTATTTAGTCTATGTGCGCATTTTGCGGACTTCTGTGGTCGTACTGGTTGGTGTGGCATCCAAACCACAGTCAGTCTACAGCAGTAGAAGTCAGTTCTTGTGCAAATTCCGGACAAGATGAACAAGAGTAGATGCGAAGATGAACAAGAGCAGATACGGCATCTACGGTACAGAAGTCTGACAGGTCTGCTGTATTCTACGTGGTGTGTTCCGCCAGAAGGTACGCCCATAGACAACAGTACAGCAGTCAGTGCGGATACACAGAGGGCCGAAGTTTTTCAACTTCTTTGCTGCACACTTACTAGGTAAGCGCCCCGCTGTTGCTGTACACTCCGCGACGTCAGAACGAAATCAAACTTCCTTCTCTTCTCGAGCAAACATGCAGAATGGAGCAGGGCCAACAACTTTTATTTCAAGATGAATGCACCTGTGCGTGATCACGGGTACCCCAACCCTCTGGTAAGTCGCGTCTCGAAAGCACGCAGGATAAACAATTGCTTGCTTGCACGGGTAGAGTAGCGGAGGGAGGGAAGCTATAGCGCTGTAGGAGGGTGGCCCAGCGGATAAGGCACCAACGAGGATGAATGCCACCAGTTAGAGGATGTCACAGCATTTCATCTTCTTTGCAAATGCGTATGACTTTGGTTGAACAACGCGACAGGACACCTGCCGGGTGTGTGATGACGTCGGACAGTCAACCCTTAATAATAAGGTCCATGGGAGTTTTCTCAGAACTGATGGTGGCGGACCCGGCAGGTCAGATTCTTCTGTTGCGTCTTGACTGGATTTTGCATGCATACGCAGTAGAGTGTGAAAATATAGGTTTGGAGGGTCGTCAACGAACGGGAGAGTAATGGGATAAGTTCTACAGCATGCAGGGCAAACACGACCAACCAAGCCGTCCAGTAAGAGCATGCGCGTTTTCGTATCGCGTTCGGTGGCATGTTTCTGGACATGCACCCCCTTGTATCGGCGTGCTGTTCTCTGTTCGGTTCGTTGTATTCATAGAACAGAACATGGAATTGTCACGATTAATTGTTTCCTCGCCATCTCAAGTGTTCGATCAGTAATGATGAAGGTAATGGGGAGAGAGATCGGAATCATTTTGTTGTGCAGACAAGAAGCACAGCAATCTCCTCCCAGAGACCAGATGGCCAGGTATATAACGTCAGATTGTGGTCCGGCTGAAACTCGGCAGCACTCCGACAACCATTATCAGGTGCTTTCGAACAAACAAAAGTAGCAACGTACCAGATATCTTTTTAGATTCTCTTCGGCTCCCGACCGTTTCCGTTGCGGTGCGTACTCAACGTCTCAAAAGATATGCATGGCTGGTACAAGCAATATATACTTATGGTGGTCGATTGTGGCATGATCCAACGGTCACCACGGCGTGGATGCACGATGCTTACTTTGATGCTCATCAACTTGTTGAACCGCAGCGTTGCAATCAGATCGTGGGTAGGCAAGATTTGCCGCTCCCTTCCGCCTACTCAACCATCTCCAAGCAAAGATGAAGAGAAAGGCAGTCAGTCCGGCTTTCTTTCATATTGAATCCCCAAAAACGAAATCTTCCCTGGTGTTTGCGTTTTCAAGTACTTGCCCCTGTAAGTGGCGAATACTCTCACTCAGTTGCTCCATCATCCCTTGGAGCTGCGCTTTGACATGCTGTTGGTCGAGGCGACTTCGAGGATAGTACCAAACTACGCCGGTCGGTTCGCCGTGTTCCTGGAGAGCACCTGCGCCTTCTCGTCGTCTCGTCGTACGGCAGAATACAAGTAAAACCGCCCGGTTAATTCGCTAAAAAACAACCCAGTCCGCGTGGGCAAATAACCCATCTCTAGGCACACGAAAGCTTCAATCCCACAAAGAATGTTCAACGAAAAACAAGCACGAGAGAAGACGACAGCACGCCTCAGGACGCTTGCCTGTGCACAACGGAGGGCATTTCATATACTGTTGCCTCCAGATGCAGACTCCAAAAAATGAATCCCCACCCGTTGTCTCGACCGAAATACTCGTGGATCAGCACAGGCGCCGCGAGAAGTAGTCCGGATGGTGCAGACATGCGGTGAACTCAAAACTAGAGGCCATTGGCACGCTCACGTCGGGTCTACAATAGTCTAACAACACCAACCTCACCGAACGCGCGGGCTGCATGAAAACCAAACGCATTGCGTCAACCAATGCTCACCGTTGATCACGCCCGAAGCACAGAGGGGCCGGGGGAGGATTCATCAGGAAAATTACACGCGCCGCGTCAACGGCGGTAAATTTTGCTCAATTCACTTCTTCCAACACACAGCGGCACGCACACGATTACGAGTTTATTTTCCTCCGTCTTCAGGCCGCCGCCGGCCGCTGTTGCTTAATCCTCGCCTTGTACTGCGCGGGTGTTTCCCCGTTGGATCGCGACCACACACCCTCCTTCCGACTCTTGGCCGACTTTTCATACTCCGTCAGACTTTCTTCTCGACTGTCGTACTCAGCCCCTCCCTGGCAGCAATCCAAGGACACATGAGATGTGGTGATGGTTGGAGGTAGACAACGTTGTTGTTGAATATGAGCACGAAGTTCAACTTGCGAAGGGTCATCATGAACGTCGTGGCCCTTTGAATAACCAACCCCCAGGGGGCAAAACACTCAAAATCCTGCAAGGTCATCGTAGCGGCACCACCCATTTCGAGTGAATGAATCGGCCTCACTTGACATCCGAAAATCGCTTGCACCCACTCACAAGACTTTCACTTTCGGAGTAGTCTTGTTCCTGGAGGCGGTGGTCCTAACAAGTGCTACCTTAGCGAGTTGCCACGATGTGCGCCGTTCCTCCGCTACTGCAGTAAAGTGCACCCCGCCCCAGGGCGTGCGAGAGGAAAGCGTGTCAGGGTGTCCCAGAAAAAACTTTTTGGGGAGGCCGGTCTACGATACACATCAATGTATCCTCCCCGTCTGAGACATACTGCCTTAGAAAGAGGTCTCTACCGATGCCCTACAATATAAAAAAACAACAACAATATTATAACTCATTCTGTTGGGTGTTCAACGATTGGTCTCCACCTCTACGCGCTCCGTATATCTATCTCGAGCCTAGATGTCGCCGCACCTGTCTGTACACGACCCCGAGGCCGTTCTTGAGCAATTCCGCAGAGATATCCTTCCGGAAAGGCCACTTCCCATACTGCACCCTACAAACCGCCCTGTTGTACTGCGGTGGAGTTGTACGAATCGTGGCAAGAGCACGAGGAAAACAATTTTCCCGGAGGGAGGTAGGGAGGGTTGACGATTTGCAGCGCAAGGTAGCGCTACAAGAGCAAGAGATGACGCTATTAATAGCAACGTCACTAGGGAGCCTCAATGGGGCATCAGCAAAACCGAGCATACATAAAAAAAAACATAAAAAAAAAACACTAGCGTCGTCGAGCGCCGGACACTTCATCGGGGACGGCCGGTGCGCAACCCTGCCAACTGCAATGATGGTTGTTCCAAGGCCTTGTGGTCCATCGCTGCCATGGGCTACGGTGATGAGGTTTACGGCTGGCCCTGATACCGACAGCTGGAGACAAAAATCGCGCTTCGAAGAATGCCTCCATCGACGTGGCATCCAACGTTCAACACGAACTCGCACAACGCGTTTCCATCCTCACGCCCACGATCGATCGACCCCTGTGCTCACCTGGTCCATGCTCAACAGCTTAATCTTGACCGGCTTCCCTTGCAACGCTTCCTTGGTAAACTGGCGTCATAGGCGGGAAAAAGATCGGTGGGACGGGGCTGGGTAAAGTAAGGATACATTTGGATGTGTACTGTACCGGGAACTTCTGCAATCCGAGCGTCGCCTTGTGACTCAAACGAGAGTCCTCTACTGCGAAGGCCCCCTCTTCGGTCTCATCGTCAGAATCGAAGCCACTCCCTAATTCACGTTTCAATCTCGTAACGTTCTTTCAATGCATGACGTAGTTCTTCGTCACCAACCGAAGCGAAACACGCCGCCAACCGGAACAATACACGCCGCCAACACAGCTAACAAATCGAGACCCAACGCCTCACCAACCATACACACGCCGTGAGCAGCCCGCCGACACGAACAACCAATCGAAACTCACCGCCTTTGCTTCCGCGCTGAACGGCTGAGCCGGGTTACCGAAGTGTGCCACCTCGGGGCAGTCTACGGCGTAGAGCCTGATCTGCAAGGTCTGCTCGGAGTTCTTCTTGCCAGTCATGTCTCGATTGGGCAGAGGGAGGGGTATGTTGGGCTTATGCCTCACCTGGTTTGTGTCATGTCATTGTAACGGTTCACCAACGGGCAAAATGAACGAGATGAATAAAGATCATATCATAAATTTGTCAATACACACGTGGGGCCGGGGCGAAACAGGAAGACAAGAAAAGGGGCACACCGGGGCTTGTCCTCATTAACATGTTCTTATGTTCATAAATTGCCGCTATTATAATGCTTGTTCGACATGAACAAGGAAACCAAGGGCAAGTAAGTGAGGTTAAAAGGACCCAGAGTATCAATATATCAACACAAACGACCAAGAGAGAAAAAGACGAGATGAGAGTCCCCAAAATGTTTGGCGGGGACATCGTGAGAACAAGATCCACCTATTTAGACCCTTCTTTATGGAAACAGAATCTTGCAAATATATCTTGGCATTTTGACCCCAAGATTTGCTGGCAATATATCTCCGCCAAGACTTGCAGTATCGCGATTTATGGGGGAAATATGTTGAATGGTGAAAAAGCGGCGAGTTGTTCCTCTCTTCTGCTTGAAGTTGATAAAGGCACAACGGCCACTTGGTCCACATAAAATGCCAACGTGTGGCGAAAAGTGAGCATGACGCAGTTGTAGAAGGGGCGTCCCTCCCCCAGCTGCATTGCCTAAACACTATGGTGGATACTAGCGATGGGCGCCTGCCTGGGGTGCAAAATAGAAGCCGTTGCCCACGAGCTCCTGTCAAGCAGAGAAACAAAATTGTTCCATTGCTGTCCAACTGACAAAAAAGTGCATCAACCCGAAGCCGATCACACCCGTGCATGAATCTCACTATGTAGCAGGCGTACCGAGGTCAAACCTCCCGCGCTGTCATCTGCACTCACGTATCTGGCTCGGGTGCAAGCGGATTGGGTGTGGGGTGATTCGATTAAGAGATAGAAGCGTCGCACACAACAGAGCTGAGTTGGCAAAACGTTCCTCCTCCTCTATTTTTCTACTTCAAAATAAAGTACTCTTTGAACGGTCCCTCGACTAGTGATGACGCACGTGGAACGAGCCAGGGCAAATACGCATTTTTTTCGCGGCCTTGGTCGTTCTCGTTCGCTGTCGGCGCCCGTGGCGCCGACACAGCGACGCCA
Source organism: Ectocarpus siliculosus (assembly GCA_000310025.1). NCBI lineage: Eukaryota > Phaeophyceae > Ectocarpales > Ectocarpaceae > Ectocarpus > Ectocarpus siliculosus. Next base: position 2,041,369 of record FN649730.1, on the reverse strand, counting down.
GGGTGCGCTAGAGACCCTTGCGAGTGTGCCACGTGCAGATTTCATGGCGTTATGGACGATTAGGTTGACTGACCTTCGGTGATCGCGCCGCACCCAGGCAAGATTGGTTACGCCGCCTCAAGATTTGTCGGAAGGCTCGTTTCGACAGATCTTGGGTCAAGATTTGTTCGAAAGGGTAGATTTCGGGTCTTGAGAAATCTTGGCCAAGATATATCGGAAGATTTCGCTCCCATAAATCGTGAAACTGGCAGATCTTGGCCAAGATCAAAAGATTTATCGACAAGATTTCGTTCCCATAAATCGGGGTCCTATGGGGACAAAAGTTTGGGGGAAAATCTCTTGCAACAAATGTCCACCAAGATATGTAGTATCGAAAACTATGGGGGGGGGGGAAGTGGAATGTTGTGGAATGCTGAAAAAGGCGGTGTACTGTTCGTCTTGCCTCATTGAAGTTGATAACAGGCGCAACTGCCACTTGAGCAAGAACACTACCACGGTGTGGTGAAAACAGAGCACGACCCAGCCCTGGAAGGCGCCGTCCCTCCCACAGCTCTATAGCCTCAACTCTACTGGTGGATACTAGAGGTGGGCGCCCACCTGGGGTACAACAACAGGCGACGTTGCCCGCGGTCTCACGCAGGCGGATAAACAAAATAGGTCGATTCTATCCAACTTGGTCCAACGGCCAAAATTTTCATCAACCCGAGAGGCGATGACAACCGTGCATATCTAACTGTACGTACTAGGCGCACCGAGGTCAAACCTTCGGTGCCGTCATCTGGACTCACGGATCTGTTTCGGGTGAAAACGGCTTGGGTGTGGGGTGATTCGATCAAGCGATGGAGCGTCGCACACGACCGAGCTGTTGTAAAAAAAAAAAACGCCGGCTCTCTTTTCTACGTGAAAACAGAGTACCCTTTGAACGGTCCCTCCACAGACGAATCAAGAGTTCGTGTCACCAGCGATGCTTTATCTCTGGATAGAAGCACCCCACAACCACCATACGTCCGAGATACAACGGTTAGTGGAGATGGCAGCATCGAAGGCTTTGCCTCGATACGTTTACTACGGAATGAAAAATGTGAACGGTTGTTGTCCGCTCGCAAGTTGGAGATGTATGCTCTCCGTGCATGACGCACGCGGCACAAGCCAGGGCCAAAATGTTTTGTTTTCGGCGCGCCTTCATCTTTTTTCTCTCCTGTCGGCGCCCGTGGCGTCGACACAGTAAAGCCAGGATATGTTAGGGGCCCTTGCGCATGTGCCACATGCAAATTCGTAGATTCCGTAGCGTTACGGACGATAAGGTTGAATGACCTGTGGTAATCTCGCCGCACCCAATACTTTGTCAGCCCGCTCCAAGATTTGCCCCACCAGCTTGAGTGGACAAATCTTGGGTCAAGATTTGTTCGAAAGGGCAACTTTTGGGCCCCGGACAATTCTTGCCAAGTTTGTTCGGAAGATTTGGTCCCCATAAATCGTGACACTGACAAATCTTGCCCCCCCCCCAAGATCGAGATTTAACCCAAAGATTTGTGTCTCCATGAAGATGCGTCAAAGTAATTTGGGTTGTAGATGGGTTCATACACGACGTTTCACAAGGCCTGTTGAACGTCATCTTTGATGCTTTGGGCAACGCGCCATCACACCGGAATGATTTGCACCTCTCAATGTATCTCGTAGTGGCTCGACTTCACCAAAAAAAGAGGCCAGGAACAGTAAGAAGGCAACTTCTCTCGTTTGGGTCAAGAAGCAGTGTCAAACTTGAACACACAGCGCACACACCCGCAGACTTGACTGGTCCAGCAAAGCACCACGCGTGCTAATGGTGGCAACACGCGCGAACACGCACGCCTCTCAGGCATCCGATCAAACACTGTTGTCCTCGCTCACCCGGATACTGTCCCCGTCCGACACGGTAACCACGTTGCCGTTCAACGAGGCATGGTTCTTGAACATAGACTTCGGGATGTCGGGTACCGTCCTGCAGGCAGGCAGGCATGCCGGGTGCAAGCGCGTGTTTACAATAAATGCCATAGACCGTACCACGCAAAATCGTCACCAGTCAAACGGAGGGACAAAAAACTGTGTTAACCACTTTTTCTAGTCCGCGGGGTTTCTCTACAGGGAGGGGCGTGGCGACGACTGAACGATGGGGGTCCTGTCTCCGGAGTTCGAGTATGCACGACGGACGAGGGCCCAGCAAAAAAAACAACCACATGACACGCAGTCACACCACAACAGAGCCAAATACGAAGATTCACCTGTATAAGCGTATGTTGGCCGACACCGGGGAGCTGATACAGCACCCGAACAACATCCCGGCCGTGAAGATGGCAATGCTCGCTCGCCTGCTGCGAAACCCCACCCACGAAAGCACAAGAGCGTGCGAGCGGGAGAGAAACCAGGGCAAGTTCGACGCACGGATTGTTACGGGAATATACTCGAATGGTATGGCGGCATACATGGAAGTGAAAAACTTGTCGTGGACGGGCGTAGACCGTAAGGAAAAAGTGTCTAGTGAACTGCGAAACGTTGTGTTTTCGAGACAATTGACGACATGTATTCATCTGCAGGCTAGGTCACGAAACAAAAACATCCTGAGAAAAATCCACCGCCGAAAAGACCTTCTGTCAATTGCGCCACTCTTGATTCTTGATTCTGTATTTATTTGTGAAAGCGGCAAGGTCTGATGGAGCGATAAACTCCCGGGCACACGGGGCGAGCAGTAAACCAGGGGTCCACCTCGGAAAACAGCACTTCGGTGACGTGCACACAATCCATCATCATAAGCATAGCCACAACCCAAAGAAAAGCTGACGATTAGCGACAAGGACATCGTTCACGCCGCCGCTGTTACCGCTGCGATTACTAGAACAGCACCGCCGGTGCGCGGGAATCAACCAATTCCAAGCGAGTACCAGGCGACGTCGAATACACCCACAAAACAGTGGAAACAAAGGTACAAGCAAGTGTCCAGGAGGGGGGGAGGTACAGAAAAAACAACCGAAAAGAGTGCTAGCAGGAGAGACAAAACCGAAAAAGACGGATCAGGGCCGAAGGCTAACCTAACCCTAACCCTAACCCTGACCGCAACGGGACACGAAACGAGGAAAAAACGCCAACGGCGAGGAGTGGTGTCTGTCGCCTCAAAGCAGAAGCAAGGTAGATGCTGTATTCTGAAACAAGGTCAGGCCGATATCAAGGGGCGCCCGGCTCTTGTCACTACACGCGTGAAAAGCATACATAAGGGTGAGATTTGATTACGAAGACTCCAAAACGTACCGTCGAGAGAGAGAGACGAAAGGTGGCCTGTGTATGCCACGTGCGCCGGGCGGCCGGCAGGCCCTTTCGCCGATGCACAAGTTGCGCGCGCCAATTCGCCAAAGCAACAAAAAATCAATATTACGCCGTGCATTGTAAGCACACCCATCGCCCTCTTCGATAAAGAAAGAAACTGCTGTACTGACATCAGCGGGACCCGTGTCGAGTTCGAGCTACTTCGGTTGATTCGACAGAGGGAGGCACCTTTCAACGTTTCCGGCATACACGGCAAAGACCAAGCGCAGCGCGGTACGAAGAATCTTATGACCGTAGTTCTCGAGGGCTCCGAGAGAATTCCCGTGTACCCGTGTACAGCCGTGCAACGAGTTGTCACCAAAAAGAAGAAAGAAATGTCGACCCTCATGGGTTGCTAGACTTTCATGGGCCCGTCAGATTCTATTTATTCTGAGTATCACGACTGCAGCTACGTCTCATAGAGCTGCACGGTGCGGGGTCCTCCACGCACACACGGTGCGACAACGATAGCAATGAGGGTAATTCTTTTAGGAGTGACGGAGACGAAGGAAAGGGAAAGGCAAGAAAGGAGGACGAAGTCGACGATGGAGGAAGAAAACATGGAGGAGTGGAAGAGAGCAAAGCGTTTGAGCCAGATGACCTTCCCCAAAACAAAAAATGTAGGGCTAGGGAAGAACTGCCCAGAGATTCTTGTCAAAATGAGGATCAGCATGATGGTAGCGAAAACAAGGAGGATAATGGTGAAAGTACTCCTAAACGAACTAGAGTACAAGGTAATAGCCTTGGTAGACGCATCCAGTTTTCTTCTGTTGCTGTCTTTGATCTGAAGGATAGTTTAGCCTCCCCCATCCTGCCCCCTCACGGGGTCCCAGTTCATGGCAGATAGAAGTGTTTTGTGTTTCCAACAGCACTAAGACTGACGTCTTTTCATTGGTCAACCGGTTAGCGCGGTCGATACTAATAATAAAAACACACACGATCCGTACAAGTAGTGACGTGCTTTGCAGAGCATTTTTCGCGCGGCATTCCAATCGTCACAAAAAGAAGGTTGAACTCATACGTACATGTAGATACACGCTTGCGTACCGTTGTGCTGTAAGAGGATCACAGGCAACAGCAAACTGAAGCTATGCGAGGACTCCGACGACACATTGTGGCTGCTGTAAAATCGCTGCTGTGCATTCCATGTGTGCTTGTTGCAGCGGCTGTTGTGCTGCCCGCGCAGCCAAGCTTCATGGGTACGGAATGAGCTCGTCCATATCGCGGGCGGGGTACAGCAGTGTATTGTTGAATGACGACTACAGCAGCAGTGGCTGACTTGAGCAACAATCCCTCACGTGTGCACGTGGTGCTCATGCAATGCGGTTGGAGAATACCACTGCACGTAAATGCTGCAATCTGCTCTGGTGTCAAGTGCCAGGCGCTTAGGTACATTACTACTGCTGCTTGATTGTTGGAGAAACCTGGTGTACCGGCCGTTGGTGTGTTGGTAACATCTCCGAACACACGACATGCCATTCTCATACATGTATTCGCGTTTGTGTCTTCTCACAAGAAACCGTATGACAAAACAGAGCGCGCGAAGCTCTCCGGTAGACTCTCTCTCTAGCAAAACTCCGATATGCGCTCTTAGATGAATGAGTACCTGGTACCTGGTGGGCAACGCCATCGACATCGGACGAACGCGTTCGTTCGCGCGCGGCTTCAACGTGAGCGAAGAGTAGCCGCTGCGACCGTGCTGCTGCTGCTGCTGTTGTGGTAGCCTACGACGGAAACAACCTTTCCGTGTCATCATACCGGAGAAAGGGACAGTCGTCCCTGATGCCGAAGCAGCACTTAAGGCTGCTCCTGGCGGGAAGGCTAGGGACGGCGACGGCAACGAGCACCACAACGTCGCCACCGCCATGGTCAACGACTGTTTTTGAAGAATAAACATCGCCCTCTGCCGATGCTGGCGCTCTTTGCCACGTGCTCGATCGGTGGATGGCACACCACCGGAAAGGACTCACCACTGCCAGTCAAGGCTGAGGCTTCCCTTGCACTTCTCTTCCAGCGGTGGGTACAACGCTGCCTGCGGTAGAGGACGGAACTCTGTGTCTGCTGTGCTTCCCAGCAGGGCAGGTGCGCCTTCGCCTCCGCGTGCATTTGGGTTCTTCGTAGACGAGGGTTTTATATTGTGCATGTCCTCAGGGGGGGGGGCACACACATTCGTCCCCCAACAACAACAACACATCAAACAGGTCAATAGGTCTTCTGGCGCGCACCAACAACCTGCGAGACCGTGAGGCCACCAAGGCTGGACTGGAAGTTGAGGTGGGGTGGTGGCGTGGTGATTGCTTTGGCGTATCGTTGTCCTGGAGAGTGTTGTTTGGTGCTCTTCTGGCACAGATCAAAAAGTCAAAAGGTCCGTTGGGAGACACACCGCTGCTGCGTTTCGGAGACAACATCCCCAATGGCACCACCACCTGCCTGATGTTGTTGTCAAGCATAGGTCAGCTGCTCTTGCTAGTGTCTCCATTCATGCATAAGTAATGGTTTTCGTCGGTTTTCTTATGAGACACTTTGAATCTCCTCTAAACACCCAGCACTACTGCTGTTGTACCGCTCCACAGCCATTTGGGGCTCTCCCGCTCGCACACCCCTGCTACAACCTGGTGCTGTGAGGTGACACGCTTGCCGAACACCACATGCCTGGGATACGATCTTGGCATGTTTTGTATGTACTGTCAGCGAATCTAACAATGCGCGACACGGGTGTGCCTTTGTTTTCTGATTGGTGTAGCTTGTGGGTTCTGTCACCATCTAAGATGTTGCTTATAATCCTGCTGTGAAGTACATACCTAGTCAACCGCGTTACTCCACCGCGCGTTCGATACCCGTGAAAGATATAATGAAAACGCTGTTGCCGTTTCCTCTCGGTCTGAAGTTGTTTTTCTGTTTATTCCAGCACTCGTAACGTATGACTTCCGTATTAACAACCAGGTACAATATTTATTGGCTTCTGTAAGACGGTCCATGAATCAGGTAAGCCAAGGTAGAGCCTGTCATCTGCCTCCGGGCATATATCCCCCCCCCCCCCCCCCCCAGCAGAGGTTGGCGTATGAAAACACAACAATCTCCACCTCTCGATCCTTTCATTGGCGGTCACAGCAGTAACTCACGACCATTTCTCCTTGCGTTCTCTCCGATTCACCCTGCTCTACCAAAACGCAGAACGCCGCCAGCACGTGCGCCAAGAGGGGGTACAGCCGACAGGGACATCGATCGAGCGTGAGCAGCCCCACGGAGCACCGCGGCCGAAAAGAGAGTATCGTAAACAGAACAAGGCGCGTGCTGATACAGTCGTCGGACTAGGAGCGATGGCGTTCAACATCTCCGCGGGCGGAGCAGCAGCCAAGCCGGCCACGGGAGGGTTCAGCTTCGGAGCTTCGGCCGCCCCGGCCCCCGCGGCACCAGCAGCAGCGGCGGCCCCGAACTTCTCCTTTTCGAGCACCCCTGCCGCCGCCCCTGCCCCCGCCACCACCGGCGGTGGGTTTTCGTTCGGGGCGGCACCTGCCCCTGCCGCTGCCGCCCCCGCCGCCACCGCCCCCGCTGGTGGCGGGTTTTCTTTCGGAACGAAGCCTGCTGCTGCCGCGCCGGCACCTAGCGGCTAGCCACCACTGCCCCCGCGCCTGCTGGCGGGTTCTCGTTTGGGGCGACGTCGGCCCCTGCCCCCGCAACAACAACCACCGCATCCGCCGCAAGTGCTCCGGCGCCCGCAAGTAAGTTTTCGTTCAGCGGGGCGGTGGCGGGGGCGACCCCTGCCCCCGCCGCCGCAGCGGCAACCACCGCTGCCCCTGCGCCGGCCACAACAACCGGCACCACGGTGGCCGCAACTCCTGCTGCTGCTCCTGCTGCGCCTGCGCCCGCCGCTGCAGGAGGGTTCAGGTAAGAATGAAGGGTTGCGTTTGCGACAATGACGCGCTTTACTGTGAAAAAGATCTTCGACAGGTGTTCCTCCAGCTCGCCCCGTTCTCGCTCAACTTGCACGATAAAAACTGCCGTGGTGGTGTCGATGCCGGTGTGAATGGGCGCAAAAAGTATCAAGGCTGGGATTGGTAGGTATGATCGGAAGGCCTCGTTCGTTCGAGGCCTCGTTTAGATGGGTGCTTGGACTTGGAAGGGGCGTGGGCCTACAGCACGCCTAGCACTCAACCGCAGACCTCTTGATTGGACCATGGGGTACAGGTCGTCGTGCCGTCCGTTTATTTCGCACTCACGTTGTTGTCGTTCTCATGGTACAATGGTGCGTGATTTTGCCCGCCACTCGTAAAGAAAGGCCTGTTGCAGGGATGGCCGCTACTATCGTCCATAGCTGTAGAGACGTCTTTCCCCGTTGTCCACGAAACAGCAGAATTCTCTCGATAATCTCGGGAGGGTTTGGAGCGACATCTTCGTTCTCTTCGTTGTGGGGAAAGAGGGCTTGGGCAATTGTTTGCTCTTCGCCTCGTCTGGGATTTGCATACGCACCCTTCGGAGACGACGAGGCACCATTCCTAGAACCGTTCCGTTCCTTCGAAAGGGGCCTCCTATGTTGGCGCACAATCGGCGTTCATGACGCGGTCGCCCTGTGTGCTGTTAGCTTGCAACAGGCAAGTATATTGCCTCATCACCTCTCATCCCGTATACCGCGCGTGCCTCCGTTTTAATTCCAACCAGCTTCGGGACTAAAGCCCCAACAGCGGCCGCAGCCCCCGCCGCTGCCTCTGGGGGGTTCTCGTTCGGAGCCGCGGCACCGGCCCCAGCTGCTGCGACAGCATCCACGACGGCAACAACTACTGCTCCCGCCGCCGGGGGTGGTTTGTTTGGAGGAGCCGCAGGGAGCACAGCCGGGACGGGGGCTACCGGGGCTGCCAAAGACGGGACTGATGCTGCAAATGGTTCGGCGGCGGCAGGAACGTTGACGCTTGCGGCCGCTGGTGGGGCTGGGACGACGGAACAGGAGCAGCCCCCCGAGCAGTACATGTGAGATTCGTCGTTGTTGATGGCGGTGTTTGTTTTGTCGGTATTGCATTGTTGCGGGCCCGATTTTGGTTTTGATGGAGGGTTGGCAAATGATACAATGAAGCGCGGTATTGTCCTCACTGTGTGCGGTGTGTCACGTCGACGTTTCGATTTTCAAGCCCAACCCGTGATGTCTGGTGCCTCCTCTTAGGTTTTGGTAGTGCAGAATCAACAGGGTGTGTTTTATCATGGTGGGCACGTTCGCGCGCTTGGTTTCTGTTCGTGTTTGCTTCGGGGACAATGACATCACGCACGCGCACAGGAACATGACGGTGGAAGAAATTGTCAACAGCTGGAATGTGGAGCTGGACCAGGATGCCACAACGTTCACCAACGAGGCTGTAAAGGTGACTTGTTTTTCCTACCAGAGACGACGTTCAAACACATCGCCTTTCGCCAAATTTCAATGTTTTCGTCGCCTCGAATTAAGTCCAAGGTGCAGTTTTTGTTTTGTAGTCTTGGGTCTGTAGCTGGTATGCCGACATAGTACAGCGGTTTTCGAGTAATGGTTGCCCCTGCTGTGCTGTATGTGTTGGCTAGTATTTGCATGCACCGGCGACAAGGAAAGCTCCCACCGCGTCCGTGTCAACTTATGAAATAGTCAGTATTTCTACCCCACCCTTTACCCTAACCCTAACCCTCAGTTGGACCTGTACGGATGTTGAAAGGTGCTAAGCAGAGCACGGAACAGTTGAAATATGTGAAGATAACTGGGAATGGAATGCGGTCCGTATGCCGACAGGGTTGAACAACGACACCACGACTTGGAGAAGGGTGGGTTGTTTCTCAGGGCATTTTTGAAAGGCTCAACCCATCGTCGCTTGGGCGGCGGGGGGGGGATGTGAATCACGATGGTTCGAGAACACCACGGCCTTTCCTCTCTTGCCTTGATGATTTGTGTTCCACTTCCTAGCAAGTGTTTTTTCTCGCAAAAAGTTCTTGATGGCACCCAGAAGGTAACGCGGTCGGTCCGGAGGCCCACGCGTGGCCGACAAGCAGCGAGAAAAGTCCGGAGTCTCGGCTCAAAGGGTAATTGCCACTCGCATACGCACTTGCTCAGGGGAAAAGCCCGCCATGGTGGCCGGGGTAGAGGTGGTCGGAAGAGATACTGCTGTTATTCTCGCACGTTGTGCATTCAGTATGATGTTGCCATTCGATGACTTGGTTTCAATGGACCAATGCGGCATCTTATTCTATGCGGTGGGAAACGTTCTAGTGACCCTTGTACTCAGGGTTGTTGTGCTTATGATTGGCGGTGCTTTTGGTGTGTGCTGCTGTGCCTGAAACGGAAAGGCGATGTATTTCGTTTCGCTTGTGTAGGTCGATTGTGTTCCTCAAACTGACACAACTGCTTGTTTTATGCGCTGTCGTGGTGCTGGCCTTGGATGCATGTCTAGGTGTCGGATTGGGACGGGGTCCTACGAGAGACGCAGTCGGAGCTGTTCAGCCTCGCCGATGACGTGCAGAAACTCGTGCTGGGACAGCAGGTAAAGACAAGAAAGCCCCGATGGGTGCACGCATGCGGGCGGTGTGAAAACGACCGAGTGTCTCCCCCTGGCATCTACTCTCTGGTCTTGTGTGTGTATTTTTTTGTTGATGGTTATATATATTTTTGTAATTTTGTTGCTCTTGATTGCTGTTCGACGTGGCTGTTGCAGGACCTGGCGCGCAGCATGAAGGCCATCGAGGGGGAGCAGTCTCATCTAGACAAAACGCTGGATCAGCTTGAGGGGCAGGTGGGTGGTTGAATGTGTCGTCCGCTGGAGACAAAATCCGGTTCTTTTCCTTGTTATTTTTTTTAATTTTCAACGCCTGGGCAGATGGTGGACCTTTCCCGACGAACCATCTTGCGCCAGACACGAGAGCTCTTTGTTGGTGCGACCACAGTAGATTATGAGGCAGTCGGCACCGCGACAATGTTCAGGGCTTTTTTTTCAACCCGTGCATGTCGCGATGTACCCGCTGGATCAGGCGGAGAAATTGATGCACGATCAGCGCGGGCAGTCGCCAGAGGAGGGAGACGTGGAGCGAGAGCAGGCCTTCCAGATCGCGCAGGTACGTCCGTGATTGCGGTCCCTGTTGTTACATACATGCGTGTTCGCTCTGCGGCATGGACAATACTTGCAATTGTGCCCACTGTGGTTAACGCTAGAGGAGCCCTGTTCTCTGCTGGGTGTTCTGGACCATGGATGTCTCCAATATGAGAGCGGTCAACCACATTATCTGAAAGACGTAGAACTTTTTGTCCGTGGAGGAGCGCCGCGCGTGTATACGCCAGAGCTGGCGAGATTCTTGCACCCTCCAGTGGCTCGGCACAGCGACCTAGGCCTACCCACTGCACAACAACCTAGCTTGGGGTGTGGGTGAGGGTTAGGGTTAGGGTTTAGGGGTGGGTTGGACCTAGCGAGGCCTAGCGCCGTGGTGTAGCCTTAGGGCTGGAAACCCGCTGTGCCTGAAGTTTCGTGTCTACCTCCAACTACAACCCAATAATTGTTGAACTGGCGAGTACAAGAATCTCGCCAGCTTTGGCGTATATACGCCGACCGGTGGAGGAGAAGGACAGGGACACGGGTCATGTGGAGCGAGGAGGGCCAGACCTTCATTAACAGCACAAGTCGGACCAAGCACTGTATCCCGCAGAATACGTACAGCATACCACGCCTTATGCCCGTCACAGTGTAGATATAAAAAACGCTGAACTGTCGGTACCGATGGAGTTTTCGTTGCACTCACGGCTTCCATATCCACATACGGCGCAAGGCATCCCCACCAGCCCGCGGTGGTCGATAGACATCCACGACCATTATCTAGGCCTGCGTGTATTGTTCCCAATATCCGAAACTTTTATCCTGTGCTGTGGTGGAACTTTGTGTTGCGCAAACGCTCTCCAACACTTGGAGCCAATAGTTCCATCCACCTGGCGTGTGCTTTGAGAGAGCGTACTGTTTACGGCTATAGGACAGTCGCACATGTACCTCCCATTGCCCCCCATCTTCCTTCAACCACGCGCACAGCAAACCTTTCCCCCCCCCCTGACTTATTTTCGTTTCCTCGCATCGGCACCCGTTTGTTTCCCACATTCGTTTCCTTGCATCCCATGTTGTTATGTTGGCTTCGCGCCGATACCCGTTCCCCGCTGGACGCAGACTGTGGACATGCAACTCGCGGGGATGGTGGATACTCTCAAGTCTCTGGTAGACCAGGTAAACTCTTCCACTTCCTCGTCGTCCTTCGGGGCAGTCGGTGGGAGGGGGGATACCGGGGGCGACAGCAACGCGCGCAAGATCGTCCGCATCCTCAACGCGCACCACCATTCTCTTACCTGGCTAGAGGAGACGTCCAAAACGATGCTACAGGATGCCGCCGACGTCGGCCGGAGGTTGGGGATGCCATCGGATGCCGCGCTATTGCCGCCGTAGATACCAGAGAAAGGGAGGGATAACCTGCCACTACCTGGAGCAGCTTAAGAATAGTGACAACGTCATCCCCATCCGATGCCGCGGTGTCGTCATATGGAATAATGCCTTCGCGGAAAGGTCCGCAACTACCGTTCTCTAGCAAGGCGGTTGGAGGAGCGCCGAAACGTGATGTATACGATGTCCTGCGGAGGATGAGGATGGCGAAGATTCCATCGGCCCGTCGCGTGTCCCCTGTGATTCACATTGTGCGAGAACTCGGGTATTTTCACAGACATTTCCATTGATGCCGTTTGGATTTTTCACCCCCTGGGGTTGGAGAGGGGATACATAACGAGCATTGTGGAGCTTCGTTCCAACCCGGTAGAGGCTGGCGTTTGGTTTCCTGGCGGGCACGCCAATGTCTCAAGGTTCAATGCTGATGTTGCGGAGACGTGTCTGTGGATGCCTTTTGAATCTATTGAGCCTGGTTGGGTTTATTGTGCCGCGTTAAATCGGGCGGTTTCTACTCGACTGCGAGAGAAGAAGGCTGCTGTTGGAGACTGTATTTGATGGAAAAACTGCTGTCTCTTGGTCTCTGCTGCTGATGGTGGACCAAGTCGAGAAAAAATTCGGAGAGTCTTTGAATGCACCTAAATTGGTACATTCCTCAATGCTCTCTGTGCTCTTGCTTTCGACTTGACCGAATGCGATGGACGCTCCTGTCAGGCTACAGTCGGTCTCTCAGATACGCGTTCTCCAGAACCCAACTGACCTCGAAGTGCGTGTACGGTAAGGGTTGCTCCACGTGAACTTCGCGTTTGCTGTGCAAGAAAGCGCTCGAAAGAAACAAGCGTGAGTGTACCAGTTGAATCTTTAGCTGACTCCATTGGTGTCCAACCAATTGACGGTACCATGGCAACTGGTGTGCAGGTTTACCACACGGCAAACTTCTTCTGGCTAGGCCAAAAGATTTGGGGAAGGAAGTACGGACCCCTTTCTTTGTCTGCCGCCGGACTGCCATACAGCAATCTTGGCCCTTTCAAAACGAGCTGGTGCTCAACTCGCTGCCAGCACTCTGGCGTGCGTGAGAAATTCGTGCCAAGTAGAGCATGTCTGAAAGGATATCGACCATCGCAACGACACAGGTCCGGCCTTCTCGTGAGGTACCCTTGCTCCGCACGAGGCAGGGTTGGTCCCGTACTCCGCGCGGAACCAACCGCGAGCAGAGTGTTCCCTTTTCCGTGAGGTGCCCGTTCGTGTCACAGGTTCTGAATCACCGTCTTCGCGTCGTGTTGGTCTCTAAACGGTACGCAGCTCTTTGCTGATATCGCTCTCGGAATCATCATGTGGTTCTTGGTCACCGTCAGCCTTTGATCACGCGGCGCTGATTGATCGCTGCGGCGAGGTTGACGGGTTCTTGGCCGTGCAGCCGTGCGTCGGCCATACTCGTGGTGCTTTCGATAACCCATGTCATTCTCCTTTTCTGGGCTGCTGCTGTTGGTGCCGCTACTGTCGAGAACAACGACAGTGCCCAGTAGCGAACGTTCGCCACCCTAGTGCTGCGCCCGGTATTGCTGAGCTCGCGCGCTCAATTTGCTGGCGCTGTCGGCAACTCGTGGCGATAGTGAATCGTGTACACGACATCACGAAGATTTAAGTGATCGTCATCGACCACCATCGTCATGCGGTCGTTGATCTTGGTATGCTGCGTTGAACACGGCGTCGACACAGCCGGCTCCTTTCCCGGGAAAGAGACCCTGGAAATGAACGAAACATGTCATTGGTTCGAAGGGTCAAGACGGAGTCCTGGAATGCATGATGCGTTCTGTGGTCTGATCGGCCGATACGAGGAATTCGGGCCGAACGATGTACATAGATTGATCCATCGACTTGATTGGTGGGAATGGTGGTCGGGTCTTCCCGTGAGTTGATTGGGTTGGGACCATCACGCAAGCAGTTGATATGTAGATCCGGAGAACGTGCAGCTTACATACAAATACCGAAGCCTTGCACTTGGTATGCCGTAATAGTGCGAGTGATCGCCCGTAAAATATCAAAGCTCCATTCGTCGAGAAACAAGAGGATGTGAAACCGACTGACACGTGCACCACCCCTGGACCAGTAGGTACTGATAATACTCCTGTACTGGACAGTTTCCTAAGACTGGCTCAGAGGGGTGCCAGTACAGCCAATACTTCCGCATGTTACCTACGCCTCACACTTTGCCTCCTAAACCACGTGGAAACCCACCAAATTGCGCCGCGTGAGAGGGTGGGAGAGGAGAGCAAGCACAACGCACACACGCCCGCACTCGAGGGAAGGTGCAACCATGCGATTGACGGACGAATTTGTCACTAGCAGCGACGTGCCTGCCGCAGACCCGGGCGGTGGGCCTCAGAGTCCAGAACCCGCCGCGGCCTCGGAAAAAAAACAGCCGGGCCTTTTTCACTCATCCTGTAGAAGGGCCATAATTTGGTAGCATATGTACATAGTAAGAGTCAATATGTTTTTTGCTCCAAGCGAAATGCAGGCTGGCCACCAGCAGCGTGATCTAAACTAAATGCCTTCCAGTTTTGCTGTCTATATCGCTGAAATGCCCCAACCAAAAACAAAAACGAAACACACAAATTTGTTCAAGAACAATGAACACCATCTTGATGAAAAATGAGAAACATCTTGTGAAGGCTTTCAAGTTGAAGATTGTTTGGAAGCAGCTTCATGGTGAACATGGGCGCGTCCAGCGGGGCCCTCTGGGGGCGTGTCCGGCAGGCCCCCCTCACTAGCCGGGGCGGGGCGGTTGTCGCGCCGCGACCACGCGGCTTCGCCGCGTGGCCAGTGTACTGATAATGTCCAGTAAACTGGCTGCGGCACGCAGCCAGTATTCCTGAGACTGGCGCTGCGCGCCAGTCCCCAACCCTACCTTTTCGGTATTGGCAACAATTTGGTTGCGGCGCAATGAAGGTACAAAGTTGGTCTAGGGGTGTGCGATAGCTTGCACACCTAACGAGATGCCTATAGATCTGGGGGTAGTGCAATCCTTGAAGCAAAAAACAGTAATGGGATCGATGTTTACCGATAGGAGGCGTGGGTTGCAGCTCAGGGATCCCCATCAAATATAGCTTAAGCATCAACATCGAAAAGGCAATAGCTATAAGCTGGCTGGAGCGGTCAGAACATCTTGAACTGAAACGGGCCTTATCCACAGGTGTTTGTGTTCCGGGAATGGACGTCAATAAAGACGACAACACACAAGGAGATGAAAACCGTCAGCGGTCTGGTAGGCTACCATCCTGCCCTATCAACACAAAAATGGAACACAAAAATGGGATTAGGCGTTGGTGATAGCTGCACTTGTTTCATACCTCAGTGCTCCTTACTGCCGTAGACCGAGCGCAATTCTTTCTGAAGTAGCTGCACACGAGGGACCGGGAAGTCTTGGAGCATTCAGCGGCTCGGGCCGCCCGAACCTCGCTAAAATGTCACAAAAATGATGAAACAGCGACGAGGGGCGCACAATTCACACACACAGCATCGAAAACAACTTCTTGAAGCTGCTTGTGCAATGTTCGCATGACCGCTAAAGCCATCACAATGCGGCCGCCTCCTTCATGGTGCAGTCGTGATGTTGTCGGTTGTGGGCTCTCAATCTTTTGAGGGATGACGATTTGGTCTGTGCGCCCAACAAGGTGTGTTCGTCTGACTCAATTCGTCATCCCGACATTAGGTGGTTATGGCTACGCTTCCGGCTAGCCACACGGAAGAGACGAGCCTGGTTGTGTTGTGCCACCGTGCGGTAGGACCTCGACTGCATAGAAACGAAAAAGAACGACGCGATATTTTCTCTGGTCTGGATGCCGACCGCTGCACACCTTACGCTCCTGGCTATTTGTTCCACCCAAAAAGCCAAGAACAACATTCTGATGTGCATTGATGCGTATTGCAATGCCAAAAAACCGAACTACAAACATTAACAACAACAACAACAGCAACAATACCTGTAGGCCAACGCCTGACAATCAAGCAGCTCAACGCCGGCCACAAGGTAGTCGTACGCGTGAACCAGCTCATGCACGACCGCCTCCTCCACTTCTCGTCGGGAGCCAAGCCGGTTGGCGCACAGCACTACGCCGGGTGGAGGTGCCTCCAAGTACGCACGGGCGGCGGCCGCAGGGCCTGGACCATGATTTCGTGGCCCACGTAGACAGTAGTACATATTGTTGAGAAGGGCACAAGGGACGTGCTCATGTCATAGTTCGCGGCCGAGAGGGTCCTGTTGTGCTTGGATTATTTTGGAATTCGACGGCCTTTCTTCCCCGAAGCAGACGGAACTCGAGTTTGGATGCGCAGTGAAACCGAAAAAAAAAACGGAACGAAGGGTGTCTTGGAGGGAAGGTCATCGTTGAACGCAGCGCTGCTCTCTCGTCCGCGCACTCGATGTTCAGATAAACGTCTGTGGACCTGAGGGATTAGGTGTGGGCTATGCGATCTAGGTGCCCTGGACGTTGTAGCAGCAGGGGACGAACGACGCTCGCTGTTGTTGCGGTTGTGCATCAATCTTTGCAAAAACAATATCCTACGCGTCTTTACTCCGCACCACCCAATTGGTGACCCTAAAATGAAAGTTCCTGCCTCGCATCTTCGGAAGAGGAAAGAGGGCACACACTCATTTGCGGCTTTCCTCAGTTGTTTGGCCGTTAACCTCGAATATGCGTCTTGCAAGAAACGAACACCGTTCCTACTCCTTACAGAGAAGCCTCACGCACTCGGGTGTTCTATATGACTTTTGAATAGTAGTTCAAACGAGGGCCAGGAGGGGCACACAAACCCAAGGAGTTGTTCCAACAATATTTCCGACGCCATGAGGCGTTCCATCAAACCCAAGAACTCATTCCTCTTCGCCTGCTCAACTGCCCGATTCAAATTACCTTGTCTTGGACAGGTTTGACACACCAGCCTAAGTCCCCCAGGCTCTAGCACGGGCTCTGTCCCCTCCTCCTTGCCATCACCACCGCCTTTGGCCTTCCCGGAAAGCCCCTTTGCCGCAAGAAGGGATAAGAGGGTAAGCCTCGACGAGGGGCTACTACGCGTTGCCGCAGTACTCTAGGGACGGACGATGACACGATTTCTCTTGACGGATGTGTGAAAACACGCGCATAGTTCTACAGTATTGTACAGTCGGAATGGGGTGGTTACCACGACATGCCGGCTTACAGCCAAAACATGACCATCACGTACGTCAAGGTGCAACCAACTTATGACTGACAGCCTACCCAGAGTTGGTGCGGCCTCGAACCAGTACCTCCTTCCCTTACTTGTTTAGGGTTTCGGTTAGAGTTTTAATGTAGGAGAACACGAATTTTCACGACTATCGAAACCCTTGGAGAAGGCGTGAGGTCTGTTTGCGAGGGGAGGTTCAGAAGTTTCAGATATCAAATCATCGTCTGAGGGGTGAGCATTGACGTGAAAACCAAAAAACATGTTCACTGACGTTCCTAGCAGTGGCGGTGCGCGTACGGGCTCGTTGCTCTGAACTTTGCTCGTGGCCTTAACTGCACCAAGACTACCCACTGCTACACCGGAGTGCGGATAAATGGCACAGAAAGGGAAGAGATGAATACTAAAAAACAAGGAAACGCAAAAAACTCAAAAGGAAAGGGCTACATCACCGGAGGTGAAACTTAGACGAAATGGAGTGGTGTCAAGAGCACGGGACAAAAAACATCGTTGTGGGTCAAGGTTCGAACATTTCCACACGCATCATACCTGCTGGATAGCCTCCAGGAGTCGTCGCGGCCGTTCTGCGCGTAGGACTTCTGCCAGGTGCTTCTGGCAAGTCTCTGCGAGTCGAGGGTAAAGAAGGTACAAAATCAGCAAGTGTGCGCACTGTTTACTGCTGTAGTCTACAGTAATCTAGCAGAGTTGGGGGATACCTCAACGGGAAGCAATAAAGGTACCAACCTAGATTTATCGACTCGATGCAACGGCCGGGAGGAATATAATACGTGTAGGGATGAAATGCACACGCTGCTGCCTCCGCTGCTGTTGCTGCTGCTGCTGCTGCAGACTAACTCTGGATAAGGATACCCTTTGTGCCCGCACACCTCCTGCGGAAGAAGGGCCACGCGTCAGCACAATTATTGGCTGGAAGTTGAATTCGAACTTGACTGATGAGTTAGCAAGGTATAGAAGGCTGCGTTTCGCTGTCATTTTGCAACGCGTCCCTCATGAACCGCAGAGCGAATGTAGAAAAGATGTCGCCAGGACACTTGTAGACTGCTCATGTACTCACGACAGTCCATGTTCCTGAACGCTTGAAGTTGCGCCGCGCCAAATAAGGTTGTGAACCGTGACGAACGTGAAGGGGCGAAAACAACACTTCACCTAAGCGTGTAACGCCTAGAGAGCGTGGCGACGTGTGGTGTACCCGCTAGCGCAGCCCGAAGGAGCGAGAGATAGAGAGGTGTTCCTTGAAACTTGCGTGATCTGGGCTCCGAAATTTGAACGCCACACGGGGGGTTCCGCGAAATCATTTCAAACGCCGCACCCCCCGTGGGAAGGTCTTCGGAAAATCAAGTTACGTTTCGGCGCAACGGTATTGTGTGCGGCACGATTTTTCGCACGTGACACCTCCAGCCGGCCGTTACATCGTCGCAGGAGGTGAAGAAGCGGCCCGCGCACCATCCACGGGAGATTCGGTATATCGCAAGTCAGCACCGATATATTGGACAGGACTAGATTGGCAGCTGGCAGCCCAAGGAATCAAAACGGAAGGGCACCCACCTCTGCAGAGCTGTTCATATCAACATCGACACACCCCGATGAGCCAAGCCTACAGCAGCAGGAGCATCTGTCTCTGGCGTTCCATGCCATCCTCATTGACGTGTGGAACTGGGGGGAGGACCCACAAGAACGGAGAGAGGGCAACATTTCGAATGCTGTGCAACGAGTACGACCGATCTCCATGACTGTAACAACAGTGGGGGGCGTCACGTCTTCTCAATGTCATTGTTGTTGTTGTTGTTGTTGTTGTTGTTGTTGTTGTCTTCACATAAAAAACCGTTCTGATCTCTCTCTCTACCCAGTACCTTCATATGTCCGTACTGATCCAACACTTGATGCGGTCGATTCCCGTGGTCACAGGCTAACTTACCCTCAAAAGGTGCGCTTAAACAAACTGGCCCCGAGGGATCCGCAAGTCAATAGAAATCAACGACAGATATTCTGGAGTCCTCAGCTCCCTCTGCGCGCTATGCGTGGTAACAACTGAGACTAGGAGTCAGCATTACGGGCCAGAGAGAAAGAGGTACACCCCCTTGGTTCAATATTGGTGCTTCACACGCAAGCAGAGACAAGGCCATCTGACGCAGAAAAAGAGAGAAAAAAGAGCGACAAAGAGAAAAAAGAGAAAGAGAGAAAAAGAGAAAAACATAAAAAAAACAGGAAGAAAGGAGAAAAGAAAAGAAAAAGAAAATGAAAAAGAAAAAGAGCGAGGACAAAAAGAGACCAGGCCGAAATCAACAAGAAATAAGAGACAGAAACAGGCACACGGTGGAGAGACCACTAACGAACAAGCAAACACGTAAACATGGCCACCAACCAGCGATACATGGTATTGGTACGTCATCACTCGTGGGGGGTTGGCGCAATGGTACAGCGTTGCGGGGGGGGAGTTGGCTAATAGAAATTCAATCCGGCACGATCACGCCACTCGGTCCGTCTCTTCTCGTTTACTTTCTTCCCTCGCCGTCTCGTCCGTCTCCTGCCCCCCTCCCGCCCCATTGGTTGTTGGCTTGTGGTCTCGTTTGAGCGCTCGTTGTCGGCTGGCCTCTTTTTCCTTCTTGTGCCAGGAGGTTATGAACCTCTCAGCTCCCTGCAGCACCGCCGCATGCCAGGGTACTCCCCCCTCCACCTTCGCGGCTTCCGTCCACTTTAACTTCGGTGCCGTGTCTTTCGGTGCCGTGTCTTTCGGTACCGGGATTCCGAGACAACATGGATCGGTTTTCGTAGATCCGTGGTCGGCCCCGAATGCCTTCAGGTCGTCGAGCACACACTTCGGCCAGTTCTGTTCCTGTCCCCCCCTACGTCGCTTCTCCCCCCCCGCCAGTTCGCCGAGCATCAGTCGTTTGGGGGGTCGCCCGTCTGGCTGCCTTGCCAATGCTCCCGCGAACAGTAGGCGTCGTGTCGGATCGTGGCTTCAACGCTCTGGCATCCGACCCTCTTTAGCGTCTGGGCGTAGGAAAGCTGCCGGTAGGTGTCTTTCTTGCGCTTGTACCCGATAACTCGAAGGAGCAGTCGGTGGTGTATCGACCGCAGCGTCTGGTAGTGGCCGCTGAGTGGTGACCATGTCATGCAGCCGTACAGCAGTGCCTTCATCGCCTCCGCCTGGAGGAGGCGGATCTTGAGTCGGAATGGTGCTTTCGGTCTGTCGAAGAGCTCCCGGCCATATCGCCTGAGGCACGCCCACGCTCCTCTGCTCCTGTAGTTGGTCTCCCAGGTGAGGTCGCCATGTTCGTTGACGAGGCCATCGAGATACCGGAACTCGGTCGTCTGGGCGTATTTCTGTCCCGCGGCTTCGATGGTCAGCGGTGGAGGCGGGGGGGGCTGTGGTGTTGTAGTCGGCTTGTCCTTCGCGCGCATCAGGAGTGTCTCCGTGTTCTTCTCGGATACCGTCAGCCCGAACTCTCCGAACACCTTAACGATGATGGTCATCATTCTCGCCAGTCCTTCTCAGACCTCGATACGACGCCGGCATCATCGGCATATAACATCCCCCGTACTGCCCTCCGTACTCGGTCAAGGGGTGTCTCCTCCGCCCCCCCCGATTCCGTCTTCCCCTCCTCCAAGCACACCAGGCTCCGCAGAACAACATCATCCTCACTGAATCGGATGACAACGACCTCGAGGACCTCGGCGAAGAAGATGTTGAACAGCAGTAGGGATAGCAGATATCCTTGTCGCACCCCCCGAGTCACGAAGAACCAGTCCGATAGTTCTCCGTCGTCCATGCGCACCCGGGCCCGCATTCCATCGTGGAATTGGCGGATGACTTTGGTCATCTTCGCCGGAATCCCGGCCCTGGCCAGCACCTTCCATAGCATCTCTCGGTCCACCGAATCATACGCCTTCTTCAAGTCGATGAAGCACATGTAGAGCGGTATTTTCTTTCTCCGCCCCCAGCTCCTGGAGGCGGCGCACGACGAACAGCATGTCGACGGTGGATCGCCCGGGTCGAAATCCGCACTGTTCCTCCGGGGGGATGTTGTTGGCTTCGCAGAAGGCGCTTAGACGGTTGGTGATGATCTTGATGAGGACCTTGCCTACGTGAGATAGTAGCGAAATCCCCCTGTAGTTGTTTCAGTTGGACCGGTCACCCTTCTTGTACAGTACCTTGATGGGTGCATCCTTCCACTCTTGCGGAATATCTCCTCCGTACCACACCTTGACGAGGATGGTATAGAGGTGCCCAAGGACGAAGGGTTCGTCGTCATCGATCTTGAGCAACTCGGCAGGGAGGGAGCCATGGCCAGGTGCCTTCCAGTTCTTGAGGCCTTTCGTTGCCCGTTTCACCTCCTCGAGTTCTGGCACCTCTCCCAACCGTTGAGTGTCATGTGTCGCTGGCCGCTGCGTCACTCGTTCGATGATGTCTGGGTTCAGGGTAGGGGATTTGGTGTTGAGCAGGGTGCTGGAGAATCTCGCCCACTGCTGGAGGATGTCGTCCCTGTTCCGGAGCAACACGCCGTTCTCATCCGCGACGAACTGCTGTCCCCCGGCTTGTCCCCTGCTGAGGCCCACTGATCTCTTGAGGTGTTGGTACAGTCCTCGCATGTCACGTTCTTTGTAGATTGCTTCGACTTCAGTCACATATCCGTCCAGGTGGGCATAAATGCCTGTTTCGACTGCTGTAGCCACTCCCTTACACGCTGCTTTCAGAGCCCTCCACGTTGCTGAGTTTCAAATGCTCCTCATCGCTCGGCGCTTCCCGCCGTTTGGTAAGGGCCTCCTCCAGCACTGCTCTCGTCTCTGGGGTCTCACACCACTCCTGCGTGCGGCGTCTCCGCGGTTCCTCCCCTAGGGTCGTCCGCGCTGCTTCGAGGAGACCGTTGGTATAGTCGGTCGCCAATTCCGCGGCGGTGGTTGTTCGCTCGGCCAGTCGTGTGTTGAGGTTGAGGAGGAACCGATTAGTCACCGCACACCGTGCTGCTTCGAACTGCAGTTCCCGTCTGTTGAATTGCTTCTGTTTCGGTTTAGTCCGGACAGCACGGTTGTGGGCAAGCCTGCCACCGAGGTTGACGGTGGCTACTACCATATTGTGGTCTGAGTCTGCTTTGACTGGGCGAACCGGCTGGGGGATGACAACCACGTTAGATACTCGGCCGTGATGTGCCTGCCTTGTCAGGATGTAGCCAAGGCGCTTGCAATCGGTTCCCGACACACCGTTGTATGTGTGCCATATTCCGCCCTTGCGTGTCTCAAAGAACATGTTCATGAGAGCTAGCCTGTTTTCCGTTGCGAAGTTCAACAGTAGCATGCCATTGTCGTTGAGCTCATCACGCCCGTACATTCCTATTACCCTTCCGTCCCCTCCGTCCAACCTGTCTCCCATCCGCGCATTGGCGTCCAATAGGACATACACACATTATTTGGAAGGGATCCTCGGCACGAGACTGTCAAGTTTCCCCCAGAACACGCGCTTGCTGTTTGCGGATGAAGGTTCGGTTGGAGCATACGCGGCTACGAAGTTGACCGCTCCACGGTTGCCTGCCAACATAAACCTCATGGCCATAAGGCGTTCGTCGATAAACTCCGTAGTGAACGTGGATGTCTTGCACAGTGATTCTTTGACGGCTATCCCCACACCATGGGCTCCACCAGTCTCCGTGCCACAGCAGAACACCCGGAAAACCGCTGCTGCAAACTCCGTTCGACCTGCCCTTCGTGTCTCCTGCATTCCTACCACCGATGCGTCTTGTCTCGCTGCCTCGTGTAGAACGCTGTAGGCTCGCCCGTATCCGTTGGCCCCGTTTACAGCCAAAGTCCGCACATTCCAGGTTGCTACCCTAAGAAGTTGACCCTTCTGTCACTTTCGTGCGGCGCGCGCTGCTCTCTTAGCCAGCCTACGCGCCGCCCGACCCCTCCTTTTCCTCCATCTCCCCCTCTTTTTTTGTTTTTTTGCTATTTTCTTGCGAACACTCGGGCTAACGTGACAGTTACCCCGGTTCTTGCCTTATTTCCCACAGAGTTGTCTTCTTGTCCCGGAGCGGTGTGGCCCTCCAGCTCCGGACTCTCTCCTTTCCTCTCTCTGGGGCATACCCCCACGGCGTGCGGTCACTCCGCCACCCTCACATTGATCTCTGCTGCTGCATGGCCCCGGTGTCCAAGCCGGGGCGTTAGGATCTAGTCTCATTTTGCAGCTACCAAAGCTGGCGGTTCACGAGCTACCAAGATCTCACGACAGCAGTAACTCCCAACCGCAAAACTCAGGATCCCCCTCTCAACAGTGCTAGGGACCGTATATCCGTCTTTGCTGGGTGGTCTTTCGAGGTCTAGATCCACTTGCGGAACCTCGGCCCACCCCAGGGACGGGGAGGGCAGGCCGGGGAGATACCAAACATCGAAATCGGGGAGGTCATGCATGCTGCTGAAGATGTACAGCGAGTTGCGAAGCTCGCGAGACCTTACCGGACGAACAGTGCATCTTCCGACCTGTTCCACAGTTGACGATCTCGTAGTAATTTATCGATTCCAGGAGCTGGGGTGGGGGCCAACAAGACCGCCGTTCATATGCTTCATCGATCTCCAGGAGGCCAACTCGGTCAAACGAGCGCCGCTGCAGCGCCCCACGGGGGTTGCCGGGGCACATACCAATCACAGACAAACTCATAAAAACTCGTGAACATTTTACAACAGTCAGCAGAACCCGTGGCCACCCATAGCAGTCGAGTTTGGTGCCATACAACGTTCATCGTGACATGCACAAACTCTGTGATGTAACATTACAAATGTTCACTGGGAGTGTGGAGGTTAATCGCTCTTGTTGTCTGTCTTGTACGTGCGGAAAAATCGAAAAATCGAACTGATCTCTCCACGCAGAATTTCAAAGAAAATGAAGTTTTTGTTATATTTTTTGTCTTCACTTCAAATCAGCGCTCACAGTACTAGTGCCGTTTACTCCTACCCGTGGTCACACAGAAGAGCCCCTCTCTACCCTCCCCTCCTGCGGTACTTTGACTTCAATATTTAATGCGAGAAGAGTTCAGCACTCTCTTCCCTCTGTGTACACACGAACTATTTAGCGCTATCCACTAGGCCAGGAGCGGAAGCGAGAGAAAAACTCACCTTGCAAGATAAGCTCGCTTACGCCGGGATCCGAACCCGTGACCTGACCTCTAGAAGGTTTCGAGGATACACCGGGGCGACCGGAATTAGAAAGATTGTTGTTGTTGTTGTTGTTGTCTTCACATTAAAAACCGTTCCGATCTCTCTCTACCCAGTACCTTCGTATGTCCGTACTGAACCTACACTCGACGCGGTCGATTCCCGTGGTCACAGGTTAACTTACCCTAAAAAGGAGGTACACTCAAATAAACTGGCCCCGAGAGGTCCCCAAGCCAATGGAAACCAACGACAGATATTCTGGAGTCCTTCACTCCCGCTGCGCGCTATCCGAGGCAAGAACTGAGACTAGGAGTCACTCTAGCGGGTACGGAACCGGCCGAGTGGTTCAGCGGCCCAGAACGACAGACGGTGAAATTCACAAATCGCGAGATCGATCCCGGCGCGGAGCTTCTTTTCTTTTTTTCCTCCCGTTTTCCCCGCGTGAAGCCGTGATTCTTGAACACATGCTGCCTGATCGTCGCCACTCGCTTACTGTCCGGGCATTCACTGCCGCGGCAGAGGCCAGCGTGTTGCCCACGTTCGGCCGTGATCGTTTGCCTCACGACATAGACACCTTGCACTAAATTTCCGCGGAATACATCCAATAAAAATCCGATGGAGCGATGTTTCCAGCCTTCCTTGCCGTGTGACCATTTTCAGCCAGTACCCGAGCCAGCTAAACAGCGACATCGGGAAGTTGCATGCGCGTGCATGAGGTGGCACGAGCGACCCGCCCAACGAAGGGATGGGTGGCACCGGGAAGGAATGTGCAGCTTGAGGGGAGAGACGTAGGTGGATCAGGGAATTGAGTTGTTGTGTGTCATGAGTTGGAAGACATACTTTTACGTGTCTGACGTGAGCACAAAAGCGAACTTGAAGCAGTCCGGACGTAGATAGACTATCTACCCGAATGCGCCCATTCGTGGCCCGTTGATGCCATCCTCATGAACGCAACGAACGGTGGGGAGGTCCCACGAACCTAGGGATCTCACTTACGTTTCGGGTTTGGCAAATTGCTCCTTGGAGATAAGTGGCCAACCTCCACAAGGATTATCCCGAAGCTCGCGAGATGTCATCAGACGAACTGTGTCTTCCGACCGGGTAAACACCATGGTCGACATGCTGTTCGAAAATATGGATTCCGAGAGGGCTGGGGTAGAGGCAAGCAGTACCACTTTACCTGTGCCTCATCGACCTCCAGAAGGCCAACGCTCCGTCCAATGAAAGCTACTGTGAAGAATGCTGACTCTGATGGGGTGCCGGTGGAGATACTCGCAGCAGCTTGTACAGCGGTCAGAGTACAACGTGTAGCCCCACACACATACCCGTCGAAGGTTTCTATCTTGTATCATCAGGAAGACGGAGTGTGGCTACACCTCATCTTGTACATGTTGTGAAGAACGATTTGAAGTATTCTGATGGGAACGCGCAACATGTATTATATTTAGACGAAGTGAAATTGCAAGTACTCTCAACCGGTGAAAAACCGGCCGACCGAGGGGTTCAGCGGCCCCGAACGAGAGACGGTTCAATGCACAAGTCGCGAGATCGATCCCGGCGCGGAGCTTCTTTTTATGTTTTCCTTCCGCTTTCCCCCCTTGAAAGTGCGATTCTTGAACACTTGTCCGATCATCGCGAATTATGGCTGGCGGTGTTCACTGGCCTGGTAGGCAAGTTTACTCGTACGATCGTGACCGCTCGTCTCGCCGCATAGACGCCCTCGTCGTGGAAATGCCCCTAAACGTATCCTGTAGAGTAAAACCTCGCTAGGCACCCGGCCAGTAGCGGCATTGGAAGAGGTTGATTACGTACTGCTTGATGTGGTAAGGGGTTGGCACTACATGGGTGGCACAGTGGACGCGTCATGTTTGGCAGGCACTACAGGAGAAAGAATGAATGTGCACTGTTTGGCGTGAAAGAACATGATACCGCCGGACAACTCGATCGATACGCGTTATAGATAAGCAGCGTGTATTTCTCAAACAAATTCATTCACGCCATCCTCGTGGACGTGTGGAAAGGCGGGGGAGGTTCCACAAGAACGAGACAAACGTGTAATGTGTAGTACAACCAATCGGACCCATCCGACCCCATGAACTTTCTTGCATACCGACAAGCGCTCATCGAGAAGTGCTCGATATAAGTCCCTTCCGGACCAACGGTGCTTCTTCAACCTTGCAGATCCACGGTCCACATCAAATGTGTCGGCTCCAGAAGCGGGAGGCCAAGGAAACCAATACCGCCGTAGATAGATGTGTTTCGTCGACCTGTAGAAGGACCTCGAACCCAAGGAGAATTTCTGCGGATGATGCCGGGGTGCCAGAATACAAAAGATGACCGCAGCAATTGTCGTACGAATGCCATAGTCTATGAAACAAAAAGTCATTACATGGAACCTTTAGTCTAGCCGCTCAAAACGGTCGCGGTTTTCGTGACGCAGCTCGTTCATCTCGAAGCTCCAACTCTATGTAGCAGTATCAAGATTGCTGCCGGGAAGAGTGGCGACCGAGGCCAGTCTAGATACCGAAGGTCAGACAGAATGCGGGAAAATATCTTTGAGAGGCGGTGAATCTGTGCATCACCACGGCCGGTTGGGCTGAGTAGCAGAGCACAAGTCGCGAGATCGATCCCGGCGCTAGAGCTGCTTTTTTTTTCTTCTCCGTTTCCCCCCTTGAAGTTGTCGCTCTTGCATTCTTGCTTGATCACCACCACCACCGCCAATCACTTGCGGTTTGGGCACTCACTGCCCCCCTTGAGGCGAATGAGTCTACTTGTCCACCCTGGGCCGCGATTGTTCGCCGCGCCGCTTGGGCACCTTGCACTCGGTTTTTTTTTTTTCATTTTTTCATTTTATTTTCATTTATTTTCTCTTCTCCTTACGGTTTCCATTTTTATTTTTTCTCCTTTTTTTTCTCTTTGTCCTTTTTTTTTTTTCTCTTTTTTTCTCTCTTTTTCTGTGCCAGATGGACTTGTCTCTGCTTGCGTTGTGAAGTACCAAGATTGAACCAAGGGAGTGTGCCTCTTTCTCTCCGGCCCATGATAGATAGTGACTGCTAATCTCAGTTGATACCCCGCATAGCGTGAAGAGGGAGCGGAGGATCCCAGAATATCTGTCGTTGATTTCTTTTGACTTGCGGACCCCCGGGGCCAGTTTATTTGAGTGTACCTTTTTAGGGTAAGTTAACCTGTGACCACGGGAATCGACCGCGTCGAGTGTTGGATCAGTACGGACATACGAAGGTACTGGGTAGAGAGAGATCGGAACGGTTTTTTATGTGAAGACAACAACAACAACAACTCGAAACGTCGCTAGACATGTCCAGTTCCTCTACAGCGTTGGCGAGCCTCCCGGGCAGCAAATTGTATATGGGCAGGTACCCGGTCCAGCCAGCGACATCTCGGAAATAGTAGCTTGAGGTGGCACGGGCGACCCGACCGACAAAGGGAGGGAATGAACCTGGGAAGGAGTGTAGCATGTGAGGGGACTTACTTAGGAGGTGTTGTGTGCCATGAGTAATCAGGTATGTACCGTATAGGTCTGACGTAAACATCAAAGCGAGCGTGAAAAGGCCAATCGATGTATGTACCCCAATGCGCCCGTTCTCGACGCGTTCATCACACCCGCTCGTGCACACATCGAACGGTGGAGAAGTCCCACGCACCTAGAAATCTCACGTCCCTTTCGTGTTTGGCAAAGTGCTCACGAGATCCCATTAGACGAGCAGCAGTGTTCTTCCGACCTGCCTGGTAAAACCACGGTCGACATAATGTGTGGACTCCAAAGAGGCTGGGGCGGAGGCGAGCAGTACCACCCGTACCTGTGCTTCGTCCACCTCAAGGAGGTCAGCGCCTCGGTCAAAATATAGTTGCCGTGGAATGATTTACTTTGACTAGAGACAACCGCAGCTTGCTGTATAAGCTTCTACATAGACTATTCATACCTATATCGTCCGTCCAATCATCTGTAGTCTATGTATTGATCGGCCTTTCGTTCGTCCGCATGTTTGCACACGAGGTTCGGGTCCTCACCGGTCGGACTCTCGCCCCCACCGCCGAGACCAAAATGGACTAGAGTAATCCTTCAGATAGAGATTGTGCCTGGTAAATTATGTGCAGCAGGCAGCGGCATGAATCGGGTTGACTGTCACTGGTTGCTGCTTGGTTGCATTGTAGCATTGATTGTTGTTACAAAAGTGTTCTGCTGTACAATAATGCCGTCCACAAGAGGCAGCAACATCAGACCAGCTTCTGATTAGAACATCGCAGGGTGTCAGTGGACGTGCATGTATGGGGCAAAGGCGTCGGGCTGTATACATGATGATATTGCTGCAGGTTTGCGTATTGGAGATTAATTCATGACAAAGCAGAGATGGTGGAGAGGTATGTTGCAGGAGGAGTGAAACAAACGTCTGTTGAAAAACCTCAAGGAGCGGGAGGTGAAGAAGTGAAGACACCCGTGTGACATCTCAAGCAACCAAAGTACGGAGAAGAGGACACGGAGAAGCAGCGGCCGAGAAGGGCGACGAATGCACCAGGCTAGGGGGCAAGGACAGAATGAGTGCAATAAGGCAGGGTGTGAAGATAGAAACTAACTGCTGTTGGGGGACACACAGCGTACATACAGCAGCCGAATTCATTCGTTGTTTTTCAAAGAGTCCGGAAGAAGAAATCGATTTCTTAATATTATTTTATGAGCAAGAACAAGAACGAACTGCTACAAGCACGCACACCGCTGAGGGTAGACCCCGATCCCAGTCCAATCAAACAACGACGCAAGAAACATTCAAATACGCAAACATCAGACAAGGTGGTGCCACCGGTTTCCAACAACAAGTGAAAAAATCATCTTGGAACACTTTTTTACGCTATCGCATGCACAAGCCTGGCGAGCCAGGCTACGGCCGGTATCACACAGACAGGCAAACACGCACCACTACTGTAGCACAACACCGAGGGCAACCCAAGTGGAAGATGGTGTCACCACGACCCTGACGCAGCAAAGGCCGCGTCATGTTTGGTGGTGCAGCAGACCCAATTCACACCATCACAACGCGCTCCCCCCGCCCTTCCTTCCTGCTTACTCCGAATGGAGAGAAAAACGGCTACTCCGAATGGAGACAAAATGCGGGGGGGGGGGGGGGGGAGGGGGGGGCAGACAACAAATCCTGCGCAAATCCGCAGTGCTTCGCCAGTGAAACCGACAAACTGCTGTTGCCACCAACAACTGCTGCCGCTGCTGCTGTTGCTCGCAACGTTGGATGATGCCCGAATTGGTGATTGCGCGGAGTAGTTCAAGAACCACAGCACAACAGCAAAACACGTGTCTTGCCCAACCTACTGAGAACTGGAAGCCGCATACTTGGTGCAATGTCCTGATTGGAGTCGACAAACGAATCCAAGGCAACCCGAAACGGGTCGGAAAAGGGCAACCGACCTGTAGGGTGTCGGATCGCCGACGGGATTTCGAAACCAGAAAGAAACAACACGAAAAATCGAACATGAAAATCAACACAAGAGACCAAACGGGTCACTACGCCGCCGTATCGGCGCGGGCTCAACAATGCACCAATCACCACACACCCACCCAACATCGCGATCGCCGCAAATGAAGGCATATAAATCGATGATATCCACTCAGCACAAGCACCGAAAAATCTAACCTCCACCCTCTCCAGGATACCCACCTTCACAACCAGGTCACTTACGACACACACGCCCCAACGCGCGCCTCCTCTTGAAGCACCAACTTTGATGCCGCCATTTTTGTCACAATTTGAAAAGCAAAGCCCAAAGCGGATCATGAGGCAGGCACCCACCGCATCTCACTCCACTGATGGTCAAAATGGGGCTGACCTAGTAGCTTCGCTAGGGGCTCCCAAACCCTACGACTAGGGCCTTCCAAACGATAAGCTAAAAACCCCAAACATGGCACGGTGGTCAGGAGCTAGCACCGACGCCTCCACTCCCCTGGTATCCAACGTCAACGTCATATAGACCTACCGCGCCTCGGTTAGGCACGTACCCGTCCGGAATTGATTGTACGCCAGAACTCGCGTTGTCAACTCTATCTACACTCAGCGCAAGAGGGGCTTCGTTCGCTCGCTGCGGCGGCTCATTGTCAACCCCCCCTCCCCCCCCCCCCCCCCCCCTTCTGTTTTATCATTTTCCCCTCTGTCGGGCGCCGCACCCACTTTCGGGAGACAGGCCCCGGCGTCCTGACATCGCGGCGCCAAGATCGGCCGCGCCCAACCACGAGCTGAATTGTCAGGATTTCTCCGAGTTCCACCATGTACTGCGAGTGATGCGCCCCATTTGATGATAGGATAGTCCATGAACTAAATACCGTTATCCCGACATCATCCTTCGCTGGCAAGATTGATGCAAATCCAAACGTGCAAACAGCTTTATGAATCTCTAAAGCATGCACACGCT
>FN649730.1:1927706-2001985 GCA_000310025.1 Ectocarpus siliculosus | reverse complement strand
CTCGAAAGGCACGCATGGTCAAGGGTCAAAGGAATACGCCAAGCAACAAAGGGGTGCCCCCCCCCCCCCCCGTGCCATTGGCAAAGTAGAACACCATGGGTGATTGGTCCTGTGGGGACAGTGCTCTCCGTTCTCTCGAGGAATGGTGGTCAATGATCTAACCGGTAAGGCATGCAACACATGAGATGATGCCACCCCCACGGTAATCAATTCTTGTGTGCGTGACACCGATGTTTCTCACCAGTTCGTCGTCAGTGGGGTCGGCCGCGAGGATGACGGTGTTGTCGCAGATAAGCTGGGGGCTCTCGTTAACCTTCACGGCGGAGTTCAGGCAGCCGTCCAGCGTGTTCTCGTACACCTGTCCCAGGCAACACGAAACCAGGTCAGTGTCAGTGTCGATCAGCAAACGTCCGAAGCGGTGTCATCATTTTGCCAGCCATTTACAAAGCAGGTCAACCCGCAAACGTCACAACTAGCGGTGTCATGATATGGTCAGCCATCACAGTAGCACCACGGCCAATAACGAACACAAAAAAGGCATCCCGATCGGACCCCTTCTATTTTTTTTTCTCGCACGCGAGGGGATGAAACCGTCACTAGCAATATGGCAGTACCACCGACCATACTCGACTCCATTCGTGCACGTGCTCAAGGGCAACCGACAGCTCAGAATGAAACGAAGGGGTGGGTACCTAAAAAAATAATCGCATCCACGCATCTCTCTCGGACACGCATGGATTCAACACCAGGAACTTTTTCACGCCTCTTTTGCTCTACTTTCCTCCTTGTCTTGTCTTCTCCGCAGTGTATCACCGACATGCATTCAACAACACTTTCCTCCTTCCTGTCTTCTCCGCATTGCGTCACCGACATGCATTCAACACAAGGACGCTTGGGTCACGTCTCTTGCTTATTTACCTCGTTGTCTTCTCCGTACTGCACGCCGTCCTCCTCGAAGCCCCCGACCCGGATGCAAGTCCCCGAGCCGTCGATGACGTGGTTGTCGACGACGATGTTTTCGTCTCCGCGGAGACTGATCCCTGGAACGTTCGTTGACGAGTAACGACGCCGTAGCAAATAAATGTATCTACTGTTCGCGCCCCTCATGGCAGTGAAGAAAAGTGAGCCCTGAAATACTCAAGAAGGTTCTTACTTCGTGCTGCTGTAGCAGTCCCCGAAAGCTCGATAAAGAACTCCCACACTAAAAACCTACATGTATAGCGGCCATTGGAATGCAGCATGACCTAAGGAACCAAGAAAAACACTGGTCTTGTCAAAACCTGGACTTTCTTTCGTGCGGGTGTTAACGATGCTGTCGTAGCGTTTAATGCATGGGTGGAATTGACGGTTGTGCCAAGGGCAGGGGAGGAGAGGACAGGGAATGGAAGAAACACAAAGTACCAGATAGATACGCAAGACGGCCACCAAGCTGTCTTGTTGAGCCTGTTACCCACAGGGGAGATATCGCTGTGTGCTCCTCGGGAAACCGTAGAGATAAAGGTAGCTTCCGCTGACGCTTTGAATTCATTGCTGATGTATCTCGGACTCTTTTCTATGAGAAGAGACGGATTTGTTGAGACATACTGAGAAAATAAGAAAACAGGCCTGTGCGGCGACTCAGAATAGACACGAGGAAACTGCTTGCTAGTTGCTTACCCCCGGTTTCTTCGTCCATCTGCCCCCTGATGGTGTTGCCGTAGACCACGTTACCGTACGACCCTTCCTTGATGTCAACACCCTCGCTACCCTGCGCAACCAAAAGGAGAGCGCGAAATTGGCAGAGGAGATCGGGGTTGGTTGGCTGGCCGGCGTTGCCCCATCACCACAAGGACGGGCGGATACGGTTTCAAACAGACAAAACTACATTGGGGGGGGATTGTTTAGCGCCGGTTGAACAGGGCCGGTGGCAGGTACAGCGCCGCGTTTTCGGCAGGCAGAGCCGGAATGACCAAAGTCGGTCTGTACTCTCTGGGCACATACTGGCACTAAACCGGAACCTTTACAGTACCGTATCAAACACAAACAAATGGGTGAAGACATTCAACACTGGAGTCTACCATACAACACATGTAGCACATGCGCATGCTATCTTAGTATATGGTACATGCCTGCGTGTCGATCTCGTTGTTCATGACCACGATGCCTGTGCACTCGTCCACGACGTCGTCCCCGTTCTTCTCATCGATCTGATTCAAAGCCGTCCCGATATCTGTCGTCCCGACACAGGGATGCAGAGGCCATCGGTAGCGGGGGGCGGGGCGGGGGAAAAAAGCCTATCGTCAAACATTCCCTACTGTAAAGTCAGCACATGAATAACATTGTACTATACATTTCGGGGAAGCAGCAAAGGGATTCGCTGCTGACGCGCATCGACTAAACTACTGTGTCCGTGTCCCGACAGTCTGAGCGAATGCCTCACGCGTGCCTGAGCACAAGGGCCTCGCCGTATAAACACTCATGATTTCTCTCTCTCTCTCTCCCGCTGACTCTGCTCTCTAAATTTCTTGCGGAGCGCCTCAAAAAGCAAGCACAGGCGTTTTTCTGGCCAACTCGAAAGAAAACCCGGGGTGGAGACAAACTTGGTAACGCATGTTTCGGCGACGGAAGAAACTGTCATGTATCTAGGCCACTTACAACACACACAACACACAACCGCGCCAGGTACAAAACCCCCAAAACCCCCAAATGCAGCAGTCTCGCCGACCTCGACTCTTCATCAAAACAAAAACGCATCGCATCGCATCTGTCCAGCAGCAAACTCCTGACAAAAAAGAGCACTGACAAGAACGATACACTCTTTCTAGGTGTCGTGAATTTGCTGCAGATACAGATGGATTCGTTGCGTCATATTAAGAAAAACAAAAAAAATACAAGACGAAAAACACTCCCGAACGAACGCATGGTACCTGTCCAACACAAGACTCATGACAAAGTACCAACAAGAACGATATATTTGTCTCGAGCTGTGTGTAAAATACCCCATCCCGTTCGACTCTGGTTTCATATCTAACGGGTAGATACTCTGTCTTTAGTCGCACCACATGTATATTTCCTAAAAATCAACTTCAAAGTAAACCGTTTTCGTACCTTTCCTAAACCTATAAAACGATGAAGACACAGTTAATACTCACAAACGCCCTCTCCGTTGGAACCGTCCGAGTCCTGTTGGAAGTCCTGTATCCCGCAGGGGCCGATCTCGTTCACCTGGACAACGCAGTTCGTGGCGAAGTACCTGATCCTCAAGCACTCCTTGCCCGCGTTTTTCAACACCATCCCCTGGACGTTGACGCCGGTAATCGACGAATCGACGCCGTCGACTTCACTGGGATCCCGCGAACCTGAGGGTCCATTCATCATTGGAGCGAGCGGGAGGGGGGGGGGGGGTATGCTAATGTAAACGCATGCCGTAGTCGCTAGAACGTTGACCACGCATCCTCGAGGGGAAGGACCGATCACCGATGGCTAGTCGCGGCCGAGGGAAAACGGCAACTGCCATTGGGGGAAAAGAGAAGCATCATTGTACAACACGCCGTTGTCGTTTCTGTTGTTTTTCGTACGAAAACACAAAGACTTCCTCTGCTCACCCTGTTATCATAAGAACCGCGTTGCTGTGTTTGTTGTTTTTCGTACAAAAACACAAAGACTTACTCTGCTTACCCTGTGTAATAAGAACAGCGGTAAGTATTTTGTTTTGTTTTGCTTCACCTTCTATGTAGAGGAGTTGTTCCTTGTAGTCGCCCGAACCATCGTCGCCGTCGATCGTGAAGCCCTGAACAAAACAAATGTACGGCAAGTAACGACGGTAACCTTTAGATGGCGAAATTCGATACCGTTATCTCTTTGGCAGTACGGACACTTGTGTGCCAAGATGCCCGACGCACAACACAACCAGGGGGACCCCCCTGCCACCCACCCACCTGGATGATGTAGTGGTTATGCAAGACTTCCAGGACCCTCGCGCGGTCATCCCCTCTCAGCACGCAGTCCTCTGCGGACGTCCCTAACTCATTCCTGATCGTGATCGGCTCGTCTTCCGTCCCATCCACCTGCGTCATCACATCACAAAGTGTTTCATTGCCGTCGGCGGATGCTTTTTTGTCGTCGGGCTACCTAGTTGGTCTGACACCTTCATATATCACGGTATATCCGTGCTATGTACAAGCAGTGGGGCGGGCTCATAGCGCCGGTGCCGGTATCATACCTGGAAAACCTCAGGGCACAGCCAAAGCCCTCTTTAAGATTATCACCACTAGCATGATCCCGAATAGTACTAAACCGGTCTCAACCTGGCTGTAGAGTGCCGATGGTTGGCGGGAACACGCACTAGTAAGTTCCAACCGAAATGAAGAAACGTGGCCGCGGCAGGCTGAAACGACACGAAAAGGTACAGCAGCAGATACCACGGCGAAGACCCCATGGAAATGGCATCAGAAAATTCCACCGTTGCGGTGAGGTCACTGCCAGGTTGTTGACGAGGGAGCCAACAAGCTCAACCCCCGCTATAAACGCATTCCCCTGAGACTGGAAGCATTGGCTTACATCAGAATGCCGAGAGGCTCGTGTTTTCGCTATGGAAGCGTTGGTCCAAGCTTGTCAAAGGTCGTATCATATCAGCGCCTAAGGCGCCGATGACAAGAGCGGTGAACCACGTCGCAATCCGACGCAGACAACAACAAAGCAAAGCAGCAGCAGCAACGATGAAAAACCACGTTCTGAAGACTTACCACCGTAGTCAAGCTGACGTCATGCGTGCCCGCCGGGATGTAGATGGTGTCCCCTGGCGATGCATCGTCCAGCAACGCCTGCAGAGACATAGGAACCGAAAGCACACGGGGGAGAACGGAGACAGAACATTGGGTATCCACCCTACATTGTAGCATAGCAGCACAAGCGTGTCAGCGCGTGAAGAGCGCTTCAATGTTAGCGTGAACCTTCCTTCTCCGTTGAAAGATGGTGTGCTTGCTCGTTCACGATAAATCTCCTTGGACTGTTGTGGGATCATCTTGAACGGGTAGCCCATTCTTGAGTATCTTTTCTGCGAAAAATTGGGGGGCAACTTACACACCCACCAAGAACAAAGGCCGTCCTTGTTACTGCGATGGGCTGGTATGGTCGAGCGCGGTCGAGAGACCCAACCCACCCTCACACACGCTCACGCTTGTTCGTTACCTGGAGGTCGCTATCCACGTCCCTCGAGTCGGCGAAGTCACCGCTGTCGGAGCTGCTGTTGTTGTCTTCGGCGACCTCGACGAGCGCAATGATTCCCCATGTTACCAGTGCCACCAGCACTACTATCGCGAAACCGAAGAACGCTCCTCCGCGGGCCGGCATGGTCAACAACCTCCTCTAATACGTGGGGGCAAACACCACAAGAAAACATGAGTCAGAGGTCGTGGGTGGGGTTGGTTAAATGCTGCTGCAGGGCCGGACAAGTTCGTTTTTTTTTTTTTTCCTCATGAAAGGTCGCGAGAGGGAAAAAAAGAGCCGGCACGGTGAGATAGTGTCTACTATGTATGCACATGCCAACAGCAGTGAGAGCGTCGTGACACTCTTTCTTCCCTGTGGAAAAATGAGGGGGCTGTCGTCATAACAAAGAGTAGGACGAAAACCTATCACACAGATAGGTTAGGTTCGTTGGTTTGTCTCTTTGGAGGAGGTTGTAGTCCTCCGCCTCTTCTGGCGGGTAAACGGCCTCTTCATTGGCCCATGGTAAAGCGTGGCGGGCCGGGGGCTGTTCTTTCCGTTCTCGTTGCTCACGGACAGATGCGGTATCATTCTGTTCTTATGGCCGCGGTTTGACAGCAGGCACGTATGCGCGCATGTAAAAACTCTTGCGGGGAGAGCAATTGAAACCGACACAATATTTATCAGCGTGGGACTGCATGGTATGGCGGCGGGCGCCATCGAAAGTTCCACGCACCTAATGTGCAAGCACTTGCTAATCGCCCCCTCAGAAAACGTTCCTACCAAGTGAGAGACAGACGCAGCGTTATGATTGGGCCGCGGATGCGTTTACTACTACTGCTGTACTACGGTGTCTACTCTATTCTTGAACAGATCTGTCGCGAAGACTCGCCGATTGACGCATGTATGATACAGAGCAACGAGCCAGCGGCAGAGAGGATGCGCGGTGATACCTGCCCGTTCAATCACGTAGCACGGGGCGGTCTTAGACTGACTAGTTTCCATGGTCGCAATTTTTCCTTGCACACACGCACGCGCTTGAACTAAACCCTTACCGTGGCTCCCACAGAGAAGTGGTTGGTGTTGAGTCGGTGACGACAGCAATTTTGAGCAAACGCCGCAGCAATCTGGGAGCTGCAAAAATGCGCGAACTTTAGACTCTTGTCTCTCCGCCTATCGACGGCGGGCTGCACTGTGCGGGAAAACATTTGCTATTCAAAGAGTACATACATAATCGAACACGTCGCGTGTCCGCCGCATCAAAGTGCCGATCGCTCCCTTGTTCTTGACCAAAATTCGAAGAAAAAAAAAAAGCACTCGTGAGAACATGCCCAATGGCGACACAGCCTCCAAGGCCGGTAATTGAGAAAAACTCACGACGGCCATGGCGGAAAGCAATTCCGGGACCTGCGGAACGTTGGGATAGGCGATTTCGTGGCCCTCCTGCAGTAGGAGGAACGGAGCACACCCTGGAAATATCTGGCACACACCTCACGCTATTTGTATGCATAGGTTGGGCGGAAAGGAAAGATCACGTTGTTGCAAGAAGCACGGCTGTCAAAAGAGACGCGTGCGTTTGCGTCTCATGCGCAGAGACTTTGCGTTGCAACTCGCCACCTCTTGGCTGCACCAACATTGCCAGCGTGAGTGTGCTGGTTGTTCATGAGCACTAGCAACAAGTCGGCGACACATCCAGAAGAGGAGCGAGGGGTGCACCAAAACTGCTACAGCTCAGGGTCCCCCGTTTCAACTTCGGTCTGATGAAGGGAGGTTATGGACTAATCGGGCGAACTCAACAAAACTCACTCCACCCTACTGCTGCTGCCCACTGCTGCAGGCACACTGGTTGAATTGCCGGCGTTCGCCTGTTTCTCTCACCTTACTCGTGAAGGCGCGGCCCTTTCTCCCACGCGAGACAGCCCTCTTGCACCGGACACGGGTGGGTGGTGTTGACTCGCGCACCTAAACAGCAATTAATCCGTCTCGACACGGTGGCCTCTGCTGATGATCTCTCCCAATGCCCTTTCCTCTGCAGCAGCACGCGCGAACAGCACAGCACCGCCTTGACGAAAGAGGGAACCTGTCGAGTCCGGGACTGGATGAAAGCGCCTCCAAGCCAGCAGCGGTCGATAGCAGTTGTTCAAGGGAAACGCGTGTATGTGTATGTTGGTGTACACAGCACTTGTACGGAATTCTGTCTTGGTTTTCGTGTTTGGAGGACCCTGAAAACTCTTGCCGAATAATCTGGAAATGTTCGTAGATTGCGGAGATGAGCTGCACTTGTTGTACATTGATCCCGGTTCACGGAGCCCCCCTCCCTCCAAGTGGGGCGCGAATATTTGCAATCCATGGATTATAAAAGAGAACCACAGCTCTCCGCCGCCGTGATTATCGCTGCTTTTATAGGAGAGGGAGAAGAACCTCTTCGGGGACACTCCGGGCGGTTTCCCGGGGTTTCGATCCATATGGATGTTTGGACTGTGGTTCTCTTCTATAATCCATGGATTGCAAATATTCGCGCCCCTCCAAGTGTCCAAGGACAAGATCTTCCGTTTCACATGACATCAACCAACATGCCAACCGCACTCGGTAGCAGGAAGAGTATACCAACCACCTTCCACACGTGGCACAGCTGCTGGAAACAACGCAGTAAAACTCCGGTGAGCACAGGCAGGGACAGAGCTGCTCTTTCACGAACGATGACACTGATGACACTACTTGTACATACCATATATATATCTCAAGCGCGTATAGACTTGTACACCAGCAGTCTACGGCCCAGTGCAGCCGTAGCCCGAACATCATGTTCCCACCAGTATATATGTACCTCGATCAGGTGCTTGCAGCCATGACTTCTGGGCGCCTCTCTCTCCCCTCCCCCTCCCCGAAGTTTCGAAACTGTTGCCATTCGGTTGGGTGTCCCACCAATGAGGCTGGTAGAGGCAGTAGGCCTTAGACTAGTCTACATAATCTACAATGTGCGGAGGCCACCGTTCTGAAGACTAATGCGCCCATAAGACTCGATGCTGACCGACTTTTCGTCAAACGGAACACACGGGTTCCATTCTATGCACTACAGCAGTTATTTCGAGCAGCAGGCATATCCGCCTAGATATGTGCGCGGAGATGAGGGTCTCGTTGGAAATCGATCCCGAGTACCCAATGCACATGAATGACAGGTGATGGCTATCTGGCTGTGGTCAACATTTCTGCATGGATTTCAAGTTGACGATGGTCGCAGGGTTTCAAACATAAAACAGTAGAAACAAAAATGCTCACCATGTGGGACAAAGTACGCAGCCAACTGACAGCTGCGCAAGCTCCTCAGCCGTTTCCGGGCGTCGCATGCTATCCAAGCCTCAACTGCTGACGAGATCACACGATGATGGAGGAGGTGTTTGTTTGTGGACAAATGATCGTTTGATCTCGCTAATACAACTTTTTGGGGCATGCAACTTGGGGCATGATGAAGACACCTGCTCCACGAGCTGCCATGATAGTCACAGCAGTACAGTGTAGTCAGCCGTGTGAATTCGAAACCCGTGCTGAACACTTGAGGTCTTCTATTCTCGGAGACAGAAGCG
The DNA here is from genome assembly GCA_000310025.1 of Ectocarpus siliculosus. Taxonomy (NCBI): domain Eukaryota; class Phaeophyceae; order Ectocarpales; family Ectocarpaceae; genus Ectocarpus; species Ectocarpus siliculosus. Next base: position 1,993,217 of record FN649730.1, on the reverse strand, counting down.
ACATGACCCTTGGATGGAAAATATACGATATCTAGTACTGCTGTGGATCAAACGCATTGTTAATCCGAAAGACTTTCTGGACTGGACTTTCATCGGCGCCCCGAGCCATCACCGCGACGGCTAGGCAGCAAAACGGTCATTGGTCGCCACGGCCTCAGTCCCTTCGGGGGAAAAGCTGTCCATCCTCTACCGGCCGAGCAGACTTGCCCTTGCAGGATTGTCCGTTGTTGCGAGGTCATTTCGGGTATGTATGTACACGGTTAGAGCATTTGGCTCGCGGAGGCCACGCTCCCATTCATTGTTGATCCCTGGTGACCACGCCCAACCCTAGAGAGGGGCAATTTTCGGGCCAATGTATTAGCTTCGGGCAGTCGAGTCTCAAGCCTACAATGCTCTACGTGCGCGTTCCACGACCTACAAGGCGTTTTGAATCCAGCCATCGGTACGTGTGCCGATCGTGCACGGATCTTTGGTCGCACGCTGACAAAGTAGCACGTGGTCCAACTACCCGTGTGACGACTATCGCAAGACTCCAGGTAGGAAACAGCAGCGGACGCTTAGATATTGGCTGACAATAATGGCACATCGAAATCAACAAACTCGTCTCTTGTGGTACTGACTTAGAAAAACATGCCGATTCGGTAGACTGGTCGGCCGGCTCCCGAGCAAAAAAACTGCCGGAAAAACCAAGCAATACTATCGATCAACAGGGAAGACATACAGTTTCTACACGCCCTGATCCTGAAAACGAAATGTCTCATGAGGAGAGGCAGGGCATCTGGCAACACGATCAAGCGGGGCCCCATGCTGCTTGCGATGTCTACAGAGCTATGGGGCTACAACAAACACCAAAGAAGACCGATCCGACTCAAACAGATAAAAAACCATCCGCAACACTTGGCGCCAAGAACAACGCGAAATCCTAACAAAAGGAGCCAAACGATCAAGCGGGGCTCCATGCAGCTTAGCAATGTCCACAGAGCTACCGTATGGAGCTACAACAAACACCGTGTAAGACTCAAACAATCAATCCAATAGAAAACAAAAATCATCCGCAACACTTGGCGGCGAAACCAACGACACGAAATCCTGACAAGAGGAGCAAAACGTCAAGCGGGGTCCCATAATGCTTACTGATGTCTACAGAGCTACGGAGCTACAACAAAAATAAGACCGGTCCGACTCCGGTCCGACTCAAACAACCAATCCAACCGAGAACAAAAATAATCGCAATAACACGAAATCCTGACAAGAGGAGCTGCTCCCGGCAACCCTTCTTCGTAAACCATTCCATCAAACTGAGCAACACCGCCGCGGACGAATCGTTTTCGCAAGAAATCCCTGCACGGTGACACATCCAGCTTACAACCACCAACACAGTAACAGTCTTTCGTTAGGGCAGCTAAAAAAAAGTACAGGCGGCCAGCAAGAGAGCCTCGACCAATCAAAATCCCACGCGTGGCGCCCTTCGATCAAATTCGATCAAACGCGTAGCGGCCTTAAATTACCCACGAAGAACACAAAAACAACGTGTGACAGGATGGTATCCACAGTGCCGCGTGAAAGTATAAATAACGGACTTTGTCCTCAAGTGCGACTCACGATACGGTATACAGGCTGCAAGAGCTTGACGCGTGTGGACTAAGGGTTTAACAAGAGGGTGACACAAGCTCCCCCCCAATACAATCTAGCCCCCCAGGGGTTTGCAAACAAACCGGTCCGCGTGGAGTCCATTCACGAATCGGACTGGTTCTAACGTCACTGGTGGTGCATACATCTCTACTGCTGGCCAAAATGCTCGCAACAAGGCTCACGAGGCGCATGACGTAGCCGGCTGCACGGCGTGGATCATGCAGATACGATACAACGGCATAGCACGTAATGCCGTAAAACACCGACACGCGGGCTCGAACCATTCAACTGTATACTTGTTCATATCACAGTAAGCAGGGCGTCCCGCTGCAAAAACAATCGATCACGTTCTCGCTGAAAGCACCGCAAAAATAAGCAGAATAATACAGAAGGCCTTAACACACAAGTCCGCCCGTACTCCTTAAAAAAAATCAGACAACCCCCGAACTACAAATGCTTTTGTTACGGGACCAGGGCAAACTTGTATCGTACACGAGACGACACCAAATAGAGCAAGTAGGAGCACCCCGGCCATTTACAAAAACAGTGATCGCATGACTATTCGGAGGCCTTCTTAGGTAGCGCACCTATTCTCCTCGACCAACACAATCGGCCTCATCTCTTATCGCCCTGCTCTTCCTTCGTGCCTCCGCTTCACACCCATTCCGTCTCTCTCTCAGGGCTATCGCTGTCTCCTCCCCGTCTCTTACCCTCCCACCAGTCGTCCCTGCACAGGCCTCCTCCGTCTGGGCTAAACCCGTCGGCGCTGAGGCGAGGGTCAGTCCGTTTCTTGACGGTGTCGTTGCAAGATGCTTCTTGTTGCTGCTGAATCTTACGCGAAGCTGCCCCGGGGACTTTCGAAGAATTTTCCTGCGGGCACGTCGACGCCGCCCCGGCACGGGAGTCCCGCTCAATGCCCCGATGAGGAGACGCAGGTATGCCTTGGAAAACAGGATGCCCATCAGCTGCGATTGCTCCGGCTGGATGGGCGTGAGGGCAACACGGATGAAACGGGGAGGGGAGGAGAGGGTTCGTGTGTCAAAGGCTCGCACACGGGTGGCATCGGGGCAAGAGTAGCGCAACCCCCTTCTTGTTGCTACGAGTCGAACCCCCAGAGGCTACAAGAAGCGTGTCTTGTTCCGTGAACTCGACGGTTGACCATATTCGGAGGTGGAGAGAGAGGTGGTTTCACAAGGTCAGAACCGTGTCTTTGCACCGTTGGGTACAGGGCAAGGATAGCGCGCCTTCTCTTGGAGTTCGCTCGAACTTGTACGCGCAATATTAGGGTAGCGCATGCCGCACCAAACAGTTGTGCCTTATTTCGAGCTCTAGGTTTCAACTCGCCCCCTCCTGGGGGACGCGACTCTTCCCATGCAAAAAACAAAAATGGGCAGGCTGGAAAGTACAACTTGTTACCGAAGAGTGTGGGATGGACCTGCGCGATCGATCATCAACATACTGTAGGCTGTTGATGTGTGCATCAACGCTCTCTCTCGGACTCAACCGAAATATCACCAACACACGTGCGGAAAAGGGTCCGCAGCGCTCCTGCCTTTTGGTTTTTCCACCGAAGAGGTGTGTCCCCTACAATAGTTATACACTTCAAAAAAGAAAAAATGAAAAAAGCTCACAGCTTCACAACTAACGCGGGTAAGACTCAGGGATAGTCAGCGATATTACAGGAAAATGAGAGTCCCAGAGCCACCCGCGGTAGGATGCAACTTTTCCCCCGAAGAATGGGTGTTCCCCGAGTCGAGGCAGTAAGACAATGTACAGATGTATGTTTCTTTCTCTTTGGTTCTTTGAGGTTCGCTGGGCTGTTCGAGTCAAAAACACATCAGCTGTGCGAGCTATTGAAGTTGGGAAACGTTGCACCCCAACTGGCAGTCAGCTGTGAGTTGGTCCTGCTGCCTGCTTCTATTCCCATCTTGCATCACCCCTTAAAAACACTCTTGCTCTCACGAGACCACTCCTGAGGAATCACTTGCAAAAAAAGACACTTCCACTACGCAAGACGGCGCCGAACCGTGTGTGGCAACTAGAGTACAACGTTAACTCCGTTGTTGGTCCTTCTCCGCGAAAGTATTAAGTTCTTCTCGGTCCCTGCGGAATCGCCGTCTCGCCCCCGACTCTGGGGTCAAATCGTTACCTAACCAGAATATTGGTGTCATCCTTCATAATATAGCACAACAAACCCGTCTCTACAATCAACAGATGAGAATCCACAATAAATTAGCAGTGAGTCTATAGCGTAGACGAGGCTACCTGTGTTTCTATGATTCCCGAGCAGCATACAGCAGGATTGGGCCCGCAGAAAGAAAAGTATTTTGACAAGAAACAGAGGCTCGAATTTAAACGAAAAACAAGAAAATACGAGTAAGAAACACACGTCAGCAGTGGCCCCTATCCTACACTCCATTTAACGACCTGAGCTCGACAGCAGTGGCGATGAAATAAGGAACGGAGCCTCGACCCGACTTCTACGTATCTCATTTACAAGTCCGTACTGTAAAGCGATATCTCCAAGAAAATATGGTGGCCATCTGCGTATCTGTTCTGCTGGGAAGTCAGATGTTGGGAAGGATTGCCATTTTTGGGTACGGCAACGTGGGAGGTCGGGGAGCAGGGATCAGGGCCTGTGGTCTTGGCGCGAGGAAACAACTAGTTGTATTATTGCTCCTGGCCTTTCGATTAGGCCTCCAGCTCCGGCCTCTGGTTCCACCCCACTTTCTTCCCTGGCTGTGTCTTCTCCTCTACCACTGACCTGGAGCCAGGTTGAGTCACCCAGCCTTTCGTGCGTTTAGTCGTTGTATTATCGTGGCCTACGGCGGGCGCAAGCTGCGAATACAGAAGGCAAAATGGGCCACAGACCTTTCCAAATTTGGCATCAAAAATGGATGCACGCTTCGGCCCAGATAACATGTTGATATATGCCTACAGCTGGTTATTGTTTATCTCCCTACCGTGTTACGAGAGACCACCGGGAAAAGAAAAAACTGAGAGATGCCAGGAACAAGGGGCCCCCCACACCGTCACCGGCGTCAGCCCCAGCGTCTGCGCCAGCCGCAGCGCCAGCGCCGCCGGTGGCGACGCCCACAGCGTGGGGGCGTCGGGCCAGCCCCCACCGTTGCTGCCGTCGGCTCGTTTCGTGAATGCTGAGCGCCGCGGTAGGTGCTGTCGTGCCATAGCACGACGGGGTCATTGGGAGCGGCGTCCGCCCTGGACCTGAAAAGGGTTCTCAGACCCAACTTGGCCCTACGGGACGCCCGCGTCCGCCGTAGAGCCATCAGGTCAGATGACCCTTTTCAGGTCCAGGGAGGGCGCCGCTCCCATTGACCCCGCCGTGCAACAACACGGCAGCGCCAACCGCGGCGTTCAGGCATTCGCGAGACGAGCCGACGCACGTGGCGCAGGCGCTGGGGCTGGCGCCGGTGACGGCGTGGGGGGCGTCGGGTTCGCTTGTTCCTGGCCTCTTTCAAACGCGTACTTCACCGGAGTCCTCTCGTATTCACGGTCGGGAGAAAAACAATGATCGGCTGCGCATGCGTAAATATCGTGCCGAATTTGGGCTACAGCAGTAGAATTTTTACAATTTGACCTCTATCGCTGCATCCTACAAATGGTATACTGTAAGTCAGTCAATAGTACCATTCTTATCTCTTGGTCGAGAACAAAAACGAGCGCTCGTGCGTGATGTTTGATGAGCACGAGATTGCCTGCCCGCATGCCACAGCGCTGCGAGAGTGCAAATTTGAAAACTACTGCTGTAGTGGAATGTCGTGCTACGGCCAGCTCTTACCGCAACAACGGGATGCTCCTCGCTGCCCCCACAACGGGTTGTAAAACTCGTTTATCTCGTCTTGCCGCTGGCTCTGATTTCCGCCCTCGTCCTGCTGCTGCTGCTGGCGGGGCTGGCTTCTGTCAGTCGCGAGCGCACCCCTGTGGCACCCATCCGCTGCCCCCACCCCCTGGATGGGAGAGCTGGCGCTGTCTGACAGAGAGTCGAGAGAGCTCGTCGTCCGTAACGGTGGTCTGGGTTGCACCCGGAAACCGTGGCGGCCACCTGCCCGCTTCCGCCCATTTCTATCCCACCACGAGGACCAGGCAAGCCACACCAACAGGCACGATAGAAAGGCACAGGCGATGCACATCTTGGCGACGAACTCGCTGTCCGCCTGGTCCATGTGGTCGGCGATGGCGGCGACATCCTCGTCCTCCAGCAGCCGCCGTTCCGCCCCACGGCGGGGTCGGACCAAGCTCGCGCGCCTACTAATACTACCTCCGCCAACCGTACCCCACTCCATCACATGCACTCTCCCTCACCCACGCCGTAATCGTCGTCTTCGTCTGCCAGCATGCAACGAACCAGCGTGTGCCTGTCCAGCTGTCCAGTCTGCCGTGCGGCGCGTGTGTGACACATGTTCGCTACAAGCGACGGACCAAAGGACCTGCCACAAAATCAGCAGCAAGCCCAACACGCCTCCGGAACCAGCTGCTTTTTGTACTTTTAAAGAAGTAAAGAAACATATTCGAACCTCGAAGCCTCAAGTCTACATGAGCCTCTGCCAAGGCACTGCATAGCACAGCTATTGATAGCACTAGACAGCACAGCAGCTAACAGCCGTGCCGCTAGAGGTTGGGTGCTGGGGGCGTCCTCACCCCACAGTTGACAGTGCCTCTCCATTACCAGCAGTACCCGTTGCTGCTGCCGCTGCTGCTGCCGTTCTTTGCTGCGGCTTCGACTGCTTGGGGAGAGCGGGCGTAAAAGCTGATCCATCCGTCAAGACTACTCAGTCAGCGCGTCAGCGCCGATGATCCTCTTATCTATCTGTACAAGTAAAGATACTGAAAAGATACGGTTTCTTGGGCTCTGTGGCTGCTCAGCTACGGCAGACAGCAATGCTCTTTGAGGATAGCGATCTCCGCGCCACGTGCTGCTTCTGCTGCTGCTGTGAATAAGTTCCCGCCCCAAAACGGCACTCAGGCAAGGAAGGATTCAGCCATGTCATCAACCGAAGGCGCGCTCCATCAGAACATGCGGGGACGTGTTGGACTCCTTACGTACTGAAAGTTCACGGAACTGCCGCGGAATACAGACACCGAACGGAGACGAGACACGATGATATGTACAGATCGATGGCGAATCTTCGGGGGGGGAAATCCTACAAGGGTTGACGGTGTTGCAGCAGCCCTCTCTCTGGACCGTTTGAAGATCAAAAAATCACTTTGTGTCATCCCCGAGGCCATCGGTCGACAGCAACGTCATGAGTTATTTGTTGCATCCCACGGAACTACAGTGTAGTACAGCAGCTGCAGTAGCCTCGGCGCCTGAATGCATATGTACCGCAGTATACAGTAGTTGCAACTTGTATCGATGAGACTGCTTGAGAGTGAGCGCGTCTTTGTATGCATACTCCCATACTACAAATAAATGCATTTCCCATGAGGTCAACCCGAACCGAACTCAACTGCAACGGCAGAGAAAAGCAACTTCTCAGATTGCCATCGTCAACTTACTGCGGTTGTTAACATCACACCGCCGAACCATCGCCGAACCCTTGTAAAGCAACAGAAGGCCGCCCATGGGACTCTCGTTGGACGTGACAATCGTCTAGACTAATGGGCCGCCCTAGCCGTCAAAAGTTATTAAATGCATAAAGAGCGCCCGTTGAGACGCCAAGTGGACAAACTCCCAGTCACGTCAGTACTCCCTCCGTATATTTCAATTTCACCCTTAGGCTTCTCACTGTGGTGTCGGGACGTCATGTCGCAAGCACAGGAGTATTAGCGCTCAAGTGTCGCGTGGCAGACGAGGCTGTATTGGACCCACCCTTCGCGACAGACCAACTCAGTGGAGCATGTATGTTCTGTATGCCCGACGACTGTCGTTGCCCTATTTTACATTCCTTCATGATAAAACACGGACTTATCTAAAAACATCGAGATGGGTTCACGAGTCGGAAACGGCCTACCGGCATCCCTGCAGGTCCTCGCGTTACATAGAAGAGTGATTGGCAGCTCTGTGGGTACAACAGGTAGGTCAAGACACCGTGGTGGCCGTCTTGTTCTTCGGATTGTGTGCCGGCCGTCGGACTTGCACAAGATGAAGCTTGGAATGTTCTCCCTCCCTGAGATTGTGCCAAGGAATGTTCATTGCCGGTAATCATACATCGTGTATTGTGAGAAATCGGACCGCGCATAGGAGTCGCACCCCATGCCCCGTGTTTTTGCTCGCAACATTGTCGTGCTGGCTGTATCAGGGTCAGAGGTAAACGACAATCTCCCCAATCCCCCCCCCGAAAAAGAGAAGCCGAACTTGAAAGATTCGGTTTGCGCGCGTGACGGGGTCTTGGGAGTAATACCTGGACAATGTTTCGTTGCCGCCGTGGGTGGCGGCAGGCAGTTCTGCTGCCGCTGCTGCAAATCCTGGTCTCACTTCAAGCGAACGCTTTGTGCATCGAAGTCTCGGTACAACCTTCTCTCAGCATCGAAAGACGGACCAACCGCGACTCCATCGACCTCCCACTCATATATGTCCCGATTTCGTGTTCGGTTGTACCATCCGTAACCCCATCGATGACTCAGGCACATGAATGCCCTACAAATGATGTAACATACCCAACGTTGCCGAGCGTTTATACGTTCGAACGGTAGCAATCCCTCCGATTGTCGACGCAACGGTAATAATCGCTCGATTCCCGGAGTTGGGCCTGCTACTCGAGTGGAAACCTTTTTCCGCGTTTAGGGCCGCTGTCGACCCCGCGCGTACCAACTGGGACGTGGGTCGTGCGCCCTTTCGAGACCAGGCGGCCTGAGATACCCCGCTTTCCGGTCAGCCGAATCCCAACTCCGAATGTACAGACTTGCTGTCTCCATGACGTCGCCCAGGCAACGTAGAACGCAAGATTCAAGTAATCGATATCTCCCCGGACGAAAATGCAGGGCAGTTCGGGTTTGTTTCTAGGACCACCGTGACCCGAGAACTCTCCATCGACGATCGCACCGTATAGGGACTGTACGCTGAATTTCCGGACGCTTGTGACTGTCGCACTCCCCATCCAAACCAAAGGTTACAGGTTAACCTTAATAAAGTAATGGATCTCCCCAGCGCCTGCCTGCCATTGGTACAAGCTTCTACACATAGGATGGATCATTCATGGCCTGGCCTAGCTCACCTATGCCCCACAGATGACCATGGGCAACCACTCACCGATCACAATGACCATGAAGCAAACGTACCTCGATCACCAATGTCCTACAGATCACCATGAAGCAAACATACACCAATCACCTATGTCCAACAGATCAACATCAAGCAAACATACACGAATCACCAATATCCTTCAGATCACTTCGAGCATACGTATTCCGATCACCGATGTTCTTCACATCACCTGGGCAAACGTATTCCAATCATTGACGTCCTTCAGATCACCTTGGAGCAAGCATTCCCCGATCATTCATGTATTTCATATCACCTTGGGCAAACATAACCTCATCACCCGTATCCTACCGACCACGAGAGACACACTCTTCAACAGAGCTAAATCTTTTTGGGGACCTGACCTATCCTTTTTGTGCATGCTTGGGCCAAGCACCTGCCTACGGCCTGGTGGACTATTCTCAAGTGAAGTGACTCGTTACCACGCCCAACTTCCACAAAGCTTCTGAGGAGGACGACCCCCGAACACTTCCCCGGCTTGCAAAACCTGTCCGCTAAGTGTGGCGCTACCGGCTGTCAAAGTTGATCCAGCCCCCATCTCCGTGCACCAGCTCCCGGTGTGGGCATGCACAACCCCACGTTCACCTGGAGAAAAAGTCGATCAAGTCCCGCGTGTGTCGGCATGTGGCGGCGAGTGAGGGAGATGTGCCCGAGGTAGTCAAAACCCGCCAGCGCCCGCTGGCGGTCAATAGAATTCGTGTTACGAGCGTTTGCGGTCAAAGAATGATGCTCGCGAGATAGTACGTGGTGCATCGCTATTCCAAGGTTGCCTTCGTGTTGAAGGGGAAAGGGGTTCAATTCTCACGTCGGCCGCAAGACACTACCAGAAAAGTCCTACTTTTCAGCGCGGCGGGACCTTGGCGGCATATCGCCCAGCAAACGACAGTGTAAGCCCCCCCTTTTCCTTCTCGGCTGTTTTTCCGTGTGAACGCTGGCAATTATATCGCCGTATTGGTCCCAACGACGTATACACCAAAGCAGTTTGAGGGGGCCAAGGTGAAGATCTGACGCAATACAATTGTTACTGGGACACGCAGAGAAATACACCTGAGAAAATGAGTTCATGGTGAACCCTCCTGTAGTACCCAGTCCCTCCGCAAAAACAAATTTGACGAAAACATATTTGTCAGCCATTGGTCGAGGGGCTACAGTCCCTCCACAGAATCTGAGCTCTTTGCCAGACAGAGGGTGACTTGTCTTCAGTATGAAAAGTGTCCCCAAAACACGTGGGAACATTTTTCATACTGAAGCCACGTCAGCAAATTTTTCCATTGCTAGGTCATGTACAGTTTTACCACACAGGGGGCACGCGGGTTGAGAGATGTGTACAGCCAGTTAGAGGCCCAGGAGAGGCATCACACAGCATATCACACAGCGTACCATCTCAGCCAAGCGTGTTAGACCAAGGGCTCTCTAGTGCGTTGCACACAGCGGAGCCCATGTTGGCTACAGTGTGGAAATTAGGCCTTTGAGTGCTGTGTCCCAAAGGTATCCCCATTTGGGCTTCCAGTACTAGGAGGGTTGGACCAATCATTCTGGGGGAAATTGCTGTCCCTAGTTTCCGTACCCTTTTCGCGACCAATGTTAGGGAGTGTTGAGCCATACCAAACTCCCTACCTTCCCCCCCCCCCGAATTATTATCGTGTGTAGAAGTTCAGTCATACGGACAAGGGAAGGGGGTGGGTTGAGTCGATTTCTCTCCGACATGTTCCCATAGTGTAGTGATGTTTCATGCGGTACAGACAATCTGCGCCCACATACCTACACGTGCAGGCGCCAGTTCCAGGGACCAGATTCCGTCAACGAAGGTAGCGCGGTGTCCATATAGAACACCAGCAACCACGGAACCCTTGCAAACCTGCGTCGCATCGTGGTGGTTACGTGGTGGTCATGGGAGGAGGGCGTCGAATGCATGGGGCGAACACAGGCGGTCTTTGGGAAACAAGGGGATAGAATAGGCTTGAGTTGGCGATGGTTGAGGTTTCCCTGTAGTAGCCATCACGTTTAACCACGAGGCGCATCAGTAGGAATCGGAGGACGGCGTCACTAAACCCTGCTCGACGCATCCATTGTCTTACCTTCACCATGCCGTGATCGGACACCTTGCCTAGAATCAGAGCGCCCATGGAAACGTCTGCACCCATGAGCCTTAGCCAGACGTTGAGCAGCCACGTGCCTTTGAGGACGGTGTTGACAATGTACGGCTCGAAGAGGGAGAAGTAGACGAAGCGCTGCATCCACCGCCACCGCATAACCTGCGAAGCCGTGAGTTTGTTCGTCTTCCGCCGCTGGCCTTCTTGTTGCCCTCCCCCGGACCCCTTCTCGATGTCCGTTGAACGTGGCCCAACTCGGGCAGAGATTTCCCTTTGTGTGCCTGCTCAGGAGCAGGGAGCAATGCGGGCGCCAACGGAGCGGTTGTCAAGGAACAAATACGATATACTCCGAATGCCTGTCGAAGCAGTACGTGCCTACGATGAGAAACACGTGGCTGATGCAACGAGCCCGGAACCCGTTTTTCACCGAGGTGAACATACGAGCGAGGAGGGCATCCGCAGTTCTCGTCGTACACGCCTGCTGGTAGGGTAGCCCCTACAATTGATGAGGGCCTTATTCGCTTACAGTATTCCCGGCGTTCTCATTGTCAAGGTGAATTTTGGCTAACAATAACAAGGGGAGTTTCGACACCGACGTGCTCTACCTTGTAAGTTTCGATAACGCAACGGCTTTTGAAGAAACGTTCCGCCTGAAGACATGCGACAATTTCTTTCGATGACCGAACGCTCCAACCTGGGCCGTAGCTGGGGAATGTTCGTTTGAATGGTTCCACTAGTTCAAATCGCCCATCCTCCAAAATCACGATAAGGCCGAAGAAGAAACGTGCCTCCACGATAGAGATCTCCGCTCTCCGAGGCGTACAGTGTTTCGTAGGTGTGAGTGGGCCGGGGGTATGTACAAGTCGTATACTGCGGTGTGCACCCAAGGAAACGAACACCTTCAAACACGATCTCCAGCCACACCTAGGAATCGTTGTAGCCTACATAATATTTTCAATAAGTTTCATGCTGCCGGTTATCTCAACATGAAACAAAATATTTCTGCCCAGGGCAGAAGCTGTACTTGTACATTGACGCACTGCGGAAGACTTCTTCAGGTCCTAGCATTTGTTTTCGTACGTGGTGTCGTTCAGTCCTACAGCGGGGTACGATGGAGGAAAGCTTCATGCTCTGTGAAAGTATCAAACAAGTGGAAGGCGATGCCGTTCTACATCGAAAGCCGCCCCATGCCCACCACCGTCTCCTCCAATAGCAAGCATTTGTTCTGCCACAGTCCGGTTTACCGGCTTGCTTCCGAACACAAGATAGTTTCATGGGTATACAGCCTGAAAACCACATCAAAGCGAAACGCTGCACAAACCAACCTGCGGAGAGGGGGGAGAGAAACCCCTCTCTCAGAAAGAATCGAACAGTGCGATGATCAGCTCTCACAAGAGCGGTTTTGACTCATTGAGGAAATCATTCCTGAATCTACCATATTCATCAAGCAAAGTCAGTAGGTCTATGCATGCCGCCCACCTGCGGTTGACATGAGGCGGAAGTTCCCCACGAACACCCACTTAAAGACGGCAAGAAGTACAGCCGAGGCCAACGCCCACACGATCAAGGCCACCGCCGACAACACCACAACCCTGGTGTCGATGGAATCGCCTCTCGACCACAGAGATGCTGCTAGCTTGGTCGCCTCGAAAGACGCCACCAAGGCCAGGATGTTGAGGGAGCAAGCCCCCAGGGTGCACGCCGCGTCGATGACGTTCGCCTTGACAGTTTCGCGGGGATCTTCAGCGGTGAAGCACATACGTAGCGGGTTTCACGGTAAGGAAGCATCTTTGGGTCAAGTGTGGAATTCGTTGTTCTGGGGACATCTTTCTTTTCCTCTCGGAGGGAAGACTCTCATAACAGAACACCCGCAAGAGGGAATAGCTGAGGGGCCCGTGTCGTTTTCAGCGGTATGCTCGCACGTTTCGCCTATTAATACTAGCGTTGAGGCAAATTTGTCTACTTGGGAGAGAGGAGTCGAGACTTCTGCACTCACCGTCATGGATATCCCTTGGGACCGAGGTAGGCGCAGAACCACCAAATTGAAAGGCACTCTGCTGGTCGCACATCGTCACCGACCCGTCGGTGAGATGTTCTCCAGGCCTTAGCTTGGAGTATCCGCCAAGCTGCACCAGAAAAAATATGAGCAACAGACAAACGGTTGATTGTTTGTGATGCATTGTATGGAGAACGCCAACAATCAAACAATTCCATGCCACGAAGCCACAGACTGCTGTGTACCGATGATCGACAGCATCCATCTACATGCGAAGACATGGCATGCACCTGTAGACCGACTGCAGATCGATCATGAAGGCGTGGTAACGCTCGCACACAAACCCCAGCGGGGCTTCTTGTGTTGGAAGTTTGGAGCAAGTCGCGTCCATCATAAGGAATTTGCGCCCAGAAGCCGATCATGAAAACCGCAATTAAAATCAACGGAGCCCACCATCACCATCGACTCACCATTGCACCGTTTCCGACGGTACAGCCCGCGCCGATGTGTACCCCGAACCCGAGTAACGCCTTCGATCCGATCGATATTGCCTTCTTCTCGCGTTCAGTTCCACGTCCGGTCGGTCGGTCGACGGAGAGACGCGGGTAGCCGATGTGGGATCGGCAGCCGATCTGCAGGAGGGACACGTACCGCAGGCACGGGTGTGCTTTCAATGTCGAAGACGGGGTTAGGAAGGGCAGCTATGTAACAACCTGCAGTGTGGTTGGCGCATACAAGCACGCATACACTTCTTGCTCTCCCGTCAAAAACGCCGACACGTGTCCGGTGAGCGACTCACAGAGGACATCGTACCGAACCAACACAAAGAATGCCTGCCTTCTCTGCACAGCATTCATGTCCCCGGTGGTCATGAGTTGCATCTCAATGTACTGATACTGGTCCGAGGACTCGGGTTGCCAAGGTTTAGCGAGATGTTCGTCCTACTTTCAGTCAGGCCCCACCTGAATCAGGTGCGCGTCCTCCGGGTTGAATTCTTCCAGCAGGACAACCGAACCACGCCCCACTTTCATGCCAAGCGCGGCACTCCACCACTCGTATCTCGGACACCTGTCATCCATGCGAGGGTAGTGGCAAGGGGTCGCACTAAGACGAACGGTTGCAACAGGTGCCAAAGCAGATGGAGGCCCATGATGTGATGATCGCATCGCACGGTCAGAGTTAGACGTGCGATGGAGGACTATCGCCAACATTTTCTGATGTACCTCTAAGAGTGTGCGCAATACGTCGTAGCACATTGATGGTTCGCCGATGGCTGTCTTGAAGAACTCGATTCTAGGTTGGCTTGGCTTGGCTTGTGTGGACGTCTTACGAACTGAGCCCTCTAGTGAAAGGTGGAGGCCTTCACTACCTTGGGCGATGCCCGACAGATTGACTCACTGGTTGAAGACGTGCAAGTAGGCGAACACAAACGTGTTAAGCCTGCCGAGGTACCAGCGTCGCCAGGTCTGGAAGACGCTCGGTTTGTAAGAGCCCTCTGTCACGCGACCTGTCAGAACATAACGAACAACAAGAAGTTCGAAAAATATGCTCATGAATCCTTGCCGAAGAGACCGTTCGTTTGATTGTTGTCTTCAACAGGCTGGTTCTGAAACAGCGAAATCTTGCAAACAACGGGATATCGCCGAAGCCCACCTACCGGCAGACAAGCTTCGACCCAGTGCTAGCAAAATAGATCTGCACACATACCATAGCGGCACTAAAGAGGGCGAAAGAAAGCAACGTACCTGCGAGGACCCACTTGAGCAGAACGGTGTAGAGAGCTAGCTGGCTCGGTACTCCGGCGACGAGAAAAACAACCTCGACTAGAAGGGCGTAGCGGAAGTTCTCCGATAGACCGGTAGACTCATAGAGGATGGTCGGGATGTAGGTCATTGCCGTCGTAGCAACCAGGGTGCACAGGATCGAGATTTGCTTCGCCAACTGATACGCCCACGGGGGGTGGGGACATAACGATGTTAGCTTTCGTGGCGTGAGGTATGGCATACGTCACCTAGTAGGGGTTGCCCTGCGACGTTAGCCACGATCATCGAGTGCCACCGCGCTTCATTTCCTAGGGGCTGATGCTGCTGTTGTTGTCGGGAGTTCGCAAAAGGAGCTGGAAGACAAAGAACCGGCCGTTGTTCTGCTGTGAAGAACGGGTTGTGACGTTTGGCCACCAAAATATTCCTCCCGTCGATTGCCTGGTGCGTTTCTCCCGCACAGCTGGGATATCATCTGAATTATGAACAATACTAGAGCTAGCTTGGACGAATAACAGACCCCACAACTGCAAACGTTGGAACTGCATGTACTGTCAGCTTACCTCGGTCAGACAGAGTGTGGTGACACGCGTGCCAGGGACATCCAGCACCATGCTGTCATGGGCTTGGCTAGTTTCCTTCGCGGGGTGACCTTCCCAAGTGGAGTGTGGCTGAGTGCAGGCAAAGCGAACGATGCGACCGTCGGTGATAGAGCTGTCAATGCCACAATACGCCATCCTAAGGGCAGCCCTACGCACAAAAGAACCAATTTGCCGGTGGGCTGATAGAGCAAGTGGGTGTTGGTCGACGACGGAAGTCGCCTTTCTCACTACCATCTCAACTGGGCTGTCCTTGTTCATGCTTCGGCGCTCGAGCGTTGTGGCGGAGCCAGAACCTCTCGCGCAGGCAATACTTCAAGCGTGTGTGACATTCTGCTCTAAACCCATACAGGGCACATACAAAACCACAAGAGAGCGTCTAAAACCACGAGATAGCGTCCGCATTGTTGAAAGTGTTGAGTTTAACCAAACTAGTCCCCGCAAAACACAATTTCGGGTGACCAGATCGACCCCGCGTCGCCTCACCGCAAGCTTCGACGATGGCGGAATGACGGTAAGGGGCTCGACAATACTGGATCGGGGACCCCAGCGAAGAGATCAAAGACACGGGAGGGGCGGATGTGGTCAGAATCAGGGGGAAGCGGGAGGAGAGCTTGTCCGATACGAGAGAGAAACACGAGAGATGGGTGCAGAACATGAGTACTACGCAACTGTGGCGGACGGGTTGCTGAGAGGTCGATGCCAAAGAGCGCCAGCACTAATAGGTCTCGTCGTCGACAAACCACATGTATTACGCGGCTGCAACGACATCGGGGTTGAGTGTGTCCCGACAAGCTGGTCATGCATTGACACCCGGGCCCGATAGGGTGGGCATGTCAACGCCTCCCATCGACAGGGGGAAGAGTTGAAGATTCGTGTTGGGTGGAAGTCGTGTACTTCTATACTCGGGAGTATTGCATTTTGCAGAGGATGCCTGCATTCTACTTGTGAGCACGTGCATGAAGGGTAGCCCACGTCAAAGAATTCACCACGTCGGTGAAACAATGCTAGGGAGGAAAAAAAAGATACAGCTCGTCGTACGTGTGGGTATCCAGGCTATTCTCTGCCTGTCGGATCACGTTCGTGCTGCCGTGTTTCTCTGGCACACATCTCACCAGTGATCACCGACGCTTGTCCCTCCGTACACCACGGACCCGGTTCTAATGTCGGCACCTTTGCCAATGATGATGGGCGCCACGTCCATGTAAGAAGCCTCGAACCGCCGGACGTACAGGTTGCCATCCACCTTCGCCCCTTCCTGGACCTCCACCGAATCGAACTCGCGAACGAAGACGCTGATGCTGGCGGTCCAGGCAATCTGCACGTGGTGGATGTGTGTGTGCCGCGAGTAAGGCTTGGGGTGCGGTCGCGAGCGCGCGGATCGTCCTCATAACGCCACACAGCCGAAGGTACCGCAAGAATGGATGCCTTCCGACAACGACAAGATTGTCCGCCACTGAACAAGAAACTCTTTCAAGATGAGAGTCAGAAAGGAAGGCGTGATTTGCTCACCTGTGCCCCCATGCACCGGTAAATGAAGATTATCAGCTTCGTATCGAGCAACCACGTTCCACCGACGGACTCCCACACGTTCAGCATGGTGTTCATATACCACCAGGAGAGGTACGCGCGCGTGCCCAGCGGGACGCGCACTTGAGGGTACCCACCGATCAGCAGTAGCTTTGTCACGATGACGATCGCCGTGAAGCACGCGAACCATATGATGGGCGAAAGCGCTCCGAGAAGCCCGAGAACCCGCATCTTGGAAGACTCTGTCGGGTGCCAAGTAAACGAAACGAATCGCAAGGTGTTCGTCGGTAAGGCGCAAAATCAATCGTCACGACCGCTGCAGCCACGGCAAGTTTTTCCACCAAGGCGACCTAGGAGAGTTTCGTGGTCCCATGTGAACGTTTCTTCGCTCGCCTTCTGCGCTTCCTCCTCCTCCTCCTCCTCCTCCGAAGACAGGAAGATCCACGTAGAGCCACGGCTGCTTGTTGTACCCACCGAATGACCCTGTCAAGGCCAACTCGTTGATGTACCGCCAGTAGTGACGGGCCGGTTGCAGTGCAACGAATATCTGGACCAGGACCAATGCTAGTAGGATCGTCTGTTACCAAAAGCAGAACAAGTGGCGAGGGGGGGGCGGGGGCAAGATTTTTTAAAACGCGTACAAGTCCAACGACAAACCATGCCGTCTTGACCAGATATGCCAATGTCACGATGTCTGTATCAGGTCTTTTCACCTGAGATAGGCGAAACGCCCATCCTTGCATGGGACCCGTCGTCCACTGCTCGCCCAGGTCCTTCAGGTGGGAGCCTCCCGGGCAGTCCAAACCACCCATGTGTGTGGGCATGGAGGAGACGCCTGCCGCACTGAGGTCGCTACGTAAGCTTCAACGGCGGAAGTCGGCAATGCAGATCGGTCATGATAAACGTTAGTCTTCGAAACTTGCGTTTACCATCACGGCCTTGGTGTAAGCTCGAGCCTCCCTGCCAAAATGGTAACGTTGGGTTCGTTGTCCTAACTACCAACAGTGCCGTCTTCTTTCCACAGCGTCGAAGTCATTCTGCAGCCACCCTATCTTGGTTGCCACTTCAACTGCCCGCTCGGTCAGCGTCCAGAACGTATCGCGACGCCACGGAACTGGCTCAAAACTGTCGAACGCTTCAGCAGAAAACGTCACGAATCATGATATCAATAGACAACGAATGTGCACACCTGGCGCGAGTGGAGGCTTGACGACTCTGAACGGCAGAGCTAATGAACTCCGCGATAAGGGTCACCGTGGGGTGCGTGAAGACGAGCTCCTGTGGGAGCTCGCATCCGGAAGCTTCAGACAAGTCCTGCTCACCAGAGGATACGTCATCAATCAGAGGGGAAGTCACGTCGCAGGACATCTTGGGTACCACAGGCGTTAGACGCGGAGCTACCGCAGCCCAATACTGTCGCCATGTTTATGATCGACGAACGACCATGGAAGTAGTAGACCAACACAAGCTGTCGTCGGGGTCTCACGCCGTTGTCGTGTGCTTCGAGGCTACAGTTATGACCCGAGTTTTAGACACAAATTTCTGGGCGATCGATCGTCCTGCTTCCGAGTGTGTGACAGCTCGTGGAAGCCCTCGGAAGCTCTTAACAGTACCACCAAACATCACTGCATGAACCACAACAAGCAGCGACGCGACAGCAACAACAACAAGTCAACTCACTCTGCTGGTTCCAACAGACATCGGAGAGTCAACGATCACGTCGACGACGACGACGACAACAACATGTGATCTCACTTTGCTGATTCCAACGGACATGAGAGAGTCAACGCCGAGGTCCAGTAGGTCGTCGGACTCTCCAATACAACTAACCCCGGTGGCCTGAAAATGGTCGAAATTTGCAAAGGGGAGTGTTTTGTGACAATGGGTAAGATGCCATGTTCGCCACTGTTTCCGCAACTATTGGATACCACCGAACGAAGACTGTCGAATCAAGGATAGTCATGAACGTTCGTAATGGTGGCGAATGTGCACCACGCCCTCTATGCTACACTTTTCAAGGTTGCACACGCATCGTCTCAGTTCAACAAGCCCTAGTCGAGATGGTTTGCAAAATCCTCCGCCTTTCTTGCCATCATAGGAAGCGTTCATGTTCAAGCGACAGGGAAGAATATGTATTTGCCCCGTCGAGGTCCCCTGGTTGTGCGCTGCCATGAAAATTGTTTCGCCACTTCGATTCTACAGTAGCTTAATCATAGACAGAAGGCTCGCGCTAGCTGCGGGAAAATGCATCTCACCGCCCCCACCAACATCGGCAGGAAACAACACAGAGCAGTACTCACTGACTGCACGATGTCGATTACGTCTTTGACACACAACTCGGCCGGCGCTTGCCGTTCGGGAGGCCGCTCTGTGTTGCCGCGCGGAGTTTCAGCGTCGCTGCTATTCTTGGGGGCCTGTTCGGGAGTACATCAATACGCGGAAACAGAGTTTGGTGCTTAACGGCACCGCAATGTGAACAGTTGGGCAACATTGCAAGCATTTCCGGTTGGCGTCTACATTACTTTTTCCGGAGGACGCTAACGCCAACAAACCCCTCGAAAACAAGCGTTACGGAACATCCGTCGAAAAGTGTGTTAACAATCATGGAACACGGGACTACCAGCACGAGCATGGACACCTCTCGCCTCTAAGTCGTCTGCCGACATAAACAGGGGGGCGGGGCTCATACCCCAGTGCTAATACACAATAGTAAAGCTATAGGTGGGCCCTCTGTTCGGAAAATTCGACCCTCGTTCTTAAAAAACGCACCATGCTCGTGTTGCCGTCAGCCGTTTGAGGCGAGAGTTTTGAAGAGGACGCACGATGGAGCGCCCTTTCTGCAGCAGGTACGGCAGTGGGTGCTGTGGACGATGACTCCTCACGGTCGCTCAGCGGAGTGGGGCCACGAACAGCAGGGGGGGGCGTTTCTACGGGATCGAAACGAAGCTCCTGCACCACCTCTAGGGCACCCGCGTGGAGCGCCGCTCTCGTCTTGCGTCGCTGAATCTTTCCGGAGGTAGTCTTCGGAATCGTTCTCTCTTTGATGGCGACCTGTTCCACGTTTTGTGGCGAACACGGACAGCGATGCAGCAGGGGGCAGGCGCGTGTTTCGCTGGCAAGATATTGAGCGTGACCGTTCGTGCGTAGACGCGAACAAACAACTTCAGCTAAACTCCGGCGGGATCCGTTTGCGACGTTAGTCCAGTATCAACTACGCATTTCGACAAGTATTCCCGTGCCACTTCGTGTGTAATGACTCTTTCGATTGCCTCAACTACATGTGATGAATGTTGAAACCACTTGTTTTGCGACGAAAACAATGCACTCACCACCCTGGAAGGTGCGAGTCCCGATTCGCTCATGACGCTGCGGCGCACGGCTTCCAGCGCTTCCGTGACCGCATGTGTGTTCTTCTTGGACACGCTTCGCACCTCCATTACGATCTGTGAATCAGCAAATCAAAACCGTTGGCTCACGGATCAGAGGTCATTCCGCCCCAACAAACCGGTATAAGTGTCTTGGCCCCCTGAAGTTACCTCATGTTTCAGCCACAGCAATGTGATGCAGATTACATTAGTAGTGCAGTCACGTTGAAATTTTAGGCCAAACCCGAAGTGGAGTGGAACAAGACACCCCTTCCGGTGCCCTAACACGTCGTGTCAATAGCCTGAAACTCACCTCTAAGCCGCCGCCGAGTTCTGTCTCCGAGAAGACCGCAATGCAACCTGGGCGGACCAGAGGAGACGCATCTTGGGCGACGAACTCAATGTCCTGCACGCAGAGCAACGGTGTAGGATGGTATCCATAATCGGGGGCGGCCGGCGAGATATTTGCAACAACTGCGAGAAAATCCTTTCGCGCTCGTAGGAACGCCGGGGGTCTACCGAAACACCATCAATGTTTCGGCCTTGAACTTGAATGCAGAAAGAGCACGTTGACTGGGAAAAATCATCGAGCGACACTCAAGACGCAGTGCATCCATGAACAACGCAAAATCAACGTATACGTATATGTTCACAACCTGGACTACGTTCACCTGAGGGTAGATGTTGCGCCCAGCAACGATGACGAGGTCTTTTAGGCGGCCTTCGACGTAGAGAAGGCCTTCGGCGTCGACACGGCATAGGTCTCCGGTGCGTAGAAACTCCGAATTGGCCCACGGAGGGGGAGGAGACCTGGGATTCGATGTGGTGTGGGAAACGAGCTCTGCGGGATATGAGCAAGCGCAACCACCCCGCACACCGGCAAGCGATCGTGGCCTTCCATATAGAACAGATTTTGCAATATTGTTCTATATATCCACAGACAGGTATTGATACATGTATGGGCGAACTCGTGCTGTGTACCCCAACAAGTATGGCTGCCTCAGAGTGAGACGGGAACAACGCCAAGGCTGTGGCAATCTGCTCTCTCTGATATAGCCTCACCCGTCGGCACTGTCACACTTGATCCGTGCACGGAAGGTCCCCTGGGTCAGCTCGGGCTTGCCCCAGTAGCCCGCAGCGACAGAGTCCGACGATACCCACATCTCCCCCGTCTCCCCAGTGGGAACTTCCCGGCAGGTCTCGGGATCGACGATCTTGATCTGTTAAGACGCGAAAGATTAACAGCACCAGGCCCACCCCACATAGTGCCGTTGGTCGTTCCGGGGCGGACGAGAGGCATGGTCTGGTCAGGACTCTGTACTTCATTGTCAGGGACGGTCGGGGATTCAGGGCGGAGATGGCTACAACGCTGGTGTGGACGGGCCTGCTGGTGTGCAGGCAGGTAACACGGGAGTAAACTGAAACCTAAACCGGGCCAAGTCCACGGTTGTCCCTTTCTGTTAAAAGAGCTACATGTTGATGCTATAGACGACATCAAAGGATGAACAGCGGTAGTCATTGTTGTGTGACTTCCGCAGAGACTGCATGTACTCGTGCTTGCATGTCTTGTACCATATGTTGCGGCCCTGTGCATGCGCTTCGAATCAGAACACGTTTTCACGCCAAAGTCTGCCCGCCTTCTTGCTTGAGCCCCGAGAAAGTGCTTCAAAATCTCCCAGTTCCCCAATCCCCTAACACCAAAAGATTGGATTTACTATGCCCTTGATAGAGACGTCAAGAACCTACGGCAACAAAAGTAACAGCATTATCTACCGCCAACGTTCGTAAGGGCGGCATTACGTTGAAGACAAACGCTTTGACTAGGTCTCACATCCATGTGGAGGCCGGCCGAGAAGTGAATATCCCCGGAAGCCTGCAGCCGCTCGTCAGGTATGTGTCTCAAGCTCCCTCCTCCCGGATTAGAGCTGGAGGACGCGCATCCGACAGTGTGTTCGGCGAGGCCGTACGCCGCATTGGAGGCGTATCCCGGCAGGCCCACGGCAGCGAAGGCTTCGGCGAAGTCGCGAACCTTCCACGGAGCGGATCAAGAATGAGTTGTTGTGGTGCTTGTTGGGGATTCGTCTCGCTTTCGCCCTGTCGTTTTCGTTTTCGTGTAGCTGCTCCCTATGCCGAAAACAAATATGTACAGCTTCGTGTGCTTCTTTTGACTTCCTGTGTAACATCCTAAGGTGTGGATTCTGTTGACGGTTAGACGCCAATTTAAGGCGGAGGGATATACATGCTGGAGTACTGTCGGGTTCATCCTTGCCTACCCCTCGTCTTGATATTGTGCAGTTGCTGTGGAATTCACTCATTTTCTTCCTGTGCGGTATTCGA
This sequence comes from Ectocarpus siliculosus, assembly GCA_000310025.1. Classification (NCBI taxonomy): domain Eukaryota; class Phaeophyceae; order Ectocarpales; family Ectocarpaceae; genus Ectocarpus; species Ectocarpus siliculosus. The sequence goes on along the minus strand of FN649730.1, from coordinate 1,970,683 downwards.
ACTCTGATTCAGGGTCGCTGTTGCTGTCGTGATTATGTAACTGCCTTGTTTCGGACGAAGGGTGACGAAGGAGGTCCATTTCTTTGCCTTGCAAGGCCAGACAGTAGGAGGTACTTGATAAAAGCCCTAGAGGATTTTGGTACCAACAACAACAACAACCAACGACAACGACAACAACGATAGGGGGCACTGCAGGACTTGAAGCGAGGGAAGAATTTTCGAGCTGAGCCAACGGTGGTACCACCAATTGTCGCCGACAAATCGGTCACACTTACAGTGCTAGCGCGGACGGGCTCGGCGGCGTTCTGCATGAACATGATGTGCTTCAGGTCCAGGTGTAGTGCCGTCCGGTTCTCTGGCGACATCTCCTCCCTAGGGGTGAAGCGGGGGGACGAACGATCGACGAACGTAAGTCTGACAGTCGAAACGTCTCCGGCACAAAAAAAACGCTCCCGCACCTCCAGTTCGGGGAAAACGAGGGAAAATACACTTGCAACGGTTCCACCCGGTCGCGATGCATTTGCTGGTCGAAACCATGTCACTTGTCGGCAGGTGATGTGCTCTTCTGCGAAAATATCACACTCTTGCTGCCGTGTTCTTGCCTCATAAACATATGTTCAGTTGAATATCTCTCACCACTTCCGCACGCAGAGTCGGAACGCGAAGTCTGGAGCAGCCGTCATCTGCGACTTTTCCTTGGACATGAGTTCCAGCCAAACCAGAGGCCGTCGCATGAAGGTGATGGGAGAGCAGTACGCGGCCGTCCATCCGGCGACGAATGGCGTCAGAGTTCCCTGGATGAGCCCCATGTCGTGGAAGGTCGGCAGCCAGGAGAACCAGGTACGTTGGCCATCCGCGACCCCCCCTCGTTCGGCGATTTGCTGCACGGCGCGCGGCGTAGTAGGTGGGGATTTCGGGTGCGAACGTCGAAGAAGTTGCGAGTGCTGCTCGCTCAAACTCAGTGTTGCAGGACAAGAGAAGGAAAGAATGACCAGGAGTCCGCGATCGAAAAGGCCCATCTTCCTGAACTCCTTCTACTACGCGATTTCTGGGCTTTTCCCGGAAAAAGTCGACTTGAATACGTTTTCTCATCGATACACCGCTGAACACCGGCTAGATAGCAAGCCTTTACCACTACAGGCGCGATAGGCCATCAGCATACATCGGTGAGAAGACAAAACAGCCTCGATAATACCAGACAAGACTCGCTTTCGGTGTGCCCAACCACATTCATTCGCTCGATCGACTGGATGGCGCAGGGGTCAGGCATTCTATTCCTCTTTTCGGGTAGTGAACAACGGACATTGCGGATTTCACGAGTACATGAAATCGTACATAGCAAGGCGCAGATATTTGATTTCTTAGTGTCTCACCGCGTTCGAGGAGTTGACGATGACTCCGATATTGTGAGTGAGGTTGCCGTACGTGAGCATGACCCCCTTCGGATCGGAGGTGCTCCCTGAGGTGAACTGCAGGAAGGCCACGTCTTGCGGCTTGATGGTCGGGTCGTCGAAGCTCGGCCGCGTCCTTTTGACGTCCGCCGACTTGCCACCACCACTCCTCCACCCAACGGTAGCAGAAGACATGCCACCGGTGGGAATATTCTCCTCTTTGACGTCGGGGCAGTGGTATGGCAAGTCCGGCCAGCCGCTTTTCCCCGTCGCCACCGCCCGCAGCTTCGACGCCAGGCGGAGCTTGTTGACGAGCGGGCACACGAGGACCATCTTGGGTGCACAGCTGTCGACGATAAGCTGCAGCTTTTTGAGAGACCTCTTGAGCGTGGCCGGGTTGGGCGGGTACACCGGCACGGCGATGATGCCGGCTCTCAGGCAGCCAAGGAAGACCGCGAAGAAGCGCAGGCCGAAATCGAACGCCAGCACGACTCGGTCGCCCTTGCTCAGGCCCCACTCCACTCGAAGGAGATGCGCAATCTGAGGGAGGGGGGCAAGAAGAAACCATAGAGACGGTCTAAAGCTTGGGCCTCGCTACCCAGGATACCTACAACTACGCACGGGCGGGGGTCGATGGAAAAGGTTCTTCCCGGGAAACGACCCTTTCTGGTGTCGACCTGAAACTGACGTCTCTTATTTCCGGGCTCCTATTGTACTCAAGCAGGATACAAAGACCTGGCGAGCGAACGACGAGAAATATTCTGCCCCAATCCTCACACAGTATCCACTTCGCTTGCACTCGTATCTCCGAAACCGAAGTCTTTGAGAGCGCATGGTCGACCGGAATGAAAGTCAACCTGAAAATGAGCGAAGAAGGTATCCTACCGGCACGACAGCAACTCTTATCGGCACCAGGTAGATTTGTTTTGTACTCAAGAACCTAGAACGGCTGGCCTCGGGACGTATCCATCTCCTCGAATATTCATTCCCATGTCGACAGCTTTCTTTGATCCTCGTTGGTCACCATTCGAGTGGAAGGACACACGTTGGTCCTTGTAAAATTCGATTCGTGCAGGCAAGGCATTGCTTCATTGGAAAAAACGGGATCGCGGAGAATCGACCTCTCGTGCACCCGCCGGACATCCGCATGAGGAAGAGCACATACAACCACGTATCTCTACGCGTGAGAGCACGAAAGTTAAACTCCGAGGACTTGACTACACCGAAGGATAGAGGGGTTGTCCCAACGTAGTAGGTGGTCACAAATTTGTGTCATCGCCCAATTTGCAATTAATGGCATTTTCGCACACAATGCCATGGATTTTTCAGTGAGTCATAAAGTTGATATTGCAAAAGTGAAAACCTCGTGTATGATCGTCGCATTTGATTCGATTTTGATATATCTTTCGAAAGTAAAAACCTTGTGCATGTGATCGTGGTATGATTCACAGTGATGTACATATATTGACAGGAGTATCACCTCGCCGCTTGCCACCCAGACGCCATGAAAGGTTCGAGTAGATTCCACTTGTCCCTTGCTGTTGTACCAACGGCCGAAAACTTGATCTTCGGGTATTTTGTTGATGGATCGAGCGATCGCCTGGAGAAAGGTACCCGAGCTCCGCGTGGATACCTGGGTAGTAGCGAGAGCGGTCCGTTGAACAACGATCGGCTTTCCATTTCGTACGTACCACCGCAACGGGGAACATCTGCACGTACGGTCATAACCTGAGTGCGGAAAGCTCTTTTGCACGACAACACTTTTGTTCACGGCCCTCCACTCACGTGCTGGTAGGAGTCATCCCCACCGCGGCCGTCGCTGGGAACCGGGGTCATCTTGTCTCCCTCGGCTCGTCGTCGCCGTCAGGTAAAGTTACAGGGAAAGCGGGACGATCGATCGTATTCATAGATCCCGGTCAGCGCGTACCGCCGCACATTTATGGTGTAGGCTAGTCAATGGAGTGCGTGGGTGGCAAAACAAGGCGTACACGACTTGTTCGTGGGATATAACCCGATGAGCTCGTACGATTGATCGCATCAAATGCATCGACTGTACAGTATTATAGTTTCCTCTCGGCGCGCAACAGGGCGCCAGCGTAGAGGTACAGTAGACTGATTCTCCTGTCGCTGCGCACCGCAGGCACTTGAACAAAGAGTACTTTCGACTGTTCCCGGTGACCCCTTCTACCTTATGCTGCCCGTCTGTCTCCGTTTAGTGGTCCACAAGGTTGGTGGTGGGTGTGACAACATCAATTTCTTGGGCACTCACTGCAGATGGATTTTTAAGGAAGCCAAACAGCGTGTGAGAACGAGAAAGTAGGAGGCAGAGCCACTAATACAGTGCAAGCTAGCAGAGTAGACTCGTCCACTTCGTAGAACTCATATTCTAGCTTGTAGCTGCGGTCACAAGTACGCATGCATCGAACAATAGATACCGCGTCCTCACCTTCTCGAAGAAGGAAGACCGTTGTCTCCTTCCGGAGCGTTGGTGCAAGCTCCAACGCAGGCTGGTTCGTCGACCTCTTGGTACTGTATATCAAGATATGACGGGTCGTGCGCGGGTAGGTACCGTAGATGCCGTAGAAACGGTTTCAGCAAAGTGCCCTTCACCGAAGCCCCTCTCGAAGTAAACTACACTGACTGCTGTATGCCCGGTCGGTTTCGTTTAGCACGTTGGAGATGCGTTAGACACCCCCTTCGAAAAGGGGAAGAGGAACGTGTAAGCTCAGTTGTGACCGGTGCGGGTGGGCGCTGCGCATATTGGCGAACTATCAAACCTCCCAAATGTATGGGAGATCGGGCGAATCGGACTAACGTCGATCCCGAGATTATTTACTGAACGATGCACATATTTAGTCCGACCACGCGACGGACAGATTTATTTTTCCGGCGATTGACCAGAAATTGCCAGAAAGAAGGGGTATCTTTTCTGTGCAAGTTCTCCCCGCACATGAACAAGGCGGGTTTTCGAAATCTTGGACGTTTGCAGTTGTTGGGACTGACTGTGGCCTCCAAAGAACGAGTTGGGTTCCTTTTTGTTTCACAGCAGCAGCAGTTGTACCTGCTGTAGCCTGTGCAAACAAGTAATGGGGAAGCGAAATCGTAATCTTTAGTGCTTGACCTTCCTCTTGTGTGACTGACCAGTTGGTACGTACGCCAGAATAGATGGACAGATAAACACACACATATAAACTCCGTGGCTGTACATACAGTAGTGCAGTAGATAGAGTGCAAACGCGGACGGTGGTTGTTGGAACTCGGATGCGGCGCACATGCGTGTGGCAGAGTCCGAGAACTGAGACTCTCCTACAGCAGTATGTGCTTCAGAAAGACACAATGACCAAAGACAGGAGGGCCGAGTCAGGTGGGAGGCAAATATGCATTTTTTTGCAGATTCTGTTTGTTCGTTATATTAGACGCGCACACGCCGGAAATAAATACTCCGTATAGACTAGACGATAGGTCGCGAGGTCATGTACAACGATGATCCGATAGCGCCGCTGCGGCTCACGCCTACAATGAATGCGATTCGCCGAAGAGGACCATATCCCTGTAGGTGGGTCAAGAATCGACCGGGAATCATACTGCGGTCTCTGCCGCGATGGTTTGACACAACGCCACATCATAAATTTCCTCCCGCCGGAATTACATTGATCCTGCGGTGTAGGTTGGCGCATGATCCGTAGCTTACAACTGCAGGGGGAATGATTGCCCCCCCGCCCCCCAGTCAATGAACGGGGCGGGAAGCGAGGCTGCGAGGGAAGTCTGATCCTTTTGTAAAGTGACATCACGCGCGCGGGAAGCAGCAAAATAAAGTCTGGCATACATATCGTCGATATTGCATGAAACCCCATGGTTGCTCAATTTCATCTTCCTTACATTATCTCCATATATACCCCGCGCGCCTCATTTGGGTACCTGCGTCGTGGAAGAACCCTTCAATGTGGAACGATTGCTACAGTAGCCAGTGTCGATGTTTATACTGCTGTGCCTAACACAGACGATCGGATCGATTCGGGCGATAGTCAAATACAATGATGGCTTTGGTTGGTTCTTTTTCACTGTCCGCGGGGGCATTGTGACAGCACTTCAGACAGCAGGTAGCTTCGTGCCCAACTTCTCGTTCCGTGCCTGCTGTACATGCCATGGTGTTATACAGACCGCACTCCAGACAGCAGTAAGCTGCAGTCGGCAACCATCCATTTTGGCATAGAGTGGGACAGGGGGGGGGGTGATGCTGCTGGAGTGAATATAGTGTACGGACATGAAAACAGCGCACAAAGGGAGGACAGAGGAGGCGAGGAGGCAAACAAAACAACAAGCAACTCTACCGTCGGCATTTTCATAACAACAGCAGTGTACATTAGTATCTTTTATAGGCTATTTCTTATTGCAAGGTGGGGTCTAGACTAATACATCAATTAAATCTAGACCAAACAGACAGCGACAATGAGGGCAGCAAGTACATGCAGGCACCTGTGCAGCATGCTTCGTGAAAGAGAGAACAACCTACCACGCAAAAAAAAACATTTCCAGTCTCCTTTCCCTGCCTCGTATCGACAAAAAACTCAACGATCGCACACGGACAGACTGAACACGGCCCACACTGCAAAGGTCCCAACACAAAAACCGTTGAATAAACCTTCCTGCCCGTATGCCCTCATTTTTTTGTCACGAGATCGACGCAAGGAAGCGTTGACTCAAGACACTTCTGACGTTCACATCATATACATATCGTCTTAGTGAGCATGAGCGTCCTCCATCGAGGGGAGGCTCTGGCCCAACTGTCAATTGGCACGATGCATGGACCCCAAGGCCTCGTACCCAACCCTCGAACCCCGAAACCCTCAGTAGATCGGTATCACACGATGTACCTTCCTCTGTTGCTCCCATGGTAATGCTCCAAAGAAAATGCAAGAAACGTAACTGTGCTAAAAAATCATGGCTGTGCCATATGCGCACAGGTATGGGAAAACGACACACAACAACATTGACCTCAAAAGGAAGTCGCATGTAACGCTCCTCTCCGAACCGAACCAAGTTTCAGTGGTTGAGAGCCAGTTGTATTTACTTGTTTCTGGTATCACTTTTCAAATGAAAAACGGGGTGAAACTCTTCATCAAGGTGCCAACATTGCAATCGCCACCTCTCACTCCTCGCCGGCATGGATGTAAACTAAACCCAAGACATAAATTTCTCCCTATTTCCCCATCAATTGCAACCCCGTGCCATGCGCTCGACACCGTGACGGTGTAAACTAAATCCACGACCTACCTTTTCCTTATTTCCCCAACAACTGCAACCCCCACCTGTCACTCCTCCGGCGGCATTTGGGCGTAAACTAAAATCCATGACATACCTTTATTCCATATTTCCCTAACAATTGCAACCCCATGCCATACGCACGACACCGACCGCTATTCAACACTTCGGTCCTCCGATCCAACAATCGGTACAGTCCAAGTAAAAGAAAACAAGTGATTCGCGAAGATAATTTTCCCCGGCACCACAAGAAACAAACCTTGCTGAAAAGTCGACGAGAACAACAAGTGACGACTGTGACACGTCTCCCTGCCATTCAAACTGCTGCTTCGAAGTTGTTGTAGCATGAAAGCAGAACCTCGAAAGTCAGAAACCTGTCGTGAACCGAAACAACGGTGGAAACAACACATGGCACATATAAACGCCGGTGCATATGCAAGGGCGACCACAATTTTATGGAAAGTTCACATCAGGTGATACTCGCCTGACATGACAGAAACGCATATATATATATATATATATTTGGTATTTTTTGTTCGCTTGCCGCGCCAACAATGACAACGTAAAACTGCCGGTGCTGAACACCAGCGAAACCTCTTGGTTGCTTAACCATTGTAAAATTTGGGGCAGCAAGCACATTTACGCGCGAGACTCACCCCGCGTGCTGCCCTGCTTGCGCTTGAGCAGCTCATCCAAGACCGCAGAAAAAACGTGCTTCGCCCTGAGAACGGGATCTCGCCAAGACCCTGCGATGGGGACCCACATCCGCCCCCTCTCTGCCACGGCCAGGGGGGGTATCATCTTGGACTGCAGCGGGGCCCCGTGCCCCCCGCACTCGGTGGAGAAGAACGAGATCCCGTCTCCGTTGAGCACCCCCGCCAGCTGGCCGAAGGTCGAGCACCCCATGAGCAAGCCGTCGGCGTGGACCATGCACGACAGCGCCTCGGCGGCGTTGCGTCCGAGGTGAAGGAGGACGGGCCTGCCCTCCACGCGAAAGGTGTCCGGTCGCGACGCCGGGCCGTCTTGTTCGGCCGCGTTCCGCGGGCAGACGGAAACCTTTCCGTGCGACACCGGGAAAAGTCGGTGGAGCGACATGTTGGCATCAACCTAATCCGGCAGAAGAGCGTCGACAAGGCTCACGCCCGCTTCACAAGACGTAGATGGGGAGGTTACGTGTGCGTCATGGATCGACGAGAACAATCGTTTTCCTCTTGTGGATGGGATAGCGGATCATGCGTCTGACGTTGACGTCGACCGGATTACCCGATCCGCCAGGTTACAAAAAAGGCCGAATCAAGGGTACAGTACTGTATCATAGCGGAAGCTTTGGTATTGGCGCCATGGTACCGTTGGAAAGATGGCTTGGTTGGGTGTTTACAGGTGATCAACGCAGCAAGCGGCATCTACCCTTAAATCTGAAAATACAGAAAGTCGACAAGCCTAGATCTACACAGAAATGTCCTAACGTGAGATCACAAGTATTCCAGGTACAATTTTTCCACGGAACGTCCCGTCCGTGTTATTCGTCCCGTCCGTGTTACCAAGGTCAGGCCTTGCCCTGCCATGCTCACCTGGTCGCGCTCTACCGGCCAAAACGGGAACTCAGTGAACGTTGCGTTCTCTGGGAAGGGGCACGGGTACAGGGCCTCGGAAAAAACGTGAAACATCGGTGCGGCCTGTTCTCTCTCCACGACCGCTTGCGTTACGGTCGCCATGAAGCCTTCCAGCAGGGAGAAGTACTCGGGGGTTACCCCCTCCAACTCTCGTCTATCTCCCATGCGCACGTGCAGCGCAAAGTTTAGCTCGGACTCCTCGTATCCACACTCCGGTTCGTCGTTATACCTGATAGATTCCCAAAAGTAGCAAACGAATGAACGCATGGCGTGCGCATGTGTCTCACAGAGCGAGGTGTTGCATGTCTCGCTCTTAGCAGTGCTCACGACGGTCTCAGTCCCACAAAGGTCTCTTTGCGAAGCAAGATATGTCCGTGCCTCCGTGCTATATGTAAGGTCTCTCGGCGGTAAAAGCAAGACTGTGCGGTTTCTTGGCGATTTGTCTCCGATGGGGACATCATCATAAGCCTCGCCGTCGTGATTGTTGTTGTCGTGTTGCCGGGATGATGCTCTTGCTGCTGTATCAGCCGAGTTGGATATTGTTGTATCTGGGCCTCACGAGTGTGGCCTAAACTCTGGGCACCACCAAACATCATGAGCTGGAGGTATCGAACAACCCCCACAGCAACGTGTTTGCGACAGCAGTATACGGGGTCTCCGCACGCATTCACCCATGCAAACGCTTCGAAGCAATCAGTTTGAACGTGACCCATCCTTGGGTATGTTCACCGACACGTGTCTATGCTGCAGGCACTTGTCCCGCTGCTGTCCATCCTGCGCAACCAAACCCTAATCCAACGAAAACAGCAAATTCAAGCCCACTTCTAACCGGATGTACTTCGTACACGCTACTGCACCGCCCCGTGCCTTACCATGGCCGTGGGGACTGGTGGAAGTTCTCCCTGAATTGACGCAAGACCTTACGGACGACCTCTCGCTTCCAGCCGTCCCATGAGCCCAGACTTGCGAGGAAGTTGGAGCTGGCGTGCGGCTGTCGAAGCACAATCTTCAATCGATCCCAACCGAGATTGTCGAAGCCGTTGGCATCCGTTTCTTTGAGGGCCATCTCGAGATCGTGGTTCCTGGACGTGTCCGCCTTGACAACAAAGTACACGCACGATCCGGCAAGCATTGCGTTTTCATGCACGTTGTTTGGGTAGGCGGAACCCCAGTTCGGACTGAAACCGCTGTGGTATTGGGGTGTTCCAAGTCGTCGACTTGCAACTTGTCGAAAATCCGAGCGACCGATCAGCTGCCGCCTTCCCCGGACCCATGCTGTCCCTGATCTACGGACGTATGCCGTTCGGCTGTCTCAAAGCCACCCACTCATGCATCTATCGCGCATGCTAAACATGCAACCAACCGTGCTAGACAATACCGCACCACACCTCCACTACGCGAAACGTGCAGTTCGCCGGCAGCTCCACCGACGAAGCGTTGAGGTTAAAGTACTCCGGCCAGTTCACCACGGAGCATCGATGAACCATGATTTCCGCTTCGTCCTTGGTTGCGTTTCCGAAACCCCTACGCTGCTCGTCGTACGTTGCTGCCGAATGGCAGTACACGGATGCCCCGCTCCCGTCTCCTGCTACTGGCATCCCCCACTGCGACGGGGTTAGCCAGTCGCACCCCACCTCTTCCGCGAATATTTTTGCGGCAAGATGTCGCATTGTCATGCTCCCGACTCCGTCCGCCTTCACTATCGCTTCCACCAGACACGGCGATCCTTGCAATGAAGAAATACGCGGGGGCCGGAACAAAGACGCTTGTATATTTACTGCTCCTGCTGGTTTTTGTTGTCGTCGGCCTTTTTTATCGGCATGAGGATTGAGGTTGGCTTGCATAGGCAGGAGTTCAGCCAACACGAGACCCACCGTGTGGGGCGAGGTGTCTACTACTCTGTCCCCGGAAAGACTCAAGTCGAAAAATGGCTAGACCGGGGTGGCTTTCCGCTTTTCTGAGGCCCTGAACGAACGACTCCACCACACTCACAAGCCCTTTCGACAGAGTACGACTGGGAGTTCTCTGCCCGTGCGGGGCAACCACCTACTACATCTCCGCCGAAAACCAGGTCTTCCAGTTTTTAGTTTTTATTTTCCTGTCCATATTCATGGTGCTACTATCTTGTGCCCGCACACCTCGTGCCCGCATGTCCGCCGCGCGATCTTGCAATAGCTGTCGGTTCGCGTAGGTAGGCTGCAGAGAAGCGGGCAAGGTGGCCGTCCAAGACGCCCAAACGTCCATGCAGTCGGACGCCGACCAGTAGCTGTCCAACGAGGACGGCGACGGCGAGGAAGGTGGAGGAACCGGTGCCACCCTAGTACTACGATTCTTGACAGTGTCGTGCTCTGATGCGGCGATATCTTGCTGGTGGGAGAGCTCCTGGCACGCCTGGGGAGGGACAAGCGTTCTCTTCTGCTGCTCAGCTTTGACCTCGATAGTGAGTGCTGCGGTTGCTGTTGATGTAACCCGCGGCAAGCATAGCGTTACCTGGAGCAGACAATGGGCCGTTGTTGCTACCCACCGCCACACCAGGGGGCGGGGAGCCCACATTCATCCGCGTTGCGCCTGGTGGCGATGCGCTCTTATCCTGGTATTTGTTGACATGGCGTGTGTCAAGCATCGAAACGGACGCCAGCGGTTAGCACGAGCGATCGTCGCTAGCTCGCCATGTTTCAAACACAGGTGACAGTTGCGTCGTGCTATCGGGAATCGGTGCTGTGTCCAGTCAAATGGCGTGCTCCATGCATGGCTGTGAATGATAGAGAGCCACCATGACGCATGCATACGGTAGGGTATATGAGAGCGTTCATTTCGTTCCCTGTATCGCGTGTTTTCGGTGCACACAGCGCATGGGTGCAAGGTTGATTTGTCACCCCCTGTATCCTACACACAATATTTACATTCATACATTGATGATGTCTCCACTGCTGTCGAACAGAGGCTGTAAAAAGTATTGACTCGAGATCGATTACTCATTTTGGCGTATGATTTTCTGGTTGCAGACAGACGCAGCCGAAAAAGATATGCAATATTCAACAATATCTTCTATAATACTTCTACCCTCGGGAATGGTTTTGCCAAACCGGCTATAAATAAGACCTCTACGTGCAGGTTATACGTGGTTGATCGAGAGATAGACAACGCGGGAAATTCTGCCTGTCATGCTTGGATGTCGAGGATTTGCAGGGTCCCACCTTGAAAAGTTACGTTTTAGAAGAAATATCAAAGTTCGGAATCCTCATTAAAAAAATAATCGACTCTGGTATGAGACTCTGCGAACGGTGCTGCAAGTGGACAAAAACTGAAATCAGCACCAGTAGGGACATGCCTATTGCAGGAACCCTGTATCGCTAGGACAGGTTTAAGCGCTCGTGAGGATGCATCTCCACTGCCCACCACTTGAACTTTAAACCTTTGGTTGAAGCGTATGAGAGTGAACGAACTGCGAGGTACCACGGAGTGAGTCACGGAGACCTCATGTTACTGTATTGGTGTGCTCGGTCGATAAAGTATGTGGGTGCAAGGCTGACTTGTCACCCTTACATATACACACATCAATGATGTCTCCACTGCTATCGAAAACAGGTTCTCAACAGTCAGTTTTGGCTGGGCGATCGCCTCTTCATGTTTCGGCGTATGGTTTTCTAATTGCATAAATCGAACAATAGCTTGCCTCGGACATACATTCCTCTACTCTCGGAAATAATCTACCAGGTACGTACGTAGGTTGTACGTGGTTGATCGAGAGATGGGCAAAGCGGTAAATGTTGTGGATGCCGAGAATTTGCACAAGGGTTGCATCTTAAGGTTTGACGTTTTAGATGAAACATGAAAGGTTGGGTATCACTACAAAAATCGACTCCGGGAGCAACGCACAGAATGATTTTTCCCGATACCTAATCCCCAACACCTTATTTTATACCTCTTCGGGGCCCCCCCCCCCGAACACCATACAATTTCCTACTCTACAACAAGCCTATAGTGAATCCTATATATAGGGGGCATATTTCATGCACGGGGGTGGGTAGTACAATCCACGTAGCCCTGGGCGAGCTTATATGTACCGCAGCCGACGGTACCATAGCAGAAGAGAGAGGGAGATAGCTTGGGAGTCTCAAGAAGAGTGGTCACGATGAGGACAGTGTCCGTGGGGACGGGGAAGGAGGAGGGAGTGCGAAGGCGCTCGACGCAAGAGCTTGAAGAAGCCGCGGTTTATTCTTCTTGAGGGAGGGCTTCGGGAGTGAATAATAAGTAAAACGCACGGCGAATATTTGTAATTGTGTATGCATACTGGTGATGCACGTCGCAAAGGTGATGCCGTCGCCGTAGGCTCATCGCCAGCTTGATGCCCTTCTCCGGTATAATTTTACCTGTTTGGGTAATCTTGGATTGATGATGTTTCGATGGGTCGTGTTTTTTTGTCCTTTGGTCCTGGTGTGTTTTTCGTTTGTGTTTTTTCGCCATACCGTAATAGTCGGAGAGATGGAATCGGGTGCGGTCGTTTTTTTGAATGTTTTCCTCGTTTTTTTTATCGCACCCCGGTGCCATCTCTCCGATCCCGCTGCGGAAATGCAAAGAAATCATTTCGTTTAGTTTTTTCAAGTCACCCGGTACGATCTGTCCGGCCGGTGCCATCCCCAATGAAATGCACACAGGTGTATGCACGCACCCCGGTGCCATCTCCCCGATCGGTACGATAGTATTGATACCAGTATATAGGCATACCCACACACACGGTTGTTAGCGCGGTCGACGCTAATAGTAAAGACACACCACGCTAGTTGTTGGCACCGTTGTTGCTGGTTGGAAGCACACCGGTAACGGCAACGTAGGTTGGTACGTAACAGATTTCCATGCACAGCGAGTGGTCTTGTGTTGGAAGGCGAGTTTGGCTATGGCGTGACAAGGACAACAAACGTGTGTTGTCCATCTGGGGCACCGGTACGTACGGTATAAGGCAGTCTTCCGGTTTCGTTTCGGTCTTCCTACGGATACCAGTACATATATACGCAGCAGTACTACAATGGTTTCGTGTTGTGTAATGTGGGGTAGGGTGTGGGTTGTACGTCGTGTGTTTGGTTGAGTGTACGGTTGGCAACTGGCATCCCGCGTGATCCGCGACCATGTATACGTACATAGAGGACAGGAGTGGCGCTCCGCTGACACCGTCCCCACGTGCAAAAGATACGCGCGTGTACCTCATTCCGGAAGCTGACAGGAGTTCAATCTTGGATTTGGGGGTCAATGAGATCGCACCCGGTGCGATCTCACCGACCCCGGTGGGTAAGTCGAATCAAATCATGTAGATGACATGTTGTAACCATTGTTGTTGCACATACAAAAGTAGGACCAAGATACGATCCGAACGGAGGATCTTACTGATGGTTGATCCGCAAGAGACCCGAAAAGACTACTGCGACCTGGGCCTCCCCCCAACGAGGGAAGCCTGTGTCCTCACGTTCTTGTTTTTTTTTTGCGCACCCCGGTGCCATCTTCCCGACCGGTGCCATCTCTCCGACTACTACGGTATTTGCCCAAGGCCAACATGTCGCGGACTTGTCGCGGAAGCATTGAGAAGATATGAGGTCTGTTACTTGTAGGTTGGAGGGTTGTCTCCAAGCGCTTAACACTTCGAGAATTGAAAACCAACTGCATCAAGTGTTCCCAGCCCATCGGAGCATGATACGAAGTACTTCTCTACTTCTTGCGGCGCCGGATTACGACGGTACAACAGTAAGATTTCTGTCAAACTTATCAAATTTCAAACAAAAGATCCTTTGTGCACATGTGCCGTAACCACACGCAAGCGCAAGCACACGCAATTGAGAGGGAGGAAGCCAAGAAAGCCTGAATAAAAATGTACCCACGAAGGAGAGAAATAAAACTTTCTCGGGGGCTGGTGGGTTGGGTGTGCGGTACGACAGGAGACTGCTGTGGGAAAAAAAACAAATCAGCACCACCAGCATGACACGCCTGTTGCAGGAGCCCTGTATCACCAGAAACTCTTGATGCATCTCCACAACCCACCACTTGGATAAGAACGCTAGGCTGTAGGGTATGAGAGGCAGCAGCCTCCGAGAAACCAGGGAGCGAGTCAAGGAGATAGAGAGAGCAGTATAGTTTGGGCGACAGCAGTGCCAGTTGATGATTCCGTTTGAAAAAAATGCCCGTGCAAGTGAATCTGTGAAGGCTGATGATCACGCATCGGATGTTTCTCAAAGCACATGGCAGCTCGACTCCCTCAAAAGGTAGCACTAGTTATCCACTGCATCGAGGTTCCATCCACGAAATGGCGCCATAATCTTGTGTGCCCACTGTTGATGGTATTTCCAGAACGGAAGAGTACAGCAGCAGCAGGTGTGCACCGATCTATTTCATCATAGGGTATGCAGGAGACTAGCCGAACAGAGTAGGCAAGCGCGCACCTGCACTGGGGGAACGGTGACAAATACCCACGCTAGAGATACTGTAGGCACCAGAGAGAGGACCAAGGTACGAGAATCCGTGAGCTATAGTCGTCAGCATGTGATGGTCTGGTGAATTGCCGTGCACCGCCGTATGTGGGGCTCAAGAATGGAACCCGTTCTCTCTCCGATCGTTGGCACATCTGACAAGCGACTGCTTGCTGGCGCATGAACAACGCTGGAGTTTCGTAATCTATGCACTTGCCACATTTTCTTGCCACACGTTCTCAACCGCTCACCTGTCTTTCCGCTCCGACTCTACGTCCCTGTGGCTCACCTCTTGCCCCCCGCCAAACTGCAACATCAGGGGCAGCGCACACCGCACGCACCACACGCGGTCAAAATTGTGCCGATTCGGGACGACCAAAAAAATAATTCAAGCACGTTGGCACGTCAAGAGGAGACGAGGGGGAGATTCGAATTCTTGGTGTTTGGAGAAAGCGGGAGTGTGTGGCCAGAGATTGAGGGGGGAAAGGAGAGCGCGACTAGGAAGAAACGGAGCAGGGAGCAGCGCCACATGTGAGAGCAAGACTTCAATCCGAGCGTTGTCTCCGCGGAAGAGTGTGGCATAGACCCGCAATCCCTCAATGCCGCTTGCGATCCTCTGTAATTGACCCGTTTCGTCGCGACGTAACGTGATTGTTTCTTTGCCCCCTCTCTCTTTTAATTAAGGAATAATAAAAACACACACAGAAAGACTACCCATTCGAGATATACCCACAGTCGAACGGGACGTTTTCTTGCTAGCCGTCACAGCAGGCAGTCTGTGCCCCACCACTTACAGAACAACCTCTCATTTGCGCAACAAGGTTACTGTTTTTTTCTCTCTGTGCAGAAACAAACAGCCGCGACATAGACGATGTACAACAAGAGTAAAAGAGCACACAGCTATGTAGTAGCGCCACGTAGTCTACTTGAATATGGACGCGAGCCGTTGCAGTAGCTACGTTGCAGTGGAACGGGGGCTATGCAAATCCTTGTTTTGTTCAGTTTAGCACTGCAGGAGGAACGGCGGGAGCAAAACACGAACTATTGTGTAGACACGACATACGTAGACAATTCCTTTCTCCAGTGTGACCTCGACGATAAGAATACTCAAGACGTTACGAAACGTGGAATATTGTACATTTACTCTACCGTAGACAACTTTTGTACTGCTGTAGAGCACAGAACCGATGGGGATCTGCAGATAGTTCAAACGGCAAATAAATACGTACTTGACAGGTGGCCCTAGTTTCCATTCGCAGACTGCATTGTGCGATCCCTGCCACCAGTAATGAGATTGTCACTCAGGTTTGCGAGAGCGGTTGAAAGGGTGGAAATGATGACGTTTCCAATCAAGGACCCTGTCTTTGCTTTCGAGGACCCAGAGTAGGTAAACATCAACGCCGCAGGCTCCTGGTAGCCATCCTGTATCTGCTATGCACTGAAATGCCTGCAGCTCCGATTCCAGGGCTGCGAAAGGTCAACAACAACCAGCGTCGGATCGAACCAGTATGTCCTTTCCGCGTTGAAGGAGTTCAAGTGTGTGTGGATACCATCCACTACACGACAGATACCACCAACCAACCGCTGGTGACTCCCCAGGCCCCTCGCGCCCTACGACGGCCTCAAACTGCCAACATCCTAACGACGGCGGACTACAGCAGGCCGTATGAGAGTAGGCTGTACCTTTCCGGGACTCGTGTCTCATGCATGACGATAGTGTTCGGATTATTGGCTCTCTCACCCCGTCATAACAGGGGCAGGAAATACATCGATCTAGGTCTTACCGGTCAGATACGTCTGCGCACCTGATGGCAAGACGGCTATCAGCTTCAACCTGTCGCGTGCACCAGCATTTCATAGCTGACCCCAACAACAAGCCCTGCCGAAACATGATATACACTAGTGCATCAACTCGCAAAGAAGAGCTGCTACATCTGCTGCCCATCGACTCGCGCTTAGGACCCGTCATTTCTGGACGCGATCTCTGTCACATGACATGCTGCACGGACTACGGCCTCTAGAATGCCCCAGACCGGCCACGATCCGTGTTTCCCACGCTCTCTCGTCAGCTATCCCTCTCGCCGTTGCACGGAGCACATCTCGTTCGTGGAAGAGGTTCGTTGGTGTTGGCGCGAGATTGTCGCCGGCGGCAATAGGTCCTCTCCAGCTGCCATGTCCTTTCGCCAAAGGCGGACAGACCCGGGTATACGTTGCGATGCAGGTCCTGCGTCACCCTGAAGAAAAACCACCGTGAACCCACTGCTTGACATCCTATCCACCAGCGTTCCCTCTCGCTGCGTCGCGCCCACCACCGCACCCACCGACATAGGCCAAAAAAGCGCAAAAAATCCAAGACGGCTAGTAAGAACACGCCCAGAAGCAGTCGCCCTGTCAGCGTTCGGTGATACCAAAGAAAAAACGTGTCGTCATCGACGGTAGAACTCTTCCATCGCCGCGAGGTACTCGCCGCCGGCCATCTGTGACAGATCCGCCCACATGGGCTTGGCGACGTCGGGACCCTTTCGATCTCTGACCCGCAGGAGCGCCATCTTGCTGGCGACTACCGGACGCCAGAGCCCTCGGTCTACCTCCGCTTCGAGCTCACCAGCTTTCCAGACGGTAATCTGGAACGGATTGGCGCCACAACAGTTTGCCGGAACACAAGGGCGAAACAGGCCGTGGCCGCGAGGGGTGGGGGTGGGTATTCGCTTGGCGCTCACCCAGGGTCATTCTGCTGACTGTCTGGACAAAGTTGAAGGTTACTCGGTTGTTGCTGGCATCGGACTCAAAGATCGCTCTTGAGGGTTTTGCTTCATAGGTTGACGGAAGCTCGCGGTTTCTGTGTGCGCGGGGATGTCCTCAGATATCGGAACGAAATCGTCGGCGCTACATACAACCCTGGTATCTGCCACGAAACTAATAAGCAAAAATCAACTCAAAGTGGCCACTATTATTCACTGGAAAAAAACGCTGCATCGATACTGCCTAAACCGATGCGGCATACCACGCTGTCAACACCCTGTTGCAGTTGTCGTAACTAAACACGCACGCTGACTTACAGCACCTCATTTGGCACGCCAAGTCATCTTGCCGGTATATAATCCAGGTGTCCCAGCCCAAGCGAGCTTGGCGACAAAAACAAGTTACCCGAAGGAAAGCTTCTGATCCGAAATATGGAAGCCAACGACAATCAGACCAATCAGACCAGAAACACAGAGCGAGAAAGGGGAAACTACTCGCACCTAATTCCATCAACTCCTGTAGCAACCAACAGCTGCAGAAAGACAACAGACTCCTCTAATTATTTCTCCAGGCGCCAGCCACCAAGTAACGCAATAAGCTCAGCCTCTCCCATGCGCTTGTTCTTTTTGTCATGATTCTGAGGACTGACGCGCAACACGTCCCGCCCCTATGGCAGGCCGAAGAAGCTGAAGCTGCAACCAGCCTCCCCCGCTGCCGGTTCGAGGCGGACCACGTGCCCCCCTCCCCAAGCGTATCAGGCATACAAGAAGAACAGCACAGCTGGGAGTATCACACGCACCAAACACAACTTCGAGGAAAAAAGAAAATCAGGTTGAAAAAAAAGTTAATCAGGTCGTTACCCTCGCCTGGCCAACAGACGCACACCCCGTCCACGGTTTGTCCTGGCCTCACCTGGGCGAAGAAGCGAAAGTTGAATCCAGACCCGGGACCATCGGTGACGACCTTTGAGGCCGACTCCATGTTACCCGAGAAGTACAGCCCTTCTTCCTCTGAGATTGCCTGCGCTCCTTCGACCTCGGGGTACGTGTGTATGAATGTTATCCCGTTTTCACCCTGTGTGCCTCCCAGCCACAGCGGCTGATGGAACCGATTGATTCAAACGCAGTACGTTTGCAAAGCATCACACGGGCTTCGGTTAAGTGGCCAGGACACAAAACGGAAGATATAATGTTCATTGGACCCACAGGCTAGAATACAAATCGGGGGACCACTTCTCCAAGGATTTTCATTGCCCGCTGTGGCGTTGGGTCCTGACCTGTATCATGAACGACGTGAAATCATTTCCCAGGTCTCCCATCAGCACCCCCGTCCTTCGGTTGAGCATGAGGCCAATTGTCCGTCCGGCGTCGATTCCGACCAACAGAACAACTGGCAAGAGATCGGCGGCCCTGCGAAAGATAGCGACGGGGGGTTAGGAGGTGGGTTCCACGCTGAGCGCATCAATATCCGAAACTAACGGAAGCAACAAACACATTTCTGCGCAGCTTTTCCCAGTTGTCGCAGCTGTTGCTGAGTTGGTAGCTCTCTGGTAGCAGGGCAACCCGTGGTTTCATGTAAGTATATGCTTCGAAGTAGTAGATTACATGACCCACCGGCGGCAGTGAAGCATGAGCGGCCAATAGTTGGGGGAGGCGGGTGCTACAATAACCTTGTGAACCGTTGAAAAGTACGATGGGAACGTCATCTTTCAACAACGATGGAAAATGTACGCCGTATAATACCGAAACTCCTTGCTTGTGCATGTGGGACGGCTTTCTCTGTGAGGCGCTTTTCATTTGCTTGTGGGCCATGTTGTGGATGAAGTTATAGCCGAGGACATTCGTCGGTTTGCTTCTAAGGGGACGAGGGTGGAACGCCGTAAGGTGGATGTTGGAGTGATTTGGAGCGAGAGCAGTTCACGCGAGAAAGGAGACCGCCGTGCGGAAGAGATGAAGGCACGAAACCGCACAGTGAATACTGAAAAAAGACTGGACTTTTTAAAGCGACTCCCACGACATTTGAACGAAAATACTGGGCATACGCTGCGGGAAAGCGCATACGCTGCGGAAAAGTCACACATCATTGTCGTATCAAAGACACAATATCCGTTCCACGACGAGCTCGACTACGACTGAAACAAAGGGCGTGCGAACCAGAGGAGGTTCATACCTGTCGGGTGGAATTTGCTCGCTGCCTGGCAACGGCTGCGCCAGCCCGAACTTGTCCAACATCCTGCCGGAAGATCGAGATGAACAAGAGGGCAGGTCAGGCAAGCGCCAAAACAACCTGTCACCAAATAGTTAGTGGCACGAAGGCCATGTTCTCTGTGAAACCGAATCGTAGCTCTGGCAATTGTTGACGGCTTCCCCGTGAAGCTGCATCGGTTTTCTAGAAAGGAAGTTTACCAGAAACACCCAGCGGCGGCAGCAACTGGGCTCGCCAAAGTAGAAAAATGACGTGTTGCACATCATAATTGCTCTTTCCGGCCCGGGGGGGGCCTAGTGGAGGCATGGAGCACCCCGATCCCGGGACAAAAATTAACACCCAGAATAGCGCCACGTTGCATGGCACAATTGAAGCAGCTTGGTGTACCGGATTAGTGTGTCTACAGCAGCAAATCCGTTGTACTGTCCATTGTATTGGGTTTAGTATCGCATAATAGAGCCCATAAAATACTCTTTCCCCCCGCTGTATAGCACGGGTGTGTATAGGTCTTATGGATGGCCATACTAGTTGTAAATTAAACTTTTCGATGTTTTCGTGCGTTGACGTATGTTCCTCTCGCGGCAGCGAACCTTTTTCCTGCGCTTCCTTCTGAGAAGTGCGCAGGGGGCTCGCCGGTACATTACCGCGCATGCCTTAGGACCACAAGTCATCCGTGGCACGTGTACTCGACATCTCAAGTCGCCACGACCTGGCTCTATTTTGCGGGGAGGCTTTCCGGAGCACAAAAACAGAAACAGAAACCAACAAACACTAAGTTGTATGGAAACCAGGACTACCAAACGGGGAGAGAAGTACCGCAAACCGTGAAAAACAATGGCCATGTCTTTCTGCGTCGCCCCTGGGAGACAAGACACCAAACTCCCGAAAGGGGAGTCAACAATCAATAGGTCCTTAAGAAAAAGCACACTAAAGCCCATATTGTGCGTGGGTGAATACTATTTCCTAGCGGCTTTACTATCGCATTCTAAATCATATATCTGACCGACCGAGGTCTAGTTCTTTTTTCCTACTAAATCCAATACAATAAATCATGCATGGGTGACACTACCACATAATTTCCACAAAGCTACATCGGTCTCCTCTTCCACACTAAGTCCAATACACCCTTCACCCGCCCCCATAAGACCAAAATTGCCGCCCAGCCTGGGGGCGTTTCCTGGCTCCCACTCGGGCCCTTCTCCTTAACTTACTTTGGATGACTCCTAGTGGTGAACGCTTTCGGGTCCGCCAGCAAAACCGTCCCGGTCTGAAGAACATCCGTGGGCTTGCACCACTCGTCCGGACGCGAAGTCTGTTGGTGGCGTGGCACAAGGGCAACAAGACACGTAACCACTCTTACCCGTTTCGAAGCTCCAAAATTTTGGAAGTGGAGGTTCAATATATCACAGTGGGGCCCGAAATGTGTATACATCGAGCCCTGCAAGCACCACGAAAAGGTGTCATACTAGTAAAAGTTTGGTTGGGTTGGAATGCGTCCAGGCAAACGGTTGGGTCCGTGTGTTCTGCCACACGGAGGCTCCTATGCGCATTGACGCAAGGGCCGGTGGGTGGCGGGGGCCACGGAGATCAGGGAAGCGGATGACCTTCGGGGTGCGTACGAGAAAAGGTGAAGCCGATGCAACGAAGTTCGCTCATCAGTGGGTTTCTCGAGCGTTTGTTCGAAATTTTGAGCGTGCTTGCGCGTGTGCTGGGAACGACAAAGTGATGGTCGCTAGCCGAGTTTGCATTGTCACATTTTTACTGGGAAAGCCGGCACCGTTGCTCGCGGGTTAGCATGAACGCCACTCAGCAACCACAGCACAACCCTCGCATAAGACACCTGCGGGAGCTCTCTACCAACCGTAAACTGGGCGCGTGTTTGAGGACGAGAGCGGTCACGTGCACGTCTGTGTCACGAGCTACACAGACAAGCGAGGGAGAGGTACACTCACGCTCTGCTACACAACCGTGGCCTCCCACTTGAAACAAAGCCAGCGTCCGTCTCTGCATACATATCCACTAGCCGCCTTCCTGGAGCTCGTCGTTGCCTAGATACAGTAGGTAGAGAAGGGTTGAACGAGGGAGCTGAGGCTTTCTCATCTCATCCCTCCAGGCCCAAATACATCACAGATGTATCCATGGATACACCAGTACACACTTCTACCAAACGCTGGATGAAAACATAAATCGAGATGTTCAAAACCCACGTCTCCGATCCCGAACTGCCGGTTGAGCATGGCCTTGAGCTTCTCCTTCGCGTTTTCGTCCTCAAACTCGGTACCCATCCGGGGCCTTATCTTATTGTTGCGCCATGATGTCGACCTTGATGCTACCGCGCCAGCGGGGAGTCCTGGAGGGGCGAGGGGGTAGAAACAGCAGCAGAGAGAGACAGAGAGGGAGGATTTGATGCCCAGTAGTCTATTCAGTTTTTTCTAAGTGAGCGAGCATACTGGAAAAAATACAGAATCGGTAAAGCTAGGGTTAGGGTCTGCGTGCCCCCTGCCTGGTCTTTTTTCGCCATAAACTCTCGTTGCGTTCGTTGACAGGTACGCGCGACTATGCTCTACTTCTTGTCTTCTTATAGTGTACAAGTTGGATTTTTTAGCCTTGCAGCCTTTGAGAACACGTACATTGTATGACCCCCAAGAGTCGTTCCTGCCCCATGATCGCAGAGAAAGGCGCGTATTTCATCAAACACATTCGATGAGCAGTATCTCCCGGTGTGATGTTTCCGAACGGCTGCTTTCAGCGATGCAACAGCTCCGCCACGCACATTTTGTTGTTAATGGTGTGCGTGTGCACATGCACGTTCGTGTGTGTAAAAGAAACTTTAATCCGTCAGGTATCGATGATCGCGAACATGACTTTACTAGTGTAGTGGCATTGGCCACCTAAATCGCTTCGGTCGCATGGTTGGAATCGATCTACTGCGGGTGAAATATACCCGGGAATGTTCTCATAATATTTGGTCATGTCTTGAACGATGCATAGCGGCGAGAGCGCAGAGTCAAGTTCGAACTACATGCCCTCTCCCCTCCCCCAACACGGTTAGGATGGTAGGAATAACTGTGTTCTCACCACGGTTGGCGTAGTATGCAGCAACACCGGGAATTCTCCTTGTCTGGAACTTCGAGAAAGTACGCCATTCATAGCGCGTCTTTCAAATGGAACCATGTCGCGGGCGGGGACAATTATGGTTGAAATGCCTCGGGTCGGCATTGTCATGTGCTCGTCGGTCAGCTTGCTCGGGAATATCGGATGCGCGCCAAATAATTGACGCTCGACGATATCTGCAGAGACAACCGCGGCGAAGCCACTTTATTTCTTTCCTATGATGAAGCCACAGGCTGTACGGTCCCATTGTTTTTTTTTCTACCATGGGCCGCGCCGTAAGTCGAACCGCAAGAAGGAATTCAGCGTGGCGCCGCGTACCCCCCCCCCCCCCCCCAATAAAAAACAAATAAACAAACAAACGATACCGTGCCTCGCGCGTCGCTTGATCCCATGCAACCTGTCCCGGCTACGTTCGGATACCCACGAGATTGGAAACCCGGGCTGCACGACAGCGCAGCCCTGTCGCTTTTGTTCTGTTGTTTCTTTTCTTTTTCTGCCTCGTGCTTTTCGTCATGTTTTCCCGTGTAGTGAGATATCCCAGGCATCATGCGGACCTTTTCGCGGGAACCTCAAAGATACAGCGGGAAGCAAGCAACGCCATGAAACCACCATACGGCGCAGGGCACATGGCGATCAAGAAGGGCAAGGCAAACGATACTTAGCGCTTCATAGTGCACCACAGCTGACTATCGGTACTGCACGCCACCGCCGAGAGACAGACTAGGGTCTCTCTGGCGTAGCGCTCGCCGTTGTGCTTCTTGGTGGAGGAACTCTTTGAGTCCTCCGATTTGGGGATTTTCTAGGCGGGCGGCGCGTCACGAAGGCCAACGGCTGAGCTGTGCCGTCCCGTTTCGCGGTCAAATTGCGTGCAGGGTGCGTATCGCACGGTTCTGTGTTGGTAATATAAGCGTAATGCACGACATCGGACGACCCGACGGGTTGTACTGTTGTATCCCGAAGCAGATATTGCACGACTTCGAATTGGGTGTTTTCTGAATGGTATAATAGTGCGTACCATTGGGAGGCTCAATCGTCCGAGACTGCTACTGTGCAACAGTTTCGTCCCGTCTGGTAGTACTCGGAGGGAGTTTTTGCGTTTTAGAAGCAGAGACACGTTAGGATACCGCAGAGGCTTTGTGCCGTGCGGAACGTGTGGTACGGGGGATGTCTCCCTCCGTAGGCCACAGAAATATTAATCAAGGCAATTCGAAAAAAAACAAAAAACTCTCGTTGCGTTCGTTGACAGGTACGCGCGACCATGCTCTACTTCTTGTCTTCTTGTAGTGTACAAGTTGGATTTTTGAGCCTTGCAGCCTTTGAAAACACGTACATTGTATGACCCCCAAGAGTCGTTCCTGCCCCATGATCGCAGAGAAAGGCGCGTATTTCATCAAACACATTCGATGCAGCTGTGTACGTACAGCAGATCCCTTTGGTGACTCCAAGCTGCGGTTTCACGCCTCCGCTTGCACACGGAACGAGTACATACCGGCCACATTCGTTGGTTGCATCCGAAAGTTTTCTTCATCTCTTCCTCA
The DNA here is from genome assembly GCA_000310025.1 of Ectocarpus siliculosus. Taxonomy (NCBI): domain Eukaryota; class Phaeophyceae; order Ectocarpales; family Ectocarpaceae; genus Ectocarpus; species Ectocarpus siliculosus. Next base: position 1,946,363 of record FN649730.1, on the reverse strand, counting down.
GATTCGGATGCCAACACGGGCCCAGCGTAGTGTTCTGTTGGGCGGAACACACTTCACTGCCGTCCGCGTCGGAGTGCGGCTGACACTACATTAGCTCCTCGAATCCGTGGGGCCGAGCATTATTTGAACCACGACAGCAAGTCTCCTTTTCGCCCGGAACACATGAAGACACTGCATGTTTGAATGGGTCTGCCAACATGCAGAAAAGCCTTCCCTCAGGGGCGGATGATACCCAACACAAGGCTTACAGCACTAGAGAAAATAACCGCGCGCGGTAGTTGTTTCCCAACGAGCGCAGCGCGACCACCTGTGCACAAAATACAGACCCAAGCCGACGGGGAGAGGAGTCAGACCGGTGTGTGTGTTGGTATTTGTTGCTGCCTCTCGCACCTGTTGCTGCGAATGATGCAGACGAAGCCCGTAGCCCTAGAGAGGACGAAGTGGTAAAGGCCTCAACCCCTATCGATCCAAAGCATACCAGGAGCAGCCACATGGTTCGTCACGGAGTTCGGCAAGAGAGCCCAGCAGCTGAAGAGACGGCGATGTGTACGATGCAGCGATGCGGCGGAATTCCCTGCGGAGGGTCTGGTGCAGAGTTGGGAGGCCAGAGGGGCCTCTTCGAGCCAGATGGCGGTTACCTCTACGACACCAAGATAACACAACCCTCGGACCGATTTTCAAAGCTCGATTTTTCAACAGCAGAGTCACGGCGCGGAAAATGATGGTGTTGAAGCCGCCTGGTCGAGAGCTCTCGGAAAATGCATCGTTTCGTGTTTGCATCCTCTTCGTCGGGGCGTAATCGAGCTTTAAGGAAAAAAAAAAAAAACGGTCCCGGGTGTACCCACGGGGGAGATGTCCCTATATGCTGTCTGGGAAGCCGTAGACATACAGGTACTTTCTGACGCTATGCATTCATTGCTTATCTGTCTCAGACTCTTTTCTATGATACAGATGGATTCGTTGTGTCTTAAGAAAAAAAAAAACAATAATAATAACCTCATTACACGCCGGCAACGCCGGAGCCAAAATATTTTATACGGCCGCCGAAAACCGATACAGCAGTGCCGGCCCGCACTGAAGAATATGGCACAAAAATTCCAAAAGTTAAGAATTTGCGGATAAGAACACGTGCTCGACTGCACGTCCTGTTAGGAACAAGAACACACACCAGAGGTGCACCACTGCTGCTACAGATAAGAACGACAGCAATGTGGCGGCTGCCAGATAAGTGTATTCGTAGGGGGGAGGCAGGGGAAGAGGGAGGGTGATCGAAGTACATATGTATTGGGTTTGGGAGGGGTCAGGTTATTTTTGGGTAATTATATTTGTACGGAGTACATACATGGACATCTTTTGCCAGCGACATCCACGGAAGTGTGAGGTCGACAGGACCACACTCAATGGCGAATGATACATGACATGGCTCGTTCAATCACCTAAACGGCCATTCCGCCCTTCCCATTCCGCCATTCTTCCACCGTGCCGCGCAGATTGAGCGGACTCACGGTGGAGTGAAAGAGCCCATATCCGGCATCAGCTTCCCACCTCCGGCCCCGGAGTCCCGCCGATCTTGCCCTCACTGTCCCATGACCTTCGTGAACCAACGAGCAAGGCCTTGGGATCCACGTGAGAACGAACGCAGCACAGCAGTGCCAACATGTCCAACGGCGCGCAGCTGCGGCGCATGCTACGGAAGGATGTCGAAGGGAGTGTCCTGCCGTGGGAAGCAGCCGGGCCTGGGCGTTGTTGGCACGTGAAGGTCGATGATTCGACGGGGGCGGCTTCGTTTGTCCTCCAGCGGAAGCGCTTTCTCGATCTCGACTTGGATGGCGACGGCTTTATGAACCGCCAACCAAGGAAACTCGTGGAGCTCCCAAGCGCAGGCGATACGACTTCAGGTTCAAAGCTCACGCCGTCAACCAGCTGCGCATCCTCCAGGACAACGCCGAAGACCTCTGGAAGGAGGAGGAACGCACGCCTCTTCAGTACTTGGAGGATCGTCTCAAGATTTCCTACAGCAATATTGTGAAGTGGGCCCAGAACGAGAGGGAATTGATCGCGGCGGCAGCCGATGACGTGAAGAAGAGCCTCCTCGCAAAACAGCAGCCTGAACGGTGGTTTCCTGAGGCAGAAAAAATACTGTACAGGGGGTTCGTGGAGCGGCGGAAGAGAAAGCTGAAGGTGTCGGCTCTGTGGCTGACGATCACGTTCCGGAAGCTCGTTCATGAGATGTACCCCGGGGATCAACGGGCGGCATCATTCCGCGCATCCTTCAGGTGGGCACGAAAATGGGCCAAGAGGCATAACCTGTCCAAAAGACGCCGGACCAACCTCAAGAACAAGTCTGTCGAAGAGCGGCTACCAAAGATCCAGCGCTTCCACCGACTGTTTCGCAAGCTCCTGCAAGAGCCGGTGCGGTACAGGGCGCCCGATGAGTCGGACGTGTCGGCAGTCACGACTGTCGCGGAGAGAGAGTCCAGGGTTCCCCAGTACGGTCAATTCCAGCTCTGGGAGCGTTGGAATGTGGATCAAGTGCCTTTGGCATTCGTGAACGGGCTGCTCGACACGTGGGACAAGAGAGGTGCGTTGCGGGTAGCAATCTCGCAGCCCTTTGCTGGCCTAGAGAAAAGGCAGTGCACGATGCAAGCCATCTTTGGTCCCGGTGAGAAGACCATGCGCATTTCAGTGATTTTCCGAGGCACGGGAAAGCGGATCTCGTCGGTGTAGAAAGCAGCGTATCACGAGGACGTAGACGTGTTTTTCCAGGAGAATGCGTGGGCCGACCAAAAGTTCTGCATGGAGTGGGCGAAGAGGTCCTACCGCGAAGGCCTGATGCGCGGGCGGGGTGAGCTCCCCAAGGCGAGGTCCATTCTTATGATGGACAACTTGCACGCGCAGACGACGGACGGATTCAAGGAGTATCTTGCGAAGCACTGCAACACTCTCGCCTGGTATGGCCCTTCGGAGTGTACGGATGAGGTGCAGCCAGTTGATGCAGGAGCCGGACGATTTCTCAAGGTGGAAGTCGGGAGGCAGATGGACATATGGCTCGAGCAGTCGGACAACCTCGAGAGGTGGGAAACCGCGTCGCTGACAGCTTCTGATCGGCGGGTCTTGATCGCTCAGTGGATGGGAGCGGCCATGGCAAGACTCAACAACCAACAAGCGTACCGACACCGTCTTTTCGAAAAGTGCGGAATGGCTATGACCGTGGACGGCTCGGGCGATCATCGAATCACCTTGGAAGGTTTGGACAAGCCGTATACCTTCGCGAACGATGAAGACAGTAACGACGACGAACACAGCTCGGAGAACGGCAACGATGAGCCTGAGGGGCGGGGGGAGGAGGGCGATGGAGGACGTGAGACGCTCGTGGAGGGCGCTGACTCCAGCGATGAAGACGACGGCGGTAAGTTTGTTTTGCATAAGACCCACTCGTCATTCTTTGCGGATGACGATGTTCTTCATCTTGACGTGAGCTTGTGTTTTTTGCGGTTGTTCTGTTTCCGTGCACGACTACAAAAAATGATGATAGGGTCATGTTGAGTTTGGCGACGGACACCCTAACTTCTTGTGTTCCCCGGTGCCTCGTTCGCAGACATCTCTGAACCTCAGACCGACGAGCTAGCTCTTCTAGACGACGACGACAGCATGGACCCACAAGACCCGGAGGATGAGATACAGGGAATGGAGATCCCGGCAGGCTTTAGTATTCAAGAAGCCAAACCCGTTGCTCTCGACAGATTGCTTTTGCGACGTGGAGTGCTCGTTAGGCTGGGCATGGGGTGGTTTGGAGTATTGATCACTCAACAATCTCAGAAGGACACTCGCCACCTGTACGACTACTGTGTGCAGCTGGAGGTAGACCAGAGTACGCGCAAGATGAAGTTGCCTTTAGACAAGTACAGCGGAGATTCGGATGCGGCTGTAGGCTCCTGGGTCTTGCTTGAGAGCATTAGTAGATCGGGAAGGGTGCGCAGGACCAACGTCACCCTCGTGGACCAAGAAGGTTGACAGTTGCTGCTCCACGCCTTGGTGTTTTTGTACCGACAACAGCAGTAGTGTTGCTCATGGTTGACAGCCGCCAATAGAGCAATCGGTATTGAAATAAGAACAAGAATGCCCTTTCTGGAGAAGAATGGACTACGAAATAATAACTTGGCAAATAAGAACTGGTGCTCGGGTTGGGGCAGCCAATAAGAACTGAGCCTCGCCTAAAATAGGAGGTTCTTAAGTGCGGGCCGGCACTGTATCAACGAGTGCTTGCTCACATTCACCCGTGCTATCATAGGGGTAGTGAGAGGATAGTGTGCTTCGTAGTTCTTTGGTGAGGGCATTAGACTTGTACGACGCCGCATTCCTTGGACTGACTCATCATCTCATCATCCTCTGCTTGTCTTCGGGCAATTGGCACAACCGCACCCGGGGTGTCTATTCACGCCGAGGTTGTACACTGTTCTGCAGTTAGGTGTATATGCATATATATCTAGAAAATGTACGTACAATCAAAGAACGATACTCTCATCGAGAGAAACTACAGTAGACTATCCATACGTAGAGAAACTACAGTAGACCAGCCATACGTAGATGCCGCAAGCTCACAGATACGTACATGTAGGGCCGAAAAAATCTACAACCTATAGACGAGGCAACATCGCCGCATGTGAACGGAGCCGACAGCCGATTTCTCCAGGACGGAGGAGTTTTTCGGCGAGATGAGGCAGCACCTCCCGACGAGTATTTTGTCGAGGCTGACTATAGTCTATACGCACATCGATTGGTGTTGTTGTCATGGCATTATACCGATCGATGTGGTTCAAGAATGTACAGCACACCGAGAGATCCGTTGTAGTAGTACAAGTAGTCTAGATGTGAAAATTCGTTTTCGTTCTCTACCTTTTTCAAAAAGAGATCAAGAGCACTAAAATTACGTACACAGGAGGAGTCGCGTCTGTCGGATGTCACGCACTCCAATAATATATGAGAAATGATTCGAATAAATGGTGGGCTTCCCTCTCGTTGCTGTGCCGTCTCTGTATCACGGCACTCAGCTGGCCTGAATGGGGCCTGTAGGTATCTCGGAGGCGACGGCGAACCACCTCAGATGAAGGCACACTTTGTTGTCTACCAACAAACGATGGACACGTCTTGGACGCTTCTCGCTGAAGCGGACCGTTGTTGTAGTTACCCCCTGGCTTCAAGAAGAAGAGCGAAAAATGGGCACTGTAGATCCAGGAGCCTGTAGCCGACCGTGCTAGGCCGTTGCGTTGAATGCATGTATCAGCTAAATAGACGAGATGCTTGTGTGTGCGTCACATGTCGACCGCCCGAGAAAAATCAGTTCTGGGTTGCACCAGTTCCCTCCGAGGAGATGGATGTTGTTGTACAGCAGTACATATCCAAGTTATACGAAAAAAAGTCCGTGAGGCCTGCCAGGTACTGGGCCTGGACCTACCGGTACACTGAACCCTTGCACGGTCTATTTACAAACAACTCAACTTTGGATCTCACGATCGGTGCAGGTAGATTTAAACAGATAGATCTTTGCGATACTGCAGTAGTCTAGACAGCACACAAAGAGGAAAGCAATCCTGCAACACAAAGAGTGAGGCCGGTATTGAACATAGATAGACGTTGCCCCCTTCACAGCTGGAAACCGGATGCAGGCGAGGTCGCGAGGGAACGACCTTCGTATAAAGACAGGGCAGCGCCATTCACGTGTGTGGGGAAGCGACAGAAAGGCAACGCCTCCGCTGTGATTCGGCCATTCGCTCGTTGACTGCTCTGGGTGTGTTTGTCTACGGAAATGGGGACCATAAAACGCCCTAGACACCTGAGGAGGTGGCGGCTGCTGCTGTTCGCGTGGCTGGCCTCGGTGTCTAGCTCCACGGGAGGAGGGTCGGGGTCTTATCTGACCAGACAGTTTCTGCCATCAGGTGCGCACTCTCCGTGCGTAAATTGTAGCAGGCTCTTCGAGTAAAGGCTTTGACCTTCCACACTGAAACATGTTCATGCAGGTGAACAACAAATGCGACTCAATCTGTAGAGCACCAGCAACGCGGACAAACGTTCGCCACATCGTCCTGTCCATGGCAACTGCGCGACATACCCGTCTAACGAGGTCATGTGCGGTGCGGGCGCCATCATGTCGAAGTTGTATACATATGTGGTTCATCTCAGCGCCATTTCGTTGCACAGCGAGGATCACAATGTTTCTCCGCATCGATCTCTCACCACTATCTGGCCGTCTGCCTACTCTCGCTGTGGCTTTCCTCCGACGACATCCAAACTAAAACAGCGACGTGCGCTGATGGGTCTCAAGGCTACTTTCATATGGCAACCAACGCGTCCTCAAGCGACTACATCTTCTTCCTTCAGGCGGGGTCAGTGTCTTGCGCACACGACGCAACACTCTGCGAACGGCAGATTGAGGGCGCGGAAATAATAACCACCGGTTCCGAGCGTGAGGTGATTCTAGGACATAACCTGCTCTCGGGAGACGCTGCAGAAAACGCCCTCTTCAGCACGTTCAACCGGGTGTACGTGCCCCACTGCACGGCCGACATGTTCCTGCTCGACACGCAATCAGACGACGGGCAGCTGCAGTTCCGGGGGAGGGCTCTCCTTGAGTGAGTTGTCAAAGTCGCAACAACATTAATTTGTGCACGCTACTGCTGTATGTAGTCTATAGTACAGACAGAAACAGACAAGATGCCCCGGCCACGGGCAGATGTGTTGTGATTACTTGCACTCATAGTGCGGATGGAACTACCCCGCACGGTCAAAGGCTCTGGTGTTGTTGGTGATGGGGAGATAGGGGAGGAAACCACAGGCATAGCTGAGAACCCTCGATGGCAACAGGGTCTGCGTCCTTGCGAGACCGAACAGTACTTTTCTGCGCCAACAACTTCGCTCCCCCGACACTTTCGTCTACGAGGCGATATTGGACTGTGATGAGCAGCACCTTTCTATTGTTTGTGGATATATCTCAAATGGGTATTCTCTCTGTGTGTGTATTCATTTTTCCATAATTCTTTGAGTTTGCGCAATTCGCCGTAAGGCATTGTCGGTAAAATGTTTTTCGTAACCGTGTGACAGCAGTTCATTTATATATTATGTACAAAGACAAATATTATTCATCGTCGTCCTTCTAGCCAGCACCCAGTTTCAACCGGTGTGCGGGCCTCGCCTCTCTTCATCAAAGGCCGAGACCTGGGTAGTAGACAGCTGAACATGCAAACTATATCGAGCAAAACCCAGTAGCCTTCGCAGAGTTTTTCTGCTAAGTAAACATGTTGGATAAAGTATGCAATCAATCGAGGAAGTCGGAATAGGGTATGCGTACCCCCTCCCTGTTCTATTTCCTCAATAAACTATGGTATTCATTTATCGCGAATGCCGCCCAATACCGAGGCAACGGCTTCTGTACTGACTGTTCTGTTTGTTCTGGCGTCCCGGGCTGAAAATGCAGTGCGTTCATGTCGATCTAAACGGTTGTTATGTACTGATCTGCCGTAAAGGCAGAGGTACGGCACCGGTCGGCGAGATTGCACCGGGCTGCGTGCATACAACACCGCGGTAGAACCAGGAGGGCCACCATGTGTATTTGAGAGGGCATCGCACCCATCGGAAGATAGCACAGGGAGGGGTGCCTGGAAAGAATCTTCACGAACTTATTTACTGCTGTTACGGACTGCGTCGGAAATATGGAACTCTCTTGCAACGTTCCTTTTTTAGTACATTAATCTTGTGCCAGTTGCTAAATCCCAAAATCGAGCACAAAGACTCGGTCCGTGGTAACAAGAATGCTAGAACCATCAGAAGAACTAAAGAACACGCACACTTGAAAAAAAAAGGGCAAGAAAAAACCGACAAACCGATCCCATCCGATGTCATCTCTTCCCCTCTTACGGTACCCGCTGAATAGTTCCCGCTAGTTTTGTTTCAACCTCCCACGCCGAAACCGTTACCACCGAAAAACGCAGAACAGCCTACCGCCGTGCTTCGACATGACCACCTCCCCCTCCGTAGTCGATACCGCCGAGAAAGTGCTTGCAGCCAAACTGCCGGGTGGCGGTATTGCTGCTAACCATATCGTCATGTTTACACCTACCTCTTAACTACGTTGTACCGCCAAGAAACCCGAAACTGCCTACGGCTTCTGAGTTGCCACCGGAAGCCTTAGCCACCACGCCTGTGCCCGCAGCAGTAATCGTTAACCATTGAAATCAAATGAGGTCATTTTCAAGCTTAAAATTTTCAAAGCTTCGCATCCGACGATCAACTTGTCGAGTGCAGAACGCGGTTCATTGTCTGTCGTCTGTGTGCGCTAACCACGCATGAGTTAAGCTTGTTTTTATTTCTGGTCCCGCTGAAATCGTCCCACCATTCGATTGGCAGATGAATCTAGCATGAAAAATCGCAATGCTTGTTATTCACGTCGTTAGAGAGCACCAGATGCTCTGGGGTCAATGGACAATGGAGACCTGGAAACTCCCCTCCAAGCTCCATCCATTGCTGTTGCTAAAGAACACCGTTTCGGCTGAACCACCGCAAAATACAGGGAAACGATAAGCGTGGTTCTCAGCAATGCTACGCAAAACGCAAGCGTGGTTCTGGGGGGGTCGACAGCCGGGGGGGTGGGTGCGTTCAACGCTGCTAGGTGGCTTCTGGACTCATTCGATCAGGTGTGTTGGACGTGATTCGATCAGGTGTGTTGGACGTGCCTCTCTTTTTTCTGTTCATGTTGTTGCTGTTGCTCTTGTCCTTACACGCGTTCTTGGCCTACCTGAGACCAGTAAATGCACAAACCACAATAAATGACGAGGTTGTCATTCCACTCCCTAAGGCGGGGGGCAAACAGCCGCCCGGGAGGTCCCTGCAAAAAGCAATGAGAGTCGAAGCCGCTTGTCAATGCGTCTGTATTGACCTGCTGACTGCGTGACCATGTGCATTATGTCGAAGTGTTCTAGGGATATTGACGATGCTTCGGGCGGAAGGTACCAGGAGGAGGACAAGGCGGGCAGAACCGAATGTATCGGGTTACGGAAAATGAGGGTATCCTTTGTGGGAGACGATACAAAGAATCCCTCATGTTCCCCTTCCTATTTACGACGAAGTGGGCACGCCAACCCTTGTGGGTGGTGATGCAACTGTTCGATCCCCTACTTTAATGAGGAGAAGAACTGACCCAAAAATACCGGTGTATCGGTACCTGTAGTTGGCAACTAACGAAAACCGTTGTCATCGAAGAGCATCAATGTACATTCTTCCCTCTCGAAAGCATTGCGTGATCAACAAACAAGATGCTCGCTCTACCCCCGACCCCTCCTGCCTGCCCCTTTTTCTTTTTAAAGGTTGTGGAGCTAAGTGTGATTATCGACAGCGCCTTCTTGTTCGACATCCACGGGTACATGATGCCATTCCTGGAGTACCTGCAGGCGAATCCGTCCGCAGCGTATTCTTCACATTGTGCCGAGGTGAGGACCAAAACATGCCTCCTCATGGGAGCAAGTCGTAACCACGAAAAACAAACGTGGGTCGAATCGGTTCGCGTTGTATGGATCGGCCGTTGAATGCGCAATCAATTCGGTAAGGACGGACGTGCATGTCTACCGATAGTTGGGTCACGCGGCTGCTGAGTTGGACGTTCACACGCTTCCGCCCCCACGAAATTTCCAGGAATTCTCCGGAGGGTCTTGCTGCTTGCAGTTTGTGTGCATGGTTCAGAAAGGTTACTACCCATCGAACTCGGTGACAACAACATCAACAGCGATCTACCCGGGCGAGGGTAGGATTCGAGGGACACTCGCTCTCTCAAGCTCACAACATCCTCAAGAGGCACGGAACTTGGTCAGCCAGCTTGGAGCCTCGACGACGGTGAGCAATGACGTGGCGCATGTTCAGAGGCCCAAACACACAAAAGGGTAATTACGTTGTCCTGCACCACCGATAGATACACATGGCGAGACTGACACCGGGAGGACACGTTCGGAGCGTACGGTTTGTCACAAACATCACTGTTGTTGTAAGAGCCTTCATCGTATCACGAAAGTGTACTCCTGACACAGATGGGTCAAGTTTATCAGCGATTTCCTTAGAAACACCAGGCATAGTGCCATGCTGCCAACTTGGACGGGTTAAACGTGGTACATACTGCAGGCGTTTGCATCAGCCCGCACTCTCTAGAAGCGTTTCCGCAGGAGGTCTGTGAATGGGCGCAACAGCGAACGTTGGTCTATTGGTTGCGTTGAGGTAGCTTGCGGCACTCGCGGTTTAGGCCGGTGTTACGATGCCGCCTTCTCAGCCACAACAAGATCTCGTCCCGGTCAAAGTTGAGAAATGTCAGGATTTGCACTCCTTCGTTAGAGGCATCAGATGTGAATGGGCAAGGGAGAAGCGCCCTTCACAGTTTTATTGTGACGTATCTGTGTGTACAGTGGTGGCTCCGATATATACAGGTGTTTGCGAAAAAGGTCCTCAACCCTCTTATATGGCTGCCACGACTGGACTGAGATGGGGGCCGTTCATTGGTGACCGCTGCTTGCCCTGAGGCTCACATATTGTAGCGTGATTGATCTTGTTCACAGATGACCGACTCTCCCTTTTCTGTGTACGCCCTTGTTCGGCGAGGATCCATGAAGTCCCATGTTTTCATTTTTCGCATGTCCCACGACCCCTTTCCCCCTGGTGGCACGTTTTTGCTTCTGTTTATTTCTCTCTCTTCACGTAAGGATGGCGTCGTCATTTTGGACGCTGGACTTAACCACGGAACCATCCGACAGACGGAGCCTTCCCTGCGCGAGCTGGCTTCTCTCTACCCCGGGGTAAGACGCTGATTGGTTGGCAAATGTAGGACCTCCGAATATTGATGCGATATGTTCTTCTGGGGCATCTCTTCACCCGGTTGCAAGCAGTATTGTGTAGAATGTTTCCTCTTAGCGCCCACGAGGTCATGGGGGTTGTTGATGGGCGATGTCCGTGAGCTTGCGGGCTCTCGGCCGTGAGTTTACATCGTTTGGGACAGCCGCTGGACACTGGATAGTACCGCGCAAGAGAAAAACATCAACTTCTGAACTGCTCCATTTGGAAAGTTTTGACCTGAAGTATGTAAGCATGTTGTGTGTTGCACACGAAGCGACATGTTCGCTATGTGTGGCGCCTGTAAATGCGCGCACCGATCGAAACTCCTTGCGGTGCCTGAATCATTGTCGTGCCTACGGAACGCAAACGATTGGTTAGCCGGGTTGCCGAATCAACCCACGGCGTATCTGCTCGGCACAGAACACCCAAGGGTGATGACCAACTTGTACGTAGTTCATCCTTGGAGCGTACCCTGCGTCGGCGAAACCCCGACCTACCGCTCCGTCCCGGTATTGTACGGATGCGAGGTCAATGGTCTACCGACCACGGTATTATGTTACCTGAGCATAAGTGTTACACCCTGTAAGCACGAGCACGAGACACGGACCGAACTGTTTAGGAAACTGTAGGACATTATTACCCCGACGGCGACATATGAACGCACACGATTGGAACTAGTGGAACAAGTACGCATAGCCCAGAGCGATCTAGACGTAGTGGGGGGCACAGAAGATGTGGGAACTTAAATACGGACATGCCGTAAGGAAAAGAGCGAAATACCGTTGGGTAGGAAAGGCAAGAAAGAGCTTAGACCCAGAGAAAAGGGGGGGGGGGGTTCCTGATCAAGGAACACTTGTCTGTTGTGGCTGAAGTAGTGGTAAATCGTAGCTCGAGGGGAGTCTATCGCGAGACAGATTTGTTTCTAGGGCGTATATGTAACACCGTCGTCGAAGAAGGCCGCAAGCAGCACAGGAGAATTTTGAACTTATTGCGGGAAACGTCCAGAAGTTCAAGACAAAGTTTGGGGGGGTAGGGATAACGACGACGACAATTGAAGTTTGAATACGGTTCCGAGTGCAAAGACCGGATGCATGTAGATGCAGACTTTCTGTTTCACGAAAAGGAGATGGAGATGTAAGTGACTGAACTCGGAAAAACAGAGGGAGTTACAGAGAGATGTTTGAGGCATGAAATACGCAGGCGAACGCGTGGGGGCAAAGTAACTGGGCCGAACAGGCGGGAAGTGATATTGACAGTTAGATGGACGACATGGAACGGAAAACGTTGTTGAACCACTTACAGGCAAAGCAGGAAGGAACGACTTTCCGTCGGCGATCAGTCCTGTGGGAATAATTCTCCGTCCTCTCGAGGACGCGTGATGCATGGGCTAACCGCTAAGGCACAAAAAACATGAAGGCCACCCGCCCCCGCTCCCCGCCCCCGCGTGCGTGCGCCCCTCTGTCTCCCTGTCTGGAGCAGGAGCTCTCTGTGTATTGTACCGGCTGTGCGAAACGCAACCTGCTGGTTGTAGGAGGGATGGACGCATCCACATGCCTATCCAAGGACCAATCGACACGCTACCCTCCACGCGTGAGAACATGATCCCCAAACCTGGGGAGACGGTCGTTGGTTGGTCGCCACGGTGATTGTCTCGGGTTCCGCCAGGGATTTTTTGTGTGTAGAGTGGGCACAGCACGTGACAGGTATCTTAGTGGTTTCGGCGCCGATATTGTGGGGGGGTGCGCAAGCACAATTCTGACTGAAAATGGGGAATATTTTCTCGAGTGGCCCATCGCGACACGTGTGGAAAACACCTTATTTCATCCGGTATTTTTCTTTCCTTGCCGCATGCATGCATCCCTTGTTTCACCGTGGTCATGCCACCAATCGGCAGGCGAGCTGCACCTGCCTCTACGGAGAGGACGACCTCGCCACGACTCGAACGTGTGAGGGATGGTGGTGGGGTAACGAAGGCGACACCGGGAATGGATTGAGGTGGACCGCAACGCAGTCGGTCGACCAATGGGAAGCTGTCGAGGTTTGTATGTGAACACATGGAGAGGGTGGCACTACAGATAAGGTCTTCTAATGGATCAGGCTTTCATCTGACACATTGAACAACAAACTTGGCCCTGGTCTAACTCGTAATAATGCACACTCTAATTGGGTACCTGATGTTGTGGTCTACGTAATAGCAGCTACGGCGAAGAACATGATCCGCATCGCTTTCAAACATTATGAAATGAATGCAGAAGCTTGAGTTGCCTAGGAGGCGCGGCACGCAGCTTTCTGTAGCAACCCCACCTTGTCTTTCTTTTTCAGTACCGTAGATTCCCCCAGGGATGATTGCTCCACCCTCATATTTTCTTCACCTCATCCATTGGGTCGTCGATGGTTTGCTTGCTTGTCGGATCGTTTCTTGCAGATCGGGGGCACGACCGTACGTAGCGCGATCGAAATGTGGTGGAATGGGCGCGGGAATGCATCTGAGCAGGTAAAAGCACTTGGACATCTACTGCGTACCGCCCCCGTTGATATTAAAAAGGAGCACTTATCACTGGTGGCCAGAGGCAGGTTGTGGGTTGGTTCGGGCACCAACTACAACCTAAGGGGGGGAGGTGGCAGGGAGGTTGCAACCCAAAGTGTGCAAGTTATCCCGCACCTGGGATAGTGGCGTCATTCCAATCAACACGGCGGGCTGCAAATGGGTTCAAGGTCGAACTCGGCCTCCCAACCTCCCCCCCCCAGGTTATGGTTGGTGCCCAACCTGCCCCCCTGGCCACCAGTGTTGCCGTGTGAGCTTGTTTATCGCCTGCTGTTGTTTGCGTGTTTGCGTTTTTTCTGCCGCTGCGCGCCGGCTGCCGGGGTTATTCATCTTTGCTAGGTTGTTTTGTTATGTTGTCGTGGTTGCTGCCGTTGGGTTCCTATCCAATGTTCCTTGTTTTGCTGTCCAATCGCCCGCACGATCCATCGGAAGTGCGCCTCAATGACTTGCCATTAACGACCAACAATGACGACGTCTCAGGTTGTTCTAATCGACGACTGTGAGGGCATCGACTGCAACTCATCCTGCCCAAGCGAGCTCCTCGTACCGGGAAGCCGCAGCGAGGACAATAGCCTCACCGTACTGGTCGTCGTGACCACCACGCTAGCGTTCTCCGCGGTGGTCCTCGTAGGAGGTGCGATCAATGCTTTCTACGGCATCATTATCGTCCTACACCGTAGAACACAACAGTACGTCGATTTCGTTCTGTGAAAAGACGTGCGCCGGCTATCTCAGTGACCCTCTTCGTGCAAGTGATCTGCTGTGACGTGACAGCAGTGTAGCAGACTCTATCAATTCCTCAACTGTAGATTTATCTGTAGGTGAGCTCCTATCGCTGCTCCTCTGTCCTCTGGTGGTCTCCCTCTGCTTTCCGGTTTTGCTTCTAAGAACGGCCGTTTTTCTTCCTAGAGTATTCCCTCATAACAGAAAATTCGCAATCTCTGCAACGCCCCGTTCACAAACGCAATATCTCATTCGTTTCGACGTTTCTCACCTGATCATGACTTGAAACCATTTCACGGCTGTGTCTCTGCGAGCACTGTCATGTTGTTGCTGTTCGCGTCACACGCAGTTCCATGGAATCATAGTGCTTTGGGGGCTGCTACCATCGCATTAAAAAAAACGGTGACTGTCGCACAGGATGTTCGTCGCTGGTTTGGAGCCTTCTCCAGTGGAGACGGGTCATGAAGCTGGCATCCAAGACGCGAACTTCGTTGCCGCTGGGAGCTGCAAACAAACACAACAACGTCAGCAGTGAACACCGTAATGACGACGACAACACTTGCAGCACAACAACCAGCAACAAGAAGATTCTTGAGTGGAAGGCACTCAGCCATTGGATCCCACGAAACCAAGGGTAGGGACAAACACAGCGTTTTTCAGACACCCAGGGGGGGGGGGTGGGGAGAGAGATTGGAGGGTGTCCACCACATTCTCTGCGTTTTGAAATCGGTGAATATATGTGCTGATTTGACTATCGCAAAGTCGGATGTGACGACAGGGAACGTTCTTCCTCGATCATACATTACGTCGAACCTCCGTATCGCCTACCTGCATTTATTTCAGGTGCTCACACGGCGTGATACCGGTCGAATTCAGTCAGTCGCATGCCGGCACGTTCGATTGCGGTGCGGTGCATCACCATTCGCTTCACACCGTACGAAGTATTCCGTGCCGAAACCGCAACGATGTCCGATAAGACAGTACTTACACATACTCACACCTTTGTAAGACGACGTCACTCACATCGTCATACGACGAAGTGATATTGCCGAAGAACTCTGAAGAAAACGTTGAGAGTATAATGGCATACCTCAGAAACGCACCTCAAGTTTCCTGGATGTACCTCTAAGTCGTGTACCTCGTCACACCCTCAACGAATCAAGGCTGTTCAGCAAATGCGACAAGAACATGTCCGGCGAATTTCAGCAGCAGCTGTTTTCGGTGGATGGCTCAGTTCCCGAAGGGGCCCTTTGCGCCATCATCGGGCCGACCGACAGTGGTGAGCAGCTTGGCTCACGACAAGACTAACGCGCACATTCCGCCCCTCTTCATCCATGCCATGGTAACCGTGATGTTGATGAGTGTGCTGGGCACATGATACTTGTGATTGTTTGGTTTGGAACCTTGCCCTAGATCCAGTGGTTTCTTGTCCAATCTTCACGTTCCAGGATGGATTCCATTCGCAGAATCAAGGCGCCCGCCCTGTTGAAGTTGCTTTGGCCTCAAATAATTCGTACGAGCTGCATTCAGTGTTGAGGCTGACATATTGTCTCAACCTTCCTGACTCGTTCGTTTTAGCCTATCGGTACTCCCCCAACGCGCAAGGCTTGGCCATTTGTTTCCTCCCGGCCTGCTTTTGTCCTCGGGTATACGACCACGAGCTCCCTGACGAACATGATGAGCTTGTATGGGTGAGCACAAACAAGAGCAGGCAAAACTTCCACGTCAAAAGACGGCGGCAAGGACAACGAGATCAACAACAACACCACGACCAACACCAATGTCCCAGTTTTTCTCCAATGCCTACCTTGCAGCGTCGGATGCGGACTGCCGTATCTCGGGTCGACTCAATTGTAGTAGTTGATATTCTGCATCACCAATCAAAAACTCGTCCAGGCAAGAGCGCGCTGCTGGCCCTGCTTAGCGGGCGGCCGTGCATGGGGCGTGTAGAGGGGAGAGCACTCTTCGAAGGACGGCTCATTGAAGAACAACAGGCGAGCGCTGATTTTGGTTGTTGTTCGGGTGTCAGAAGAACCGTGCTGACTGGAGCCACGCGTGTGCGAGTTGAGGTCAATCTACATAACGTGATGGCGATGATTTGGGCGGGGGGTATGTAGGCACGATTGATTGGAGGCAGGACGATCTCGGCGGACCGTCACCGAGACAAGGGATCAATTAGAAAGCCGCCACGAACCACACGCAATGCATAGATATGCAGTGAGTACAGCACGTTACTCGACCAATCCCCCACCGCCTCTGCGCCAACCATCGCCGATTGCAGATGCCCTCGAACACAGATAGGCACTCTATCGGCTTCGTACGGCAAGGCCACACTGGGTACTTGGCAGAGCTGTCGGTGTTCAACAATATGATGTTCGCGGCCATGTTGAGGACACCTGGTAGCCTCGAGGATCAGGTCACCAAGGTGGAAACGTGAGTGTGGTGCTGTTGTGGTACGGAGTTTAGTTTTGGTATGGAGATGTGCGGCAACTTGCATTGGTGGTGAGTCTCCGTACCTCGGCCCAGCCGGTAAGATCGTGTTGTTTCCTTGTTTGATAGAAATAAGTAGTTTTCGTTCGTGGTTGACGTACTCTTCACGGGGTCTGTGATGATCTCCCGTCGTCTTCATAAAGCTTGACATATTCATCAAATCGGACGACGCAAGAACAAGAATAGAAGGGAGAACTGATTTCGTTGGGGTACGACGTCGGCGAAAATTCACGACAATGACAGCAAGGACAGGACTCCGGAATACCTTCGACGGTTTGAGGGTGTTGGATCACAACGTGGCATAGTGGGGGGGAAAGAGTGACACCGATTCGAATAGTAGGCTAAAGTTTCCAAAGGTTTTCTAGAAACGACAAGCGTCTGGGCAGCATAAAAACATCGACGTTTCTTTATCCGTTGCGCTCCTCGTACAGGGTGATCGGAGATACTGCCCTTGACGAATGTCGGGACACGAGGGCGAGTTTCCTCGCAGCCGGAGAAAAACGCCGCCTGTCTCTAGCTGTGGAGCTGCTGTCTGATAGGCGCATCCTGCTGTTGGATGGTGTCTTCTCGGGTCTCGATACCAATGAGTCCATGGTGCTGATGGAAGTACTCAAACGGCTGTCCAGAAACAAGGTAACGCGATGTCGTCGTTCTAGCATGTGGGAGGAGGTGTTTCAGCCACCCCTAGCGCCCTAATCTACTGTAGGACAGCTACGTATACAATCGTCAAGCACATTCACTGTTCTTTACCATGCTAGCTCAAGCCCTAAGCTCGCTCAAAAAGGCTAATAATAAAAAGTTCGTTCATGTATGGATATGTGTATGGTCCGAGAGCTCAAGTTTAGATGGAAGCACGGCGTTCAAGATATTCATCAGAGAGAGAGAGAGAAAGCGAGAGAAATGTACCTCACTTCCCGTCCCCCAATACCCAACGAATGGTCCCTCGCAAGAGCTTACTCCTCCATACACTACATTCTACCCCCTTTTGCCCCAAAATTACGAAGCAAGCCTGTGGCGGTTTTCGTTTGGATTCAGCCTCTCCCCCTCATCTACCGGGTTCACGTAGCTGCCGAGTGTTCGTTGTACAAGAAGGAGAGGGAAGTGTACATGGCTGAGTTGGGAAAAACAGAAGGAAGTATGCAGGGAGATGTAGAACATCGAATAGCGAGAAGACGGTAGCCGTACTGGGGCACAGGAAGTGGGATAAAAAGGCGGGAAGTGATAGTGATATCGGATAGGAGAGATAGAATAGGGAAGACATTTTTGAACTACCTTTGGCAAAGTAGGAAGGATGGTCCAACCGCTAAGGCGTGCAAAACAGTACGCCCCCCCCCCCCACCCCCCACCTTTCCCCCCCCCCGTACCCCCACTCGGTGTTTGCCATCGGGGGTGGGTTTTCGTCGCTTGGCAACGACGTTGTAAAACAAGCCAATTCACTTCGTGAACTCGGCAACCAGGTTACCGTTTTTTTTTTTTACCTCGGTTTTTTTTTTTGGCGGTAACCATAATGGTGGTCGAGTAGATCATGTTGTGCGGGGTGGAGAACCCTCACTCCGCGCAACGGGGGATGATCGCACCACGTTGTGTTAAAATGGTCAAGCTTCCTCGAGGCAGTTACACAGTGAATACAACTGTCTCTGGAAGTGAAAGCACCAGAAAATAAATTAAGTCATACGTAGCTGTCATCCGTACGCAAGGAAGTAAGCACAAGATGCCGAACACCCTTAGCAGGATGCAGCTCACCCTTCATGCGACTCGCCAAATACCTCACGGCGCTTCGCGCTTGGTGATGTGAGAGCCTGGTCCGGTGAGAACCCGGCGTGCTCCGTCCCGGCTTTGTAGGGATGCGAGGTCAATGGTCAAACGACTACGGCATGCACGACTATGAGTACACCCCCCCCCCCCCCCCCTTGACCTTATTGAAAAACCTGTGCGCATGTGTCTTTCCTCTCTCTCTCTCTCTCTCTCTCTCTCTCTCTCTCTCTCTCGCTAGTGTCGCCCCTCGCTCCGCTGGACGTGCCTGTATCAATTGGAGG
>FN649730.1:1890471-1927606 GCA_000310025.1 Ectocarpus siliculosus | reverse complement strand
CCCCCCCCCCCCCCACCCCCCACCCCCTCCCCCCCCCGATGTGTGCCATCGGGGTTGGGTTTTCGTCGCTTGGCTGCGATATTGTAAAACAAGCCGATCACTTCGTGAGCTCGGCAACCAGGTTTCCGCTTTTTTTTTACCTTCGTTTTTTTTTTGGCGGAAACCATGAATGGTCGTCGCATAGATCATGTCGTGCGGGGTCGAGAACCCTCACTCCACGCAAAGGGGATGATCGCACCACGTTGTGTTACATTGGTCAAGCACCGTCGAGGCAGTTACACAGGGCTTACAGCTGTGTCTGGAAGTTAAACCGCCAGAAAATAAGCTAAGTCATACGCAGATGTCATCCGCGTACGCAAGGAAGCAAGGACACGATGCCAAACACGCTTAGCAGGATGCAGGGCACCCTTCATGCGACTCGCCGAATACCTCACGGCGCTTCGCGCTTGGTGATGTGAGAGCCTGGTCCGGTGAGAACCCGGCGTTCTCCATCCCGGCCTTGTAGGGATGCGAGGCCAATCGTCTAACGATTACGGCATGCACGACTATGAGTACACCCCCCCCCCCTCATCTTGACGTTATTGAAAAACCTGTGCGCATGTGTCTTTCCTCTCTCTCTCTCTCTCTCTCTCTCTCTCTCTCTCTCTCTCGCTATTGTCTCCCCTCGCTCTGCTGCCCGTGCGTGTATATATCGGTGGACAACTAGGTTGCAGTGGTGGTTTCAACCGACAATCCTCGGCCGGAGATATGGAGGCTTTTCTCCCACAGTATCCTGCTGGACAGAGGGAGGACGGTGTACTGTGGTCCGACGGCCAATGCTCTGCAAGATCATTCAGCCAGGTCATACAATGAGATAAAACTAGCTTCCAAAATGCGTGCGGATGAAATTCGAACCCAAGAAAATAATTTGAAGGCCATTGGTTTCGCGGCCACGTGGCAAGCGCAACGACACTAACCCTGTTGAGTGGAAAGCATTCGGCTTGTTATCGAGTTTCTTTTCCGTAAAAAAGGCCACACTGAGCCTGAGTGGTTTGGCCACAACTGCGGTGAGGGTTTGTGGAAACCTTCCAATCGCTTGCTCTGGAATGTTGTCTGAAAACATCGAGTATACTCTCGTTCAACAATCATCGTCCTTGCACGCGCACGTTGTCCATGATAGAAGCCTTCGATTATCTAGCCCATGCAGTCGAAATGGCGCCAAAATCAGGCACCATAGTGTATAGCACCCCAGAATGTTTCAATGGGGTTGTGTGGCAATATTCCTCACCTTATTTCGGTCGCAGGTTATATACTGCTCGTTCCGCCCACAGCAAGACATTCCGTTTTTTGACCGGGACCCAATATCTTCCTTTCACCGCCTCCGTCGAGCATTGTGTTAGCGCTGCACGGCAAGATCCTCGGCTGGGTAGGGTTCATGCCTAAATAAGTAGTTGTTTCCCGTTGAAGACTGTTTTGGTATCGGCGGGGTGGACAACATGGCAGACCTTTTCGACACCCGGCAACGACACGTACTTATAGTATCTACCTGGCATCTTGTAAACACGGGGAACTTGATTTCTCGGGGAAGTATACTCGAACGAAGTTACACTCGGGGGATCATGGGGTGCGGTCAAAGAGAAATGGCGTATCCCCCCCCACCAACTGTGGGTTTGCAAATGTTTGGCGAGGTGTATCCGAGCGAGGCTGAGTGTGGTATGGGTGATAACAGCTGCGATGAACAGGCCCACCTAATTTGTTTCTTAAAAATATTACACACCGTCGTTCCCCCTTTCTTCGTCTCCGCCGGTTGCTTGGGATCAAGGCAACGCACCCACGGGAGTGGCTGCGACGGGAGCACGAAGACGAGCACCACCAGCAACCCAGGCCGCAACGGCAGTGCTGAAGGCGACAGCTACCCGGATTCTGGCATGCTCTCTCCGTCGAGCGTTTCGTGGACAACATCGTCCGCCTCGAGTGCCGACGTCGCCTTCGACAACGTGGGGAAACGATTTAGAGGCGTCTCGACGACAGTGAACCATGGCCGGGCGGGGGGGTCTGATGGAACGCCATGTCGGGGCTCTCGCTCGCTCCGTACAGAGATGTTGCAGATGCAAAGCAACGCAAGCACGGCCAGCGCGGGGGGATACTGGGTTAGCACGGCGAGCGCCCAGGCGAGCTGCGCCACTACGTGCGGAGGAAACTTTGATGCTCATTCGACAACGGCCAATACCGCTACCCCGCAGCAGAGGCATCGCGACCGCCAGTACAGCAACCTTTCGTCCGACCATCTATGTTCTTCTTTCTCGGAGCGTTCTGGCAGCGCTGGTCGCGGGTTTATTCCGTCCACGCCCTTCCGATCGAGGACAACAGCCGGGACAAGCAGCAATGTAGTCCACCACGACACGAAAACTTCCACGCTCAAGCGGCTTGGAATCGTCGGCGTCAGCGGAACTCGCGCCCGCGGCTTGGCTGGTGGTCGTGATAGTTGTACTACGGGCGAGTCTGGCTCGCGCAGGGCTATTTTGAGCGGAGGAGCAGAAGAACATCCCGGCCAAGAAGAGCCTGGCGGTAGCGTGGCCATCAGTAGCGGCGGTGGAGTTTTCCAAGAGATGGGGCCGGCGCCGGCGACGACGGACCGCCGCGATACGGACGCCATGTTTGGCGTGCTG
Organism: Ectocarpus siliculosus; assembly: GCA_000310025.1. Taxonomy (NCBI): domain Eukaryota; class Phaeophyceae; order Ectocarpales; family Ectocarpaceae; genus Ectocarpus; species Ectocarpus siliculosus. The sequence goes on along the minus strand of FN649730.1, from coordinate 1,924,958 downwards.
GTGAGGATGGAGGTGCATTACTTTTGATCGGCCGTCATGCGCAATGTGGGAGTCGCGATCCGTTTGGTGCTCTGCTCAGTCCTGAAAATGGGCACGCGTTGAGTAAGCGAACCCCCCGTATTTTGTCTGCAGCTATCCGACTAAGGCTAGTCAGAGATCCCCACCAACATATCCTGTGCCCAGCTAGATATGCGTGAAAGAAATTAAAGAAAAACAGCGCAAGCTAGTCTCTTCGCGATGATTTCACCTGAAGACAACGATCGGACGGGTTGCATTCCCTATTGCTGCCGTGGTGTGTGGTGTACTTCGGTGTTTGACAACGTCTTGTTCAAGCGTGCAAACAGCTTCCCAGGAGTCATCGATGGCTGCCCATATACATGTAGCCTGTTTAGTCTCTCTTCTGGTCTACATTGTATTGGCTTTCAGCATCTACCTCCTCCATAGTACACGGTTTTGTTTCAATGTCCATGGGCACCTGACCGTCTGTAATGTGCATCATCACCCAAAGCCCTTTCATTCAAAAAACGTCGTTTGTAGCTCTCTCCGTCGCAGAAGTGTCATCCCATCGGGCAAATTCCATGGCCTATGAAACATTAAGACAAGTGCACGCATACCAACCTTCGACGCCGGTTGTACTTGTTGGCCTGCGTTGATTCCTTCATTGCACAGCCCGCTGCAGTTGGCGAGACCAAGCGTTCTACGGGAAAGAGGAGGAGCTTGAACACCGATGGCCTCTCATGGGCTGCACCTGGATGTCATAGACTCATGCGTAGGAACGAACGGTCTTTTGGTGGCTTCCCTGCTGCTCCGTTGGGCAAATTTCAGGCAAGGTTTCTGTTCCTTAAAAAGTGGTGTTTCGATGTAAATGGGCCATCCAAGTTTGATTCATGCGCAAAGGCTGAATGAAAACGAAAGTCTTCGAGAGATCCACGAACAACGTGGAATGGCCAGACCGGCAACCTTGTCGGATGATTGGAAAGTGTTGTAGGGGATTCGATGACTTGGCTGATTGTGGTGGAAGAGTTCTTGGGCACTTCTGACCCAGCCCACCCAATGCCCTTTCCGCAACAACACGATGGGCTTACCCCACCAGAAAACTGATGGCTACAAATTCCCTTCACAAGGATTTTTCCCGGTCTTAGAAACGAATATGAACGGGGTCCAGCATTCGTGGAAACCGCATTCTATATACCGCGTCCTTGGATCGCCTTGAAAGGAGTCTACGGTCGCAATCCAACGACCGCAAGAGCAAGCAGCACATGTGAAAACACACTCCCGAACCGCTTGTTTTCCCGTGGCGAAACAAACACAGGGTAGGCATGCAAGTTCAACGTCGGCCAACGGCCTTCTCGGCAGACCCACAGCCATGATGGCCGGAGGAGATCTCGAGGCAGCCATTCGCCTTGCTGCTGGCGCGGAGATGGCTCCCGGTCCAGTTGCTACCGGTGCTGTCGCAGATGCTGGCCCTACTGCCGGTGCTGGTGCTGCCGCAACGGCTGCGGCAGCGATGACAACGGAGGGGGAGGCTCGGGCCCCCTCCTGGAAGGTCGTGGCGATACTCATGGCCCGCTCCTGGAAGCGCGGCGACAGCATGTGAGAACTCTATTCCAAGGCGAAACAAATAGCATCACTCTTCACCCTAGTGCAGTGTTCGTCTGGCGGCAATTACCTAATTACACCGAACAGTCGTGTTTACGTTGACACGGTTTGTCTCTTCACCTCACCGAAAAAATGTTGACTGCACGTAGGCCCCGTAATAACGAAGAACAAAAAACCAAATTCAACAAAATCAAAATCAAAATCGGCTACAAGAGGCGACAGTGTCAATAGATCATTCTATTTGATTTTTGTAGTCTCCAAGGACGTTTTTTTCAAAGTCATGAAACCAAAATTGAACGTTGTGCCTAAAAACCCGAACGTCATTGTTTTTGGGCTTCGACCCATCACAGCTCGAATTTGATTTTGGCTCTTCATTAGTATGGGACCTTACAGAACATCCACAGCTAGCTCAGACGCGAGTCGTGAGGCTCCGTCCTTATTTTTCATTGGCTTATCCAAACGAACCAGACAGGCAGATCCGTGTATGTATCAATATTGAATCAGGGAGTGAACGATCGCGGCAATGGCACTACCACAATTGATTCATGAACACAATGGTAGAGGAATGTGCACCAGATCCCGGGGGGAATTTGCAGGTGGGTGATTTGCCAGATATTGCCCAAAGAAAAATCGTCACAAGTTCCGGTTCTCATCCCTTTTCTTGGGCACCGCAAGGCAGAAGCAAGGTAGAGACACGAACACAAGAGAGTACTCTCTTGTCTTCGCCTGGGTGACCCCCCGCTGGTGAATTCAAATGGTATGACACGGACACACAGACGAACGGACATCCTGAACATTGGATGACGTGTACCCACTGACATGTAGCTAAGTTGCGTCTTCTCGACCGTTGGGTTGGTACGGAAGACGGAGGTATTTGTGCGGTGGAGACGACGACACAAATGTGAAAGAAGTAGGAGGACAACCCACGGACTACATCGTTGGGTACCTACTGCTTGTTTGAATTCCTTGTTGGCGTCACACCCTCACGGGTCCGGATACATGCGTCGTGTTTCCGCCTTTCTCCAGAAACATTCCGATCTCTGCTCACAACTTATTGGCACGCAATCTGCCACCCTACCGAGAGTTACATTTTCTGTTCAATGAGCGGCAGCCCATGGGCAGTTCAATGAGGTGAACATAGGTCGCCCACGATGGGCTGCCCGTAGGCCGCCCATCTGGGGCACTCAAGCAAATGCTCAGCATATGCTGTCCAAGGATGGGTACTCAATCAAAGTCCCAACATGGACTGCCCATCATGTGCAGTCAGTCATGGGCTGTTGGTCGTGGGCGGTTCCGCTGGCTGCCCTTGGCGAACGTACCCCGTCAATGGCGTAGCAAGAATGAAATTATTTCCAAGAAATGGCCGCCTTGTCCTGTGAAGACGCAGTCCGCATAGAATCCTAGTACACAGACATACGTTTAGCATCAACGAAACTGACCTGACACGTACATTGAGATGTGGACATTGGCTGTACTCCAAACTCCCCAACAATTGCTCGTCCGATTCTTTTTTTCGTACCTATGCACGCTACAAAGGCGGTTGCGACGTCAGTTCCTGCTGCTGATTGGTGCCACTGTCATCCTAGCGACATCTTTCCGAATTAGGGCGGGGGGCGACGCAGCTAGAGAGCTGTCCCACTTACGCCTTAGTGCTCTCATCGCTACCTTTCTGCCGGTGACCATCATATGTGAGTCGAGTCCGGCAATGCTTGTGATGGCACAAGGATTGCCTGGTATTGTTGCGTGTTGTTTTGCGCGTGGTTGGAGTTGTTGTCAAGGAAACTGTTCTTGGGTGGTTCTTGTTGTGTGGCAGGTATTTTCCGTGTGGTTTGTTTTCGGGGTCGAGCTCCCCCAGTTGCCATCACCGCTTATGGCCAGAGTTGGCTTTGAGTACTTGCGTGTTCATTTCCTCATTGTCCTCTACACCAGATATCCACTATGTCCTCTCTCGGCGCTTCCGCCCACATGTGTTACTTAACCGTGAAGGGTATAAATGAGGGCAGTGTTCAGAGGACTACTGTATTGCCACCTTCGGCAAAGTAGGAAGGAAAGATTAACGAACGGTGATCGGTCCTGTGGGAACGTTTCTCCGTCCTCCCGAGGACGCGTGGTCAATGGCCTAACCGCCCAGGCATGCCAAGCATGATGATGCCCCCCTCCCTTGCTCGCTGCCAAATCCCAATGAACGCCTTGCCTCTTTTCCTCCCGTCGTTTGACAAAACAAACAACGAAATCGATCAAGACTACCCTCTGACAGCCCCCGTGATTCGCAACGAGTGGATGTCTCTCAACAAGCCCGAGATTGCGGACGGGCTGTACCATCCGCTGTGCGCCGCCGCCAGACTGGTGCTGGATCACTTTTCCGTGGGCATCGTTGCCTCGTTATCTGTCGTAGGCGTCATGCACACCATCCTCTGGCGCCACATCATTTCCGGTAAGCCCCGTTCTCTCTGACCACCTAGAGCACCTCACCCCCCGCCCATCCCTGCCGAGAGGGAGAAACCCCGGCGCCCTTTCTGCCCGGGGTATGGTGCTGGGAGAACCCGCATTTGGTGTTGTTCTCAAACCCTCGGTTGGTATTGCATGAAGGTGCCCGACACCCGGCCCTGTCTGGATTCTGGGCTGAACCGCACACGGTCATGCATGGAGGTGCCTCAGGCACGGCGCGAGTGGTTGGAAATACAACTACGGGCTCTTTCGCATGTCCAGGCCTGAGCCTCCATCGCCTTGCTATTGTTTGTGCGGCGCAGAACTACGTGGGTCTTCCTCTCTGGTCTTCGTCGAGCTGTCCGCCATAGTGACCCTCATGGCCTGGGTCAAAATTGCGCTCATAATCGTCCTGGCGATTTCTCGACTGAACTTGGAACACGTATTCGTCGTGAGGGGCTCCGTCAGCGCTGTGTGAGTCGCGATCGATAGTCGCCATTGAAACGTTTTCTTTCGTGGGGCCTTGCTTCAAATCTGCGGGGGATGTTGTCGCTGTGGTTCTTCCACTATGCTGACATTGTGTTAACCCGCCGTTGCCGGCGTGGTGCCGGAAGTTTTGTTTGCTTTTCATTTTTCAGCTGCACTTTCTCAGCACGCAAACGGCGCGACTATGTCCCAGAACCATCTGTTGTTGGTCACTGAAGGTTCTCGTTGATTGTGATTCCGGTAGACGTCTGTTTGTCTGTGCTTTCGATTGTTTGGCACGTTATAGACTGTTTTATTGGTGTAATTACACGTCCGCCAACCACCCATCTAGCTGCAGTTTTGCAGCAGCTAACGCAAGACTTGGGAAGCAAGTCTGAAAGACGCGCATGAGATGGCGAAGCCGTCTCTGCAATGGCAATCTCGTCCTCGGCGGTTCTACATATCCTGTTGGGTCTGGGTGTAGTGAACCAAGGAAATCGAAGAAATCGTGATGGGGGTGATTCGTGCGAAGGTCTGGGCGTAACACGGAACGCGTTGTCCGTCTAGAAATGCCAAAGCCACAACCGTCACTGGACACCCCCGCGCCATACGGGTCTCTGGAAATGACCTGCGACTATCTACGTCGGTAAGAAAATGTTACTGTAGTCTGCGTTCGTTGTAGACCCCTCCTGTCCGTTTCAAGTTCGCTTCAATTGTCCGTTTTTGTGTTCGATGGGCGCAGATGGGCCTTCTTCTCGGGCATTTTTATTCCCCTGCCTGGCCTTCCCTTCATTCTGAGGGCAGTGACCTACACCTCTCCTCATTGTGAGTATGTTCCTTGATGGCCGCCTCTCGGTGTTTTTCTACCACGCACACACTACAAGTTCCCAACCCGAACGCTTTCATCATCAATTATTTCTTCATCACGCACAAGTCGACAGCATCTGACCGTGAGCCTATCACCGCCATCTTTCTTGCTTCGAAAGAGCTATTTCTGATTGTGTGTGCACTTCACTTGCAGTACTTCCCTCTTTGCCATATACAGATGAGGTGTGTATTGTTGGCGCTACTTTGGAGTTAGGGGTCCTCTTTCTGGTTGGTCTCGTTGGAACTGAAACTCGGCTTGAGGAGGAAAATTTCCGATGTTGTGACTGATGGACAGACTGGGATACACCTAACTGTGGTAAGCAGTCTAATCGATCAGTCTATAGCCAAGCCTGCCGCTATCCCAAGCGTGATTATCAAAGAATGAACACACACATTTTATAGTAGGGCTATATCAGGGTCCCTGCAACAGTTCCACACTACAGCACCAGGTTGGGTGTACGGTTTCCCGCACTGGCCTTGTGTGCTTTGTTCGCGGTACTCGTGTGGGCCTTGTTGCAACATTCGGCACAACAGAAATGACACCATGCGCATCGTTGGATATAAGGTTATTCCCTGACTTGCATGTAGCAGATGCATGTATATCCCACCATCCAGCCAAGTAGTGCACTCTTCTCTACCGGAGTCGATACTGGTCATTTCATGTCTTACAGTACTTCACTGGCCATTACAAAAATCAACATATTGCCTTGACCTACGGAACTTTGCCGAGGCCCTAGGGAGTCCTACACGGCAACAGTGCATATTCACAAGTCCGCCGTCGTTTCCGTCTTTCGTCATCAACCTCCTCGGGCAGACTGGACTTCTTCGTTCATGTCGAGAGTCCTTCTCGACGGCCTGGACATGACGGACAACTGTGACTACGCCAGCACACTCTGTAAGTTTCGTGTGCTGAAGCTTGTTTGTGTTTCTCCTGCTGAACCCCCGGAGCGGCGTAACAAATCTGTGGGTCGCTTTCTTGAAACATCATCCCACTTGCTTCTCACGACACTGCCTCTGGTCTAGAGACCAACCGAGGTGAGGGGCAATTTCCGTACGGTTCGTGGTTCGTGCCTCTTGTCCATACTTCGCCCTCTGGGAGTCGGCCACAGTCACAAGTTGCCTAGAGGAGATCAGCAACATACGGAGGATGCTTCATCGCTTCGTGAGATGACATCATGCGCCAGAACGCACGCGCGCGTGAGAGAGAGAAACAGAGAGAGAGAGAGAGAGAGAGAGAGAGAGAGAGAGAGAGAGTGAGAAAGCAAGAGAACGCGATGCCCAATCCCAAAAAACATGCGTTAACTGTGTGCCCCCCTTCTCAGATTGCGCAGCGACTTACGGAGATCTGGTGGTTGCCAGGCAGGGCCTTGATTCGCGCCCCGTCGGTTTCTTCTCCACCGTCATGGGAGGAATCGCCCTGGGGAGTCTGGTCAGCTTAGTCCTTGCTGTCCGAGTCGGAGGCCGTCGCGGTCGCGAAGGATTCGTGGTTCCCGGCCCCGATTCCGCGCAAGAGTCAAGCGCCACTGCTGCGTCACCTGGTTCGCGGACCATGAAAGCATGCGGCACAACCTGTCGTAATTGCGCTGGTAGTGCGGATGGGATCGTTCCGGGTGAAGGCGACGAGAAAGACGCGGGGAGCGATGCTTCCAGCGGGAAAGACTGCTGTGGTCATAACGGAGGCCCCTCCGAAGACAATGAAAGCACGGCCGGCAACAAGGCGGGCACCGATAGTGGCAGGCGTTCCATCATCAATGCCGGGCGAGCACTGTCCTCGAGTTTCCGAAGCAGCGGAACCGTTAGCCAGGGCAACACGAAGGCCTTCGCCATCCTCGTGCAGCAAGAAGAGCAGAGGCGGTCCGCTTCCTTGAAGAGCACCGCATCGATCATAGCAGAAGAGAAACAGATGCGCTCCGCTTCTTTGAGGGCCGCTACCGAACAAGAAAAACGGCAGGGCGACTTTTCTCAGAGGATCACCACCACCGCCGTCCCATCTTCCCCTACGAGGCGGAACTCCCTGCTTGTCGCCCACAAGATCAGGTGGCCCTCATTCTCAAATTCAGGACGCGACGGAGGGCGCACGATCCCGGACCAGTTCCCGAGCTCCTCCGAAGGGTCGCCACTGTCTTCCTTCAGCTTCAGATCCTCGACACTGTCGGACCCTCGCTTTTCGGACGATGATGGCGCCGATACGGTGTCTCCGACGGGAAGGAAATCTAGCACAACGATCACCGCGAAGGCTCTTGCTGAGGCGTTTGACGAGCCCGGGTCGCCTTTGGGGGTCTCCCACGAGCTCGGTGGTTGGTGGCAATACACCGGCGACGGTGGGTTTGAGGGGCAGTCCGCTCTGTCTCACTTTGCCGCCGGTGGTGGCATTGCGGTGGCTCAGAGCAGCCTCGATCCGGGTCAGGCTGACGGGGGCGGACTGATCCACTCGGTCAAGGCCATGCCTCCAGCGGACGTCGCGAGAGCAGCAGCGGCGGCAACCACGGGCGGGGCGCAACACCTCGACACGACCACCACAGCAGACCCAGAACCACACGATTTCCCTTTGATTCGCCGTGCAGCGGTCGCTCTGGCAGGGATGGGCGCGAGAGGACGGATGTTTGCGGCATCGAGGCCACGATCGACGTTCCTCTCGCAGGTGGTGGAGACCCCTCCGCTGTCGGTCTTAACGTCGTCGTCGACGGCGACGAGCTCTGGTATCGGTTCGGTGGAGGTCTTCGACAACGCCCACAGGACCGACTTTGCCACATCTGCCCGACTTGGGGCGATCGCGGGGTCACCTCAAGACGAAGAGGAACAGCGCCGACAATGGCCCAAGAAAGCTGCCCATGCCGGCAGCGGCAATAGCAGTGGCAACGCCGACAAACTGTCCACGCACTTGCAAGTTGATCCGCCACCTCAACCGGCATGCGGCGACCAGGATGACCACCACCCAAAGCAGCACCAGCAGCTGCACCAATCTCAACAGCGCGAAGCTGACATGTACCCCCCGTTCGTGGCGCGCCTGGACGAGCTCACGTCACCGGGAGGGTTGTGCGACCTGCTCGAATCCCCTCAAAACGTCCCTGAGCCTCAGCTATCAGCAAGGGCGAAGGCCAGTCCGATGGGGTCCGCAAGCCCGTCCCCGCCGTTTACTGAGCCTTCGCCGGCTGGCACATCGGTGTCGTCCTGTGAATCAGGGCCTAGGCCAACACCACACTTCTTCTAGGGGGGCTGGGATAAACGGTCGGAGGGCCACCGCCGTAGACGAGGCGAAGGGCACCGCTGGCGACAGCGGTAGGACCAAGGGCAATGGGAGGAAGCCGAAGACGGAGGAAGTGCGTGGTCGGGGTCGCCGACATGCAACACAACGGCAGCAACGACCGGCGGGATGATCATAGCCTCCTATCCGTCTGGATTGGAGTAGGCGCCGTCGTTGTTATCTTGAACTCGATGGGGTGAAGGCCCCTGTCAAATAGCTCCCCTTGACCAGCAAGGAAAATATAGGTGCAGTGAGTGTTGATGTCACGAGCAAATGACCCAACTTTTGCTTTTCATAGTGCGAGGTTAGCTCCATCAATAATTGTTCGGGTTTCTTGGGTGGTTCTCTCTAAGTTGAGTTGAGTGGGTTTTTTCTGGTGTGTTGTTCCGTGTCGTCTAGTACATGCATAGTTTTGGGGCATTCTCTCCCTACCTTGCTTTGTGGTTTTCCTCTTGGTCGATGCAAGAAGTGGGGAGACGTGCTTTGTGAAAGTTATTGTTTTGTTCGTAGATTGACGAAGCCAAGTTCTTCGGAAGACCACGAGAAGTGCGGGTCAGCAATGTGCGTCCAGGATAAAACTATTCATCCATCCGCGCCGTTTGACCGTAGAGTAGAGTCCTGACATTTTGGAAGCAGTTCGTTGTGGTGGCGGAGGTCACGTCGTCATGGTTGAGCGTGAGGTAAATACGTGTACAAGAGCATTGTGAAGGTCTTCCCTTTCCTTATCCTGGTCAAAAGACCCTTTAGGTCCATGCGGTAGGTGGAATTGGTAATAATGAACGGCGCTAGACGTAGCTATTGACGTTGTGACATGAACCCCGACATGTTGAGTAGACTAGATGTGAAAGGAAGAAATGTACAACCGTGACGAAGCTGATGGTTTCGGCAATGAAGGAGTTTGGCTCAAGGAAGGGTGGCGCCCATGATAAGTACTAGAAATAGGTTGACATATGTGATACGATGTAGCCAAGTACCGAAAAACTCTCGCGCTTGTGAGCGTCGAGGTTACCTAACTTGATCTGATCTGTGAAATTTCGATTGTACGAAGGCCGAGATTCAAACGAATGAATGCGAAACGAGGCAGCGGTAATTAACGATCAAAGAGAACACCAAGCACCTGTGCACGGGAGATGGAGTCCAAGGCTGGCTTCACGGACGGATTCATTTGTTGTTCGGCACAAAAACGAACTGTAGACAATATCCAAGTTCCCATGTGCTCTCGGACAAGTCTGAGGGCTCACTGTTAGCAAAGCATAATTGTCTCCACGTCTATATATTCTTAGACCCCGTTCTTTCAAAACATTTACTTCGTATTATAGAGGCGGACCCACTGTTGTACACAACAAACACCGCATTCTTTGTCAATGCCCACAGATCAAGGCTGTGCGTCGCTGTGCAACTTGATCTTACTTGCGACCCTGCGCCAAACAAGTCGGAGTTTGCAAAATCCTCCTGCGGCGGAACCCATTTTTTTGCATTCACTCTTCTCGTATACATCTACGACGGAACGAATTCCTTCCGGGAAACGTTGTACGCTATATCACAACTACCCCCCGCCGCTCTACAAAAAAATCATCCGAAGCTCGAACAATTGCTGTGTAGTTTACGGTGGAACTTTTCTAGCGAACATTGAGGTATGCATTATGACACCCGAAACTCTGTGTATGTACTTCTCCGTGCTCGGGCCATCGCTCAATACGACAAGTGCGTCGCTATGTAATTCTTCTGCCACTTCAACAGCGAGCGCCGGGTCTAGTATATGATGACCGTAACCTATAACAACGTAGCCACTTCTGACGCTTCGGTATTTCTGCCACTCTCGGCAGCAAGCCTTTCGCCGTCCTTCCTTCTCAAGGGGACGGTGCTCGTCGGTACATTCACGCCCATGCCCGTTCAGCTCCGTCGCACGTGTGTTTCACTAGAGAGCACGCGAAAATCTAAGTCTATACACCCGGGAGCGTGTTCCGCGACGACAAACCATGACTAATAAAAAATACGAGACCCATCAATAACGACACAAACGACAATGACACAACAAACGACAATGACACAAAGACTTTCGCACATGTGATTCACCCGACATGGAGTTTGCACTTTTTCACCACTTGCTTTGCACCGTTACCGTGACGATATTCGTCAAGAACCATGGTCGGTGTCGGCGTCGTCAACATACGGGTAACTACCAACACAAAGCGTCCACAACGTCGTCTTGCCCAATGTCGGGAATATCTAGCTGAAAACACCTATGCCATCACGCTCGTCGCAGAACCCAACAAGCCTTGGGTGTTGCGTCTCTAGCACGCGTTTTCTGCAAAGAATGACGATCGAACATCAGTATTTTCCAACGCATATAGTATTCTTTCTATGAACTTGCCGCGGAATTCGAACAATTCACACACAACATGGCCTGCTTTTCAAGTACAGACTTACAACGACCTCCCCCTTCATACACTGCAGCCTCCTCACGACTATACATCAACCTACTAGTGCTGTACACAGCACATCATCCGTACCACATCTTCCTGCGCGATACTTTTCAAAAGGACCAGACTTCCTTCGCAGTGTGGGGGCACAGGGGCAATCATTTCCCCTAGTTGCTTAGTCTTTCTTGTTGTATTCGTCCAACACACGGGTGTACTCGGACTCAGCGTAGTCCCAGTTGACCAAAGCCCACCAACCCTGGAAGCATCGGACAGCCGGACGGACAACGAAGACGGCACGAACTTGGATATCAGAAACAGGAGGGAACGGACACGCGAAAAGCGGCACCACCGAAACCTACGCGCAAGACAATACAAAGGGCAAGAAGATGATACCGATATCTTACAAGACTCGAAAAGAGGCATCCAGCGTGAAACACTTCATACGGAGTGCTCTGCGACGAGGACTGCGGAAGGTCGCACCTCGATGTAGGAGGCCCTCAAGTTCTGGTAGTCGAGGTAGTAGGCGTGCTCCCAAACGTCGCAGACCAGGAGCGGGAATCCAAGTCCATCGCTCTCGGGGTTCGAGGCATCGTGCGAGTCCACCACCTGGATTGACATCGAAAGCGGCATGTTTCATCACAGCAGAGACGTGTGGCAACGATGATTTGGCCTTGTACGATAAGGTCATGGTTGATCTGTGAGATAACCAGTGTAGAGGCTGAGCACGAAGCGCCGGCTAGGCTGTCTTGGCTAGCGGGAAGGCACGAACAAGCCACGACTGCACCTCACGAATGAGCATCGAGAGTACTGCTGTTTCCATTGTTGCCAGCTGGTGAGAATTCATAGAAATGGCTAGGGGACATGGCCTCTGTCTAGGGTAGGAGGTAGGAGGCTATCCCCAGGGAGAGAAAAGACTGGGTCCATGCTGGAACATACAAATGTAGAGTGGTGTCGAGACTAGGGCTTGCCGTATGCCAGCAGGATTGTCGAAAGTCTCTCCATGGTAACGCTGACAACTAGGACCCCCCCCGGCGCACACACGTTTCAGACAGAACGCCTTGGAATAACAGCATGTTTCTCTTGTTTCCTCACATCCACGGAGCCATCTTCGTGCATCATTAGCCAGGCCCACCCGCTGCCGAAGTGTCCAGAGGCCAAGTCGGTGAACGTTGTCTGGAATTCCTCGTAACTGCCGAAGGCCGACTGGATAGCGGTGTAGAGATCCCCCTCCGGCACCCCGCCGCCGCTAGGCGAAAGAGAGTTCCAGTAGAGGTTGTGGTTGTAGATCTGGAAACAGGAATTGTTGTACGTAACTCTCATCAGCGTCAAGGACAGCACCTTCGCGTTGAGACCGTCCAACCGACGTCAGGGCTATTCGGCATCCGAATACGGTTGTACACCATCACGAGGAGCCCCTGTACAGGTTTCCCACGATCACGATGTAAAACTCGATGTACAACTCTAATTCTGCTTGTTGCCACGTTCGCAATAAACCCTCACAAAACCAATCGAACGGGCACCGGGTGGTCGGTGATGGGGTGGTCGAACCATGATCTCTCCAGTCTTCATCTCAGATAGGAAAAAATATATTTCCACGCCGTTGTTCCAGAACTGTCAACCCCCCGCAGCACGTGTACTGGGGCTCATTTTCGTCAGTACCTCCTGTCTCTAGTGACACAATGGCACAACAGCAATACGATTATGTGTTCTCTTCTTTCTTCATGCATGAGCCCCCCCTCCCAACACATGTGACGAAACCCAACACACCTCGGAAAGAAAAACGTGAGGTTCGAATTGAACACTAAATACCAAATCACGGACGTCCTAGCACGGATCAACAGGGTCGTTCGGCACCGATTGACGGCCTCCTGCTCAAGGAGCTCGTGACCCCGAGTGCGAAAAACGGCTGGACTGCCGGCATATGTGATGCTTTCCACACCTGGGCGGCGTTGTTGAAAATTGTCCCCTCGGTCTGGTCCATGAGCGCCGAGAGGGAAAGGCCCTCGAGATCAGGATCAGCCTCGATGAAAGCGTTCATGTTGTTCACATCTGCGGGGCGGCACAACCAAGCCACGAAAACAGCACGAGGAAGAATAAGCTGCGCAAAAATCAAGATTGTACAAGGAAAGTTAACACAATGACCTAGGGATATGACAAGAGGAGGCCATCTCAATCCCAAGGCTCCCTGCGCCCCACTACGCTCAACGTGATTCGCAAAGATCACCTCACACTCGAGGAGTGGAACAAAGCGGCAGATTTTTTCGTGCAATAGGCACCTCCGAACACGACTCACCACCAGCCGTTCCTTCCAGACAGGTGCGGGGAAAAAGGAGAAAACAGACACTCTAGGGCGTGCACCCAATCCAACACCCACCCGAAACCGAATCACGAGTGCTTTCAAATCAGTGCCGTACTTACATCCTTGGTGATGCGCTCCGTAGTGAAAGCCCACGGTCTGGCGGACAAGGGCAAGGAAGGACGGAGCATACACAGCATGGAATGGGGCGGGGAGTTTGGCGACATTGCGGATGAATCTTTAGTACAGTACGGAAGGACGACGCATTCTTCGTTCGGTCTATTCGGCACCCTTTAGGGTGGGTCTGAATCGGATTCACATTCCGACCCTGAGTTAGAACAGGAAGATCCACAGAACTAGGGGACCAAAAGTGTGGCTTTTTCAAAAAAACAGACCCCGAGTTGGGGTTGAGTGTGCTTCAAAACTTTGAATAGGCTGTGGTTGAGAACGCGCTTGTTTTCCGGTGTGTGGAGATAGATGTGAACAAGGGGCTTGAGGCCAGTGAGCTGCGTGAGCCGGGAACACCCTCTGGCACAAACTGGGAGCACCTTCTGGCAAACCTCGGAGGGAGGGGGGCAAACCCACAAAGAGCGGCGGCACATGCTGCGGTTCATATCCATCCTTGCGGTACTGGTGGCAGCAGCTGCTGCCGCTACATGTCGCGTTCTGTTGGTCAGCATACATACAGGAGGGCATATTGCGCTCACGGGGTGGCTGTGGAGCCCGTTGTGTGTGGTGTGCGGTGGAGACTCTTCCTCGTGCCGTGCAACTAGGTAGACGAGAGCGCGACAACGACATCAGCAGTACAGCAGTCGTGCCGTCTGTCCTGTTTTAGATAAAAATAAAATACTTTACAGACCAACTCTAATGGAAGGTTTGCAGTTCCTGAGATTTGGGTTTGTACTGAGGCGGACAGGACACCACCTCCTTTTGGTGCTGCTATTTGCCGAAAACTGTGATTCAAATCCCAGACACCCCGGAACCGCCATGCCCGCCGCTCACCTGCTGTTACGTTATTTTTTCACTAACGGTGCGGTTTGGCTTTCCCATCTAGAATGCAATATCATCGTATACCCCCACCGCAAGCCGGAGGACGCGCGGGTCGAAGGTTGCCACGTCGTACACTAATATTATCCGCATGAATCCACTCTTGTCTTCTCTCTGTGACCAAGGAAGAGCTGTAGTTTAAATAACGTGCCTCTTTTGTAGAAATGTATGCATTGTATGCATACACACAACAACAATGGTGGCCGCGTACAGCACCACACCACCATAGATAGGACTGGTGTCGCTGTTACAAAACAGTGCTGCTGTTGTTGCGCGTCCGCCGCCAACCCAGACCAGCCCACTTGGTGGTGCCCAAGGTGCCCACATGTTTTTTTTTTTTTTGGTCTTGGCTTCAAATCAGCGTTCACCGCACTTGTGCCGTTTACTCCAAACCGTGGCCACACTGAAGGTTTCACCCCTACCCACCCCTCCTGCGGTACTATGCCTTCTCATCGTGCAGCACTCTCTTCCTTCTCATCGGATGGATCCCATTTTTTTCGTGTTCTTTTGGCGGGGGCTGCACTACACGAAAAATTCAACTAGACAATGCATAATATTATGCATGCCATGCATGAACTCTGTATTTATGAAGTCAAAATGCACGGATAGTCTAATGTGGTCTAGAATTGCTGCTGTACATCAGCGGCACAACAACAACAACAGAGCCAAGACCCTGCAGTCTCTGCCCAGCAGCAGCAGATAGAGACTCAACGATACTACAGTACAGACTCCTCAGTGTAGTCTATCTACTTGATGGTATGTAGATATTCTCTGCCATCATCAACGCAGCCGGTCGTTATTCCTTCTCACCTCCTCGGTGATATACGGCTCAAGGTCAGACTCCCCGTACGGCAAGGCGGGGAGCTCAACTTGGCCATAGCCCTGCGGACAGAAGGGGATCAACAGCAGTCCTCCCCAGAGGGCGAAGCACGAGCTCGAGATGGAGGGCATGATTGCGGCTGAAGAACAGGTAGACTACTGTAGGTTGTGGTTGCTGGTGATGGTGACGGATTTTGGCTTTGCTGGTGGGAAGTTGTAATGTGTGTTGGGGCAAGCTTGGTCGGGGCGTGGATATTCGCCCGGACTGGAGGCGGGCGCTCCACGGAAATTTTCTGGAATCTTATCCAAGTTGTATCATCACGCTTGTCCAAGTCTTACCGAACGGAAGAAACTCCTCAAAAATTCGAGATCCAAAGTCGTCTCGGCGGGATGTCGCCATGCACAAGCAAGCTTCTTTCAAGCGGTGTGAGTCGACTGCACCTCGAGGGCGGTAAGCAACAGAGGTCGTTGTGCCCCAAGTCTTCAAAGGGCGAAGTATGCATATGTGTACTGCTGTAGCAGTGAAACGTTGATTTTGGAACGTGAACACACTTTGTGTGACAGGGGCTGACACGCTCCGCTGGCTATTTTCGTTGCGCTGGCACACACATACGCGCATATTTAATTAAGGAATAATAAAAACACACACAGAAAGACTACCCATTCGAGACATACCCACAGTCGAACGGGATGTGGTGGAGTCTTTTCAGTGAGTGAAGGGAAACCGGCTGGGTGCTGGACTTATTTCGAGTCTTTTAAAGTCTATACACTGATATGACGATTTATACCAGTGATGCCAGCTGGTGCTAAGTACAAAAACATCTGTATAGGTAACTTACATTTTACAATACGTTCCCTGTAGTTCTCTACTGGGTCAACGACAAAATATCGGGGAGAAACCCTCCGTTGTGTCGTGTATTGTAAAATGTAACCTTCACAGGGGACCGGCGCAGTGTCTATTGACACATATGTACTACTGTAGTGCCGGTTCCCGCGAACTGGTTCTGGGCGGCGAAAAAAAAGGAGGCAAAAACTCAGAAGCTCAGAAGTGACGCGGGGTGGCACACCTTTTTTTCTGTCCCTCGCCCTTCCTCGTTCCCCGAGCCCCGAGCCCTGTGTCTTTCGCACGCAGATAGCAAAGACCTGCTGCCGCAGTGGTCGACGACATGAAATACGCCTGGCTTGCGCTTTGTTTAGTCTGTGGCTGCTGGGCTGCGCAGGGTTCGAGAGGGAAGGGCGCTGCGGGAACCGAGCTCATCATCACGGAGCAGCCTGTAGTAGCGATCTGGGCACACCCTTCGAACTCAAGGTTTGGTCCAAATCCACTGCTTTTGTCCCCACGCTACGCACACAACAGCAGTGCCAACAATTTGCAGGTTGGTTGCCGGCAGATAGATAGAGGCACAGAAAGAGAGGACGTCGGTCACAGGCCAGAGATGTTGCGAGAAATCCAGAACACCCGGGCACCCACCCCCCTGTTGTCTCTATCTATCCCTTGGTTGCTACAAGACTTCTTCTTACCGTAGGTTGCATAAGATATCACACCCCCAGGACCGATTTCCAAAGCTGGATTACTCCACAACGAAGAAGGATGCCGAAGTCGAAGTATACGTTTTCGGGAAGCTCTGGACGAGGCAGGTCCAACGCCGCCATTTTCGGCACCGTCATTGCTTGTCTTGCCGAGATATCGAGCTTCAAAAATCGGTCCAGGGGGTGTGATATCTTACATCATGCAATCTACTGTATCTTTCAAAGCTTCAAACCCGAGAGGGGGCCGTGGAGCGTTGTAGATATCCTCTTGGGGCGAACCGGGAAAAGGCCTGCATATCTTGGTTTTCCAAAGTCTAACTTCAGTACGAATCTACCTTCGCACCAAGGCGCCCGTTCACGTCGCGAGGTACAAAGTTACAGGTAGGATTCACTAGGATTGCAGCCGATACAGATTGGTGGTCCTCTGGTCGAAGCGAGCTGTTTTTCATCGAGTTCGTTGTGCTACAAGGAGTTTGGATCCTGCTTCGCGGTGCAATTAAGGAACGCTTGAAGCACACAGCAGTTACCGCGTGGCCACCGACTTCAGCGCAGCTCTTCCCTCACGTATCCTATTCGTCGCCGAAGTCGATGTGAGAACCCGTACAATAGCACGCTTAAGTCTACAGCAGTACGTACAAGCTAGCAGCAAGCGTGGTTGGAAGCGTTCGAAAATCGGACCACACGTCAACATCCAAAACCCTGCTTGAAGCAGCAGGCACCACCCTCGATGAAAAAGGGATCGATTGGAGAATCGCGGGCCAAAAAATATGTAGCGTATCACAGGGGTTATGCATACAATCACCCAAAGTTATATATTCCTAGAACGACGTCGTCGTCGTCGACCATTTTACTGACTCTTGGTATGAAAAAATATTCAGCATGTCTTTCCGTTTTTTTTTAAGTATATCCATCTCTGTGTACATGTACGTCTGCTGCAACTCAATCTCTGAACGGTTGTTAACATTACCGCCACCTACGACATGATACGCATATAACGAGGGATGCAGTCCTATATACATATGAACAACACGCCGGAGACGGGCGGACTTTCCCTCGCGTCTTGACGATGACGAATGTTCACAGCACACCTCACGCGACGCGACACGCACACACAACGCTTTATTGCGGATCTCTGCCTTGTGTCTCTCCCACCGACATTCTGGCCAGATATAACGGTCCCAATCCAATTAGCGCCACCATACGTACCTCACTCTGTGCCTTGAAAGCTCGCACGATACGCCCCGTTTCCATGTTACACCACAACGATGGGACGAGTTTGTTGTGTACCGATACGATTCGAAGCGCTGCTGCTGTGTGTGCTGCTGTGCTGCTCTGTAAAAACACGCTCGCCGGGACCTGCTACAAATATTGGCCCTGAAGGCGTGTGTGTAGGCGCGCGACTGCTGTGCCACCGCTGTTGGGGAGTATACCTGCTCTCCTACATGGTATCCATCTCACCGCAGGCCTACGCATGCATGCACGAGGGTTCGTATGCGATTTGGCCGGTTAGTGTCTACTTCGGTGTGGTGGTGACCTCAAACAGCACACCCTCGGATTTCTCGGAGATGTCGGAGAAAATCACTTTACGCAGAAACTGTTCGACAAAATTTTCTTCTCGAACTTTAATGTACGCATGCCCACACATACCATAGTCTACCCAGATCTCTTCTCCAACCACATTCCCAGATCGATCTCTCAAATTGACCATACCACCTGCAACCTGTGAGCGACAACTGTACGCAGAAGTTTTCGGGGCAATTTTCTTCTCGGACTGTAGAACATGTAAAGATGTATGTACACATACGCATACCCAGATCTCTTCTCCGACGACAGTATTACCCAGATCTCTCACATTGGCCATATCACCTGCAACCTCTGACCGACAACTAACTGCTGCGTCTTGCGATGACGACATGCTTTCCACATGTGAGTACATCTGATTTCTCGGAATTGTCCTACGTGTACATAGAATCCGACGACTTCGATCCACCAAACAATCACGCGAAGACACCCAATATTATTTAGACGCCGGCGTGCATAATGCACCAGATGATCCGACAGCACTTGTTTCTGTTGCTACTGCGTACGGGTACATGGAGACGAACAAACAAAAAAAAATCGATGCGACAGGGTTAACAATACCATGTGTACTCACGTCGCCTCAAGGACGCTAAGAGGACCTTTTTTATCATTTTGTATCTGGATGAATGACTTCCTGTGTAATGGCGGTATTTTTCGGGGCCCGCGGCCCTCACGGCGGGGGGGGGCGCTAAGTACCCTAGCCATATCAGCTACTAACGTTGTTACGCTCGCGATGTGAGCGGACGGATGCCTCGGCGCGATGGTAGATTGAAGGCAGACGTTGGAAAACCAAGATCAGGCGTTCCCTGGTTTGCCGAACAGGAGATGTGTACATGTGTACATCAAGCATTTTGTCTGAAAGCTAGGTCAAAAATTATTCACGGCCCCCTGCTGTACCGTCACAGGTGCCACTTTTCCAAGTGCGGGTGAACGGCATTAACTTACACCACTTTTTGATCGAAAATCTGAGCCCGTGAAGGCGGGACATTTATACAGAGATTCCCGCGTTTGTGCGGAGGCGTTTTGGCTGACGTGGGAATATGTACCGAAGATCCCCGCGTTTTTGCTGAGGTTATGTTCGCTGCAGCTGCTGCTGCTGCTTCTGTGTGTGTTTGAAGGCCACGTCTGAGCTGGTCTTCGGAAGCTTTCCACCCGATGCCCTTGTGGGGCAGCCTTTTTGTTGTCAACAGCAACACAATCTGTGGGTGTACGCTTGCATACGCTCTCTTGATCGCACCTACATTCTGTGCCTAAATACAAGCTAGCTCTTCATCGCGGGTACTGTAGTGGAATACTGCTGTGAGATATTGCATATTGTCGAAGCGACAGAACACGAACGTCACACCCCAGGGTCACAAACGCTCACCGAATGGCTCGTATCTTTTCGGTGGTTCACGGAAATGTTTCGAAATTATCCCGGGTGGGCGGGGGTCTGACGTATCCGAAATCTTCGGTTGTGAACACCTTGGGTAAACGACAAAGAAATACCTGTTTCTCCATGCCGCCCTTTCGACAGTCACACCCACTAGCTTCTCTCCGGTTGCACGCCTTCGTATTTCGAGACTGCGCGTAAAGGGCGACGTCACCTGTTAGACATGCACGTAACGATCACGAGCTCCCGCTGCTGCTCATTTCCTGGCCCAGGATATCGTCGCTGTGCTTAGACGCCCATGGATATACAAGGGTATCTTTGGTTTTTGAACGTCTACAAGTACGCCTATTCGATCTAGTGGTTCATTCTGACGGCTATGATACTTATAGTATTTTTCTTCTTTTCTTCCGTCTCTTTCCCTCGACTTGTCTGTCCCTACCAGCAAGACTCTTCGTACCGAGCCGGCCCACACACACCCTTGCTGCGGCATTCGCCGTTTGAACGGGTCAAGCATCGGTTCCTTGCTATTCGATAACTGGACAGACCAGTAGGATGGCGCACCTTGGTCCTCCGACTATAGTTCAACTGCGCTGAGATTTCCAGAGTTTTGTATGTGTTGACCCAACTTACCGTAGAGAGAATTTGCCTTGCGGCGGACGTTGTTTCCAACCTGTAGCATATAGTTTCTCCTCCTTAAATCCCCTCGTCCTGCCCTTGTCGTCGTATTTTCTCGAGCATCTCAGCCTACCGGACTGCGGTGGTGACTGCGATTTTGTGAAGGCCGCCTACGTTAATTGGTGGGTAACCCTGTGTTAGCGGGTTTGGTTGATGGTACAATAACTATGTTGATGCTGTCGCTGGTGTTGGCAATGGTCTGTTTGCTATTGTTGGCGTTGCCATGTCGCCCCTGGGAAAGTTTGGCTCGTCGCACATCCATATTGCTATTGGGAAGAAGACAGCGGTGGGCTAGTTGGATGTTTCTCAGGCATGCATGGATATTGTGCAATCCGTACACGTAGACCCTAAATCAGTTCAGTACCCCAGGCGCGAGAGAGGTGACATCGAACATCGGTGCCATCCTTTGAATTTGAACCTGTTCTCTACTCCTCAACGTAGGTCGCGTTTGTTCGACCCACGAGCATCCCCAAACCACAGCAAATACCAATAATGTCAACACGAAGTAACCACTACGAGCGAAATCCATGTTTGCCGGCGTCTACCTCCGAGTGGACCGGACGGGAGAGACGAACTTGTCGAGGGAGTTGTCGGAAGTCTCGATAAGCACAATAGTACCTCCCCAAATTTGATCTCGAGAGGCGTATTCCACTCTCCCCTGTGATCATGTCACGGCTTTACTGGCCCCAGGCTGTATCCCCGAGTCGTCGTTCGTGACCCCACACCCCGCAGAAATCGATCGCTTGCCTGAGAACCCCACCCACCTGTGTCTTGCAAAAGGCTTGCGAATGCCGGCGCGAGATCCCTGCCGATTCGGTACGACGCAACACCGGAAGAGTTGAGACCGATCCTGGACCAAGTGAACGGCCTTCTCTTACCCGGAGGGCATCCGTTGCTACCGGAGGGTGTCAGGCAAGTGCGGGGATTATCAATCGTGTTCAGGCGCCCTTGGAATTTTTGCGCGCACCAGCTTGGGTGTGTGGAGCCTCGCGCATCGCCGAGCAAGCGCCGTGGAGCTTCTGGCCTGAGTTTAGCGTACGGCAGACAACGAGTTGGCGATCGTTCTGTAGTTCCATGACGCGTGTCAGCCAAGGTGTTTTGATCGCTGTTCTTGTGGGCGAAAGCAGCTCGATTCTGTGATGAAGGGACACGTAGTTTGACGTTACGCTCCTCCAGTGATCAGAGATCGCCACTTTGATACCTGCTGTTATCCTACTCCCACCCGGCATCAAGAATGTTGACGCACGAGTCTTAACCGCCACCCTCACACATCGTTAACGTGCGCCGACAAGATCTAGAATTATCTGTGATCAGCCCATCTCATGAGGAATCCAGGTTGTCAATGCAGGCCAGACCAGCTTGTAGTTTACGGGCAAGGGCTAGGGATACAACCTGATCGAGCTTAGGAAGAGCAGGTATCCGCGAGTTGTTGGAGTGTTCACCACTGGAGGTATTTCCAAGGGCGTTCGTTCTTCCGCTGGTCTGCATCTCACCTTGAACAATCACGGCTGTATTGACTCCGGCACAATTATTTAGCTTATCGGTATGAGTTGGTGGAATCATGCATTTCGTTAGTACAGGTGGGCGCGGTACAGAGTGGTACCACCTCCTTTTCTGGAAGTTGAAACATCAGCATCTGCTGCTTCCACAACAAAGAAACCTACCTCAAAGCTGTGAGTGAGTTTTCACGAGCTGCTGTGTCTCTCTTGCCACCCTCAAGCACGGCCCCGTTGTCCGACATCTTTGGTTTACAGTCCCACGTAATTGATTGAGGACCAGCATAGCCTCCTACTCTCTCTGCTACGTGATTCATCACACCGTTGATTTAATATACTAGGTTTTATTTTATTTTTCATCCTCCGGTCGCCCCCGGCGGTCTAGTGGTCAACCTCGCAAACTTACTAGTAGCAGGTTGTGGGTCCGATTCTCTCTCTGGAGGGTTTATTTGGATAGCGGAAAACGATCAGTTTGCATGAGTATGGTATAATGATCCACATTTTCACGGCCAACGAGGGTAATGGACGGCTTACCCTTTTCGCAGGAGGAAAGGTGGGGCAACCACAAATAGTAAAAACCTCCTGTAGACCTGGCTGATACATCGACACATACACCGAGAAGTGTGAAGACTGGTGTCACCTATGACTGGGACGAATTCATACGGACACACATCGTTCGTGTGTCTCTCATATTGGCCCATCGTGCCGAAGGTGGGCATTGAAGTATGCGAAGGAATTGAACGACGATGGCGACTTCTTCCCCGTGTGGGGCACGTGCCTTGGCTGGGAGTGGATGGCACAGGTGATATGCGTTGGAATCGTTCGTGAAACAGAGTGTAAGTACAGTTTTTCGACGACCACGCGATGCACTATTTTCGTTTTCTACGGAGACGCTTTTTATGGCGGAGTTGAGTCGGTCCGTAACATTGTAATACAAGAAACATTACTCGGCGCGGCGGAGTTTTCGAAAACCAGGTGCAGTGCTCGACCATAAGCTCCGAGAAGGTGAACACATCGGACGCAACCTGCATCAACATGTCCTGCAAATTCCATTATCATGACTTTTAACAGAGAGCACGGCAAATCATAGTTTATTTAAAGAATGCGGTAAACGTTTCCTCTCAACCCCTTGCAGATGGTTGTTTAGTCCGAGCGTATCAATACATCTCCCGAGAAATAATTGATTTATATTCAATTGGGTTGTTTTTTTCTGTGTATCTACAAGTTTCAAGCGTTCGGTTTTCCGGAAGAGTGGGGAAAAACCTCGTTATCTGAAATCGCAGATGAAATATTCTGTTCAGGTTGTTGGTAGAATCTGGACAGCTCGCGACAAGTAGGTATATTTCTACATCAAGCATTGCACCCAAAACGTCGCCGTGTTCGGCCCGAAACCAGTGTAGCGTTGGAATACTAACGAGTGATTTCGACCGTGTATATCGTGGTCCACTGCGTTCGCAGTAGAGGCCTTTCGACGATTGTTTCTGTCTGAAGAAGGTGATGAAAGGAAGCGCAGTTGTTGTGTCATGGACCACCACAACCTGATGATGTTGATGGTTGTGGATGCGGTGGTCGGCGTGCCATCGTGCGTTCGCACCACGATGGTAGGATCGTTCCTCTTGCCAAAGGAACAACTGCTCTTTCGACACAGCCGTTGCTGGTAGTTTCAACGTTTAGGTAACGGGCGACTGTTGCTTGACAAGTTCACTTCTCGATCGGTTGGCGTCGTTGGAGAGTGTATCGTTCGCGAATATGGCTGTCCAATCGCGCCTGCCTTGCGTAGCCGAAACAGCGCACTTGTCGCAGGTGATGCTGTCCCAGCTGGCGGAATTCGTTGAGGGCTTCAAAAGTGCTTGACGAGTGCAATGGTCTCACATTTTTGCGTGAGCTAGCGTCCTGGTCTCCTCCCGCCCATATCCCCTTCCCTCGGATCGGTAATGCCACGTGTATCCCAAGATTCCCCACCTCGGTGTCCGTTGGGAACCAGGTAGTGCAACTTTCTACGCTACGTCCATGCATGATGTCGAGTGCCTCGCCCGCCACCCGCCACCTGTTCTTCGCTCCCACTATGGACATTCTTTCGATAGACGTTCGCAGGAGACTACCCGGTTGTGACTGACGATTTCGATGCCGAGAACTTTACCCAACCACTTGGTCTCCTGGCCGATGCCGGAGAAAGTCGAATGCTGTCCGGTGAGTCGAATTGTTTGCTGCTCGGGGATTCCTTTGTTAATATCGTTGCCTTTTTTCGTTGCTGTTGTTGGAACACGATCGATACCGCCAACATAAATGATAACAGCATTGTCTAACCCCGACCCTCGACCTTCCCTCTTTTCGAAGCGCACCACGTATGTATCACGATGCAGACCATCTCCACATGTTTTGGCCAACCGCGTGTTGCCATGCGGAACTAACCAATCCTTAAGCATCACCCGAATATGACCCCGACTTATGCGATTGACGATATCACGTTTTACTACCGTAGTTCAACTCATGTTTTTCTTGACAAAATTCGTAATGTCCTTCCAAACAGGAGTGCCAACGAGCCTGCTCGAGAAAGCCAAGGTCAAGCCCTTGGCAACCAACGCTCACCACAAGGGGGTCTCACCGGGCGATTTGGTGGAGTCTGGCCTGGATACGATGTTCAGGTACGGCGATTTTCCATAGGGAGCTACACGTGTGCGAGGGCGTGGCGAAGTTTTATTGGCAAGGCACGTATAGATGTAGAAGACCGATGAAGAGACATGGTTTTCTTGCAGGCAGGGCGGACGGTGGCAGCAACCACGCTTATTTCGCCTCACAACACAATTTGTTGGAGCTATGTATGTCGAGAACGTCGACCTACGAAAAAATAGGTGATTTTAGTTTGAAAATCGGAGATCACCGACTCCAAAACCAGGTCAAAAGGAGGGAATGCGGCCTAACTGGGGTCATAGTCAGTATCCTGTTCCACCTGTTTATTTCGCAAAAAAAACTGAAACGCTAAGGGGCTTGACAACTGTTAGGTGTGGCATGGTTAGGACACAACGAGATAGAAGAAAGCGGACTTCCAAGTCCCTTACAGCTGTTCGGTGTTCCCTTTCTTCAATTAGAGGGTAGTAGCACGCGCACGCTCACACACCTTGTCTTATTTTGGCTGGACTCTCGTCAAGTCAGGGTAATGGCCATCAACGCTGACAGACAGGGCGTTCGGACGTACGTGAGCGTTGCGGAGGCGATAGACTACCCCATGTACGGGCTGCAGTGGCATCCCGAAAAGGTCGGTTGTCGTTGCTTGCTTCAATCCAAGCAATCCCGGATGTCAATATTGTCGGGATTCAGTCGCCCACGAAAAATCCGAAATCGAACGTACCTGGCCTCGTAAGCGTTTGCACCATTGCAACAGTTACGGTTTCCTTTGTCGTCCTGTTTTCGACATCGCGGAAACTTCCGGTAGAAGAAGGGTTCGGGTTCCTCTGCGACATACAGCACTAAACAGTTTCGACCTTGGCGCACCGTCTCCGACTCAAGTATCTTGAATGGTTTGCCCCCGACCGAGACCAGCGTATTGCTAGGGCAGGAACCGTCGTCGACCCGTAGATACCTTTGCGGTTCCGTGAAATGGTACACGTTCCGGCAGCGGACAGGTGGTCAGATCTCGCGTGGCAGTTCAGTTTGCTTTTGAAAGAGAGGTCTCCCTGAGGCGATCCTATTGCGTGTTTATCCTTGTCCTCGGAAGTGTATTTTGTCCTTCCCCAAAGTCGCTTCGCCCATGGTGACTGTTGGTGTGCGCCCACAAGTGTCGTGCCACCATGTGATACAGTAAGCTTGCTGTGGCGAATCGACCTTCATATCTTCTGAGCTCTTGCCCTATCCTCGCACCGTGTTCCAGAGCCAGTTCGATTGGGGCTTGGATCCAGACGGCACCCCTCATTACGTCATTAATCACAGCAAGGATGCGGTGGAATTGTCGCAGGTGTGTGGATCAATAATTACCGTGTCCGACGGTGTACGTCAGAACCTGGCAGGCAATGTTTCGACTTTTGAGAGCTCGAACGCTCCACTACTAAGAAGGTGCCATCTTGAACGGCACGAGTTCATGCAGATCTCGTCCAACCAAGACTTTCCGGCTGCGGCGTCTTATTCCACAGAATAGCAATTGAGTTCTTACGCTCGGGCCACGGGTTTCTGACTTGCCCCGAAAACCACGGCATCTCATTTTTCGCATCGACTGACAGCACACCCAGAGCTTGTGTTAAGCATATACTGGTCACGACGAGGCGGGCCGAAGGGTGCAGTGTAGAACAGTGGTGTGGAGAGGGAGACTGCGGGGTTTGGATGGGAGAAAAACATTGGGGTACAGTGACACGGAGGCTTATCTCTCGCCAGCTCAGGTATCGTTTGAGGTTTTCTCGTTACATGGTTCTAGAATGTTCTTGAAGGTCAAGTTCTCACCCTCGTCTGGATAGGGTTTATCGACGCCGCACCATTTGTATCGGCTGGCAGAGCTACACTTGTTCCAATAAGATCCTACAAGGCTGAAACTGCGTGTGGTGTACATCATCATCAGAACAGGTCTCAAGAAGTTGTTTCTCCTGATGTACTAGCATCATCCCTTCCAACGTGCTAGCCTTGATGGCATACCTCAAACGTCAGCTGAACCTCTCAAGAAAACTGTCCTTGACGAGCTGCTCTTATTACATTTGAAGGCATCAACCAATCCTTGGCAATAGAGTTGTCTATTCTCCACCACCACCTGCTCTCGCTACTCTTTACATGCTTACTGGACACCCCCTTTGAACAGGTGTTGGCAACGTTTTTCGCTTCGGAAACCCGCCGCAACGGGCATTCCTTCACTTCAATCTCCGACTGGGAGCCTGGAATGTTTCACAACAGAGATGTAAGTCGAAATTATGCATGGGCCATCCAGTATCATGTCGATGGAGCTGCTTGTTGTCGACGGTGATGGCAACGGTTCAAATTGCCCCTGAAAGTGCCCGTGTTCGAGGCATAGTACCACATACATAATGGCCGGATGTCTTGCTGGAAGGGTCTTTCTTACATGGGCTACGCCCCTTTCTTGTTTCGGCCTTGCTGTGTACCCTGATGTTTCTGCGTATCTCTTGGAACTTGGAACAAGTGAGCTGGAAATGTCGATCCATTCTCTGTTTCACAGATTTTGTCTTTGAGTATTATTTCTCCCGTGTCCCGCAGGTCACCGCCTCTGGACCCATCAACGGCCAGATGTACGGCTTCCACCTGTCGGAGAGCGGCAGAACAAAAAGTGCTTTAGCACCTACCAAAGATCTACGACGTCAAAGACATTCGCAGCAGTTCGGAAGAGGCGTGAGTATGGAGGGGGGTAGGGCACAACCGCCCTTGCAGCAGTCGTCTTCAAACCGACATCGACCATTGCTGCGGGAAACGTGAAGGCGCCTAACGCCAGCACATGATACAACAACACCAGCTGAGTTACGGTCTGCGCGCTGCAAACACTGAAAGAAAAGGCTGAGACCCTGGCACTCCTGACTTTTTTGTCCAGCGCCTTGTATTCACCGCCGTTGTACCAAGTTTTTTTATTATGTCAAAAACGTGGGTGTGGAGACAGAGAACGCGACATGTGGATCTTATGGGCCGCCGTCGTACCAAGTTTTTTTTTTTGTCAAAACGTGGGTGTGGAGACAGGAACGACATGTAAAGTTTTTGGGCCTTTATTCCTTCCGGAATGATTTCGCTGTCACATGTTAAGTTACCTGTACTGCACGGCAGCAGGTTGTAAGTGGAAGGGCGTGTAATGTCGTAAACCTAGCACCGGTGTATAGCTCTAGCGGTAGCAGCAGAAACTGTGTCTCCAAGGGAGCGGAGAACGTAGACAGAAATGTGCGGACTGTCAAGCCCGACCGTTAAGGCATTTTCTTCTTTCCCCAAGACCCGTACAGAGCAGTGAAAATGGTAACCGGGAGTAACGTATTTTGTACATCAAGGTCTCCAGGCTCGGGGCGCGAGGCGCCCTCGCCAGCTCAGTAGTACGCTGAAAGGAAAGGGTGGAGGTTGGTGGGTGAAGACTGTGCACAGCATACCAAGGGCACGAAGCTGGAAAGGAACGTTCAC
This sequence comes from Ectocarpus siliculosus, assembly GCA_000310025.1. Classification (NCBI taxonomy): domain Eukaryota; class Phaeophyceae; order Ectocarpales; family Ectocarpaceae; genus Ectocarpus; species Ectocarpus siliculosus. The sequence goes on along the minus strand of FN649730.1, from coordinate 1,897,030 downwards.
TTGTATATGGTACTGCAGTGTAGAGGCTACAGCAGCACCTTCAATACCACAGCATGTCGACACCAAGCCGCACAATTACAATGAAATCCGCCCTCGGTGCTCCATGTAACAACAACGTGCGTGATGGTCGGTCATTGTTTATGAGTTGACGTTCTCCCAAATCTCGTCCAATGAGCTTCGTGATTATATTGACAGACAGCCCCTACCGTAGACGCGCCCGGATGCAGGAGATTTAGTCGTACTTCAAGGTGCTGTAACTCGGCTCGCCCTTGAAGTCTAGAGCGCGCGGCAGGGGCGCTGTGATCGTGAGAGTGGGACGCCCACGTCGGCGAAGACGGCCGAAAAAAATGTTTGAAGGTAAGAATAAAATCCGATTTACCGCACCGCAACGTCTAGCACAATGACTGAAATAGTGGTTGCATGCATTCATTCACTGTGCTGTTTCGAGCTCGCGACAGGCAGTGATTCAGAAACTGGCCCGATGAAGCTGGCAACAGCCGGCAAAAAAAAGGTCTCAAGGCGACCGCCAAATGATGCACCGAAAAAAAAACGTCTTGATTTTAGAGTGCAACAATGGTTGAACTCTTGCGTCTCAGGCCTCGGACATAATTTGTACCAAAAGTAGTTAAGTCTACACTCACAGAAATGTCATCGTCTCGTGACATTAGACTTCGTTTTAGAGTGCACCGGTGTGGGGTGTTTTGTTTTTTCAGGCCACACATTTTACGACAGCATCCGCTGCGACGGAATGCCGAGCGTTGTGGTCACCATATGTGTGGCGAAGTTTGGTCTGCGACACGACGTGCTGCCCTCCCCGGCGGGGGTCCGTGACTGCGCATCCTACGTACGTCTTGGCAACCCCACTGCGCATCCTGGTACACTAAAATGTGGGAGTGAGCGATGGCGAGCGACTGAGAGAGAAAGGGAGAAACAGGAAGGAAACAGACTGAAGAACCGAAGCGGCTCCAACCCGCACACTGTGGTCGGACTAGCTCCACGCTGAACCCGCGTCAGAGATCGTCACATCCTCGTCACACCTCGTCTTGCATTCGAACGTGAGTCGCTTCAACTTTTTAGCTTTCTTTTCGGGTGCAATGGAAAAAACATTTCTGCTGTGGGATTCCTTGGGTAGTTGGGTAGACGTATCTCTCTCTTTCGTAAGCTTGAGCTCGCCACCATGGCAGCACTCACAGGCAGCGGCGCCGATTCATCCGCAGCCAGCCCACGCGGCACCAATAGTGCTCCACGTAGCTCTGCTTCTAGTGGCAACAGCTCCCCAGTTTCGGCGGCACATTCCGCCCCTTCCACGGGCGCCACTCAAGTACACTCCCTGCTGCAGCAAGCAGCCTCATCTTTAGGTTCTTTGGTCGAACATGCAATTGCATCTCCGTTTCACCCAGCACATCCGTGCCTCGTGATACACACCAAACACCTTCGACACTAGTTGTACGCTGGCCGCCAACGATACTCCACTGTCTGACAATGCTGCGTCACGCGACACCATTCTCGCCACACAAGCGCACAATCTGCCAAGTTCAGATATATATGCCTTTTCCTGCTGAAGGGCGTACAACAATCGGCATTTCCCACAACGGGACCTCAAGTGACACGACAGAACAAAATGCTGCCATCGCCACAACTTCTGCTGTTGTAGAAAACGAGTCTATCGCCACACGCGCCACGCCTGAACACGACACTACGCTTTTTCAGCGAACGCTTGACGCCATTGACGAGGATCACTCCTGCGAAATCCGCGCTCTGCCCGACACAGCTATCGCCCAATCGACAAATAGCATCGACAGTTTTGGCATATCTCAGCGTACCAATCGCACATCTCCGGAGGATGCAGAACTCGGCATTATTCCATCGGTTGCCGAATCTTCTGCACATTACGCCGCAAATTTCTCGGCACTTTCTGGGCCCACTACATCTCCTGCGACACTGCCTGCTGTTTCCGACAATATTGATGCTGTGCTCTCTGCAACTAATGCTGCACTCACGCACTCCACAACGCCGCATGCCGACGCCCACTTTGCTCTATGGGAACATGAAAACTCGTTCGATCTTGTCACGTTGTTTACCACCCCCCTTCAGAGCGTGACACAGCAGTCTCCCGCCCTATCCCAACAACGGCGTGACCTCATGTACCGTTCTCGCTTTGAGCTCTCGACTACTGAACTCAATGCACGCATCAGCCTACAGCAGCACACGCCCGCGCACAGCGTTGTTACGCTGCTCGCACCGCTCGACAGCAGAGCACCTTCCCCTCCTCAGACACCGCACAGCCGTCAATGAACGACAATGAGACCGGCACCTTTATCAACCCTTCCCCGTCAATCCCTTCCCCCGTGGAAATTGTCGATACTCAGGCTTCTCAGCTTCCTTCCGCCATGTCCAACATCCACGACGCCAAACTGGAGCCCAGCAAGCTCCCGTACTCCGAGTATCCGCCGATATTCAAAACCCTGTACTCTTGCATCCGACTGGGCCGAGCTCGGCCTCACACAGCAACAACGCGCCGTCGATAAAGCCTCCGCCGCTGCCGGTATCGCAATCGATGCAGAGACCGCAGCGGCTACGCATGACCAAGAACTCCTGCAGAGAGAGCGGGAGCAACAAGCTTCGGAGGCGAAGAAGAAGTCGAAAAACTCCCGAGACTTACAAGCATCGGCCGCCGCTCGTCTTGCACACCTCCAGAAGGAGACCGCTGCCCTCCAACGCCAGCAGCATGAGCACCAGCAGGCCCTCGACCCAGCGGAATCCGAGGAGTTAGCCGCCATCTCCAAGAGGGACAACCCCTTTGACGGCTTCCATACACCTCAGAGAGCCCACAACCGTCGTCAAAAGGGCGGCCACACCGCCGCCTCACTACCCTCCCCGCCTTCGCCCTACGGCTGTGCGGTGTCTGAGGTGTGGTTCCGTTTGGAGGCGACGACAATTTCCACGGGGGAAGGGATTGACGGGGAAGGGTTGATAATAAAGGTGCCGGTCTCATTGTCGTTCATTGACGGCTGTGCGGTGTCTGAGGAGGGGAAGGTGCTCTGCTGTCGAGCGGTGCGAGCAGCGTAACAACGCTGTGCGCGGGCGTGTGCTGCTGTAGGCTGATGCGTGCATTGAGTTCAGTAGTCGAGAGCTCAAAGCGAGAACGGTACATGAGGTCACGCCGTTGTTGGGATAGGGCGGGAGACGGCTGTGTCACGCTCTGAAGGGGGGTGGTAAGCAACGTATCAAGATCGAACGCGTTTTCATGTTCCCATAGAGCGAAGTGGGCGTCGGCATGCGGCGTTGTGGAGTGCATGAGTGCAGCATTAGTTGCAGAGAGCACAGCGTCAATATTGTCGGAGCAGCAGGCAGTGTCGCAGGAGATGTAGTGTGGGCCCAGAAAGTGTCGCGCGATTGCATGGCGATAGCTGTGTCGGGTCTTCTTGTACATTATCGGCATTTTCACCATGGTTAACCATGGTTAACCATGGTCATGACCATGGTTAACCATGGTTTACCACCATGGTTAACCATGGTTAGCCATGGTCATCCATGGTCAATGACCATGGCTAGCCATGGTCATCCATGGTCATCCATGGTCATCCACCATGGTTAACCATGGTTAACCATGGTTACTCATGGTTGACCATGGTTGACCACCGTGGTTAACCATGGTCAACCATGGTTGACCACCGTGGTTAACCATGATGAAGTTCATCATGGTTGACCATGGTTGACCATGGCAAGAGTGTGACCATGGTTGTACGTGTTGGTACCCATGCGCAACTTTGTTTGAACCTGTCGGCGCACATGCATGATAAGAGTCTTTCCTCGTAGGCGTTACATTATGTTACAAATACACTCGGAGGATGATAATCGTGACGTTTAACTGTTCTAGTCAGGTATCAGGTAAGTATAAAACAAATGTTTGTAGGCCTTTGTTGTCGTCGCCGTCGTCGTCGTCGTTGTTGTTGTTGTTTTTGTCGTCCCTTTTCAAAACGCGCTGTTCGATGTTTCAGCCTCCGGCTCTGGAGAAGAGGAGGCAGACTAATGCACACAAGGTGCTGCGCGCCGTGTCTCGCGCACAGCCCACAGCGCGGCCGCGACGGTGGCGCAGTGTGCGTGCGGAGGTGGCGGCGCGGCGCCGCGCTACCGTCTGCGCTACATAAAGTATAGGTAAATCAAATCGTTTATTGGGGGGGCAGCTGCTGTGGGCACAGCTAGCTGCGGTGGTCTATCTGCTATAGAAACCTAACCCTAACCAATCAATCCATTGCTTTTTCCTTTCGCGTCGAGGAAGACCGACGCACAAAATACACGGCCCGCCGCGTCTGGTGCCCAGCGCGGCCGCGGTCATGCCGCGTTGAGTCTGCGTGGGTTGCTTAGCAGCATCCAACTCTGCGGTACATTTAAATCGGTTTGGGGTGCGCTGCTGCAGCAGCAGCTGCTGCTGTGCTGTGCCAATGAGGTCCCTGTCTTAGAACAACCTCACGGCTACCAATCCAGCGCTCCCCTTTCGCGCGGATAGAGACCGAGGCACGCAAGGTGCGGCACCCCGTGTCTCGCGCCGAGAGCGGCCGCGGTTGTGGCGCATGAGTGACACAGCAGGAGGAGTAGTAGCAGAAAAGTATGTAGGAGGGGGGCACAAAAAAAGAGAGAGTCCATCCGTAGAAAGGAAAGTAGCATGTTCTTCTGCTGTTTCTTCTGCTGTATGCACATACATATATGTACATACATACATGCATATCAAACAAAAAGCAGCGTGCTCTGTACCTACCCCTGTCTGCCTGTTCTGAATATATATGTAGTGCTCTGTAGATGTATATCTAAATATCTGTAGGTTGTAGTTCTCGCTGCTAGGCTATTGCTGTGCTGGAATGTGGGGTTGCTATAATAAATAGCTGAACATCATCCATCCAGCAGCAGGGCAGCAGCAGCAGTATACTGTTGTACAGATAATACTCTGGCTGCTGCTGTACATATTCCCTGTGGGTTGCTGTGTGTCAGGAGAGACAGGTAGTAGGTAGGTGTGGCTCCCCGACGGATTCTTGCGTGTATTTATTCCTGTCAAAACATGAAATACTGGTTGCAGTCTTACAGTCAGTGTAGAGATATTTCACACAGCGTACAGCAGTAAATATATACAACAGACCAACAAGGCCGCGTTGTCTACACAACAACAAAAGAACGAAGAATTCATGTCTTGAATACTGAAAAAGATTGCCGAAAAGCTTTCATGTGCCTGCACATTACATGACATGCCTCCCACACATAGTCTACATAAGGATCGAGGAGTCATCATTGATGTGCACAGGCAATCGATGCAGGAAGAAAGTTCATTTCTCTCGGCGCACTATTACACTACTGCTGCTGTACACAGCACATCCATGCCTCCCATAAACAGGATAGACGTACATACATACATGTAGAAAGATCGATTGATATCGTTTAGATCGTTCAGCAGTAATAACAATAACAGCAGCCCCCGGGTAGGCCGCTTCTGGTTACGAAACAGACCGGCTAAGGGTTGAGGTACGGATGCATACCGCATTATCATGCGCTGTTCACCGTGTAAAAAAGTAACTCGGGAGAAAAGGACACATTATCGATGTGTCCTTTCTGATCTAGATGGACCGCGTCCTGCGGTGACTAGAAAAAGTAGCTGGCTAATCTAATTGACAGATCTCGGCCTCTCCCTCTGAGCCCCTCCGTGTATGCATACAGCACACGTTTGGCGAAGTATTGCAGCAGCATACAAGAACGAACGGCAGACAGACCTCCGTGTATGCATACAGCACACGTTTGGCGAAGTATTGCAGCAGCATACAAGAACGAACGGCAGACAGACCTACCTGGCGAGGCTACTTTTTAGCTTCAACTTCACAAAAAGAAGACGAGTCGAGGATGGATATGGATGCGTGTGGTGTTCTTGCCGTGAACACGGAAGAATAATATTTCATCGGGAAGAAAGACCCATCCATCCTTCAATTTGGCATTCTTTTCAAATATTCTTCATCCCGTAGCTGCGGTCGGTCGGTCGGTCGGTCGGTCGGTCGAGTTGGGTTGAGAATTAGGTTGAGCAAGCTTGGGTTGGGAAACGCTGGGTTGGGTAGTTTGTGTTTCGTCGTTCGGTTTGTCGGGGTGCGTTTTTTGGGCGGGTTGGGGTGGGTTGGAGGTAGACGGTGTCTGTCTTTGGTTCGTCTGTCGGACGGTCGGTCGGGCTGGCGTTGGGTTGTGTTTTGGGTTGAACTGAGTTGGGTGAAGCACGGGTCGGGTCGGTCGGTCGGTCTGTCGGTCCGTGGGTTGGTCGGGTTGTGTTTTGGGGTCGAGTTGTGTTTGTTTTTGTGTTCGGTTGGGTAGGGCGGGGTAGTGTAGGGTATGATAAGGTAGGGTGTAAAGTAGGGTGTGTAGGGTCGGTCGGTCGGTCGGTCGGTCGGGTTGTGTTTTGGGGCGGATTGGGTTGGGTTCGAGATAGGGTGAGTTGGCTCGGTCGGTCGGTTGGTCGGTCGGTCGGCCGGTCGGTTGTGTTGGTGTTGGTTTCTGTGTATTGTGTTGGGTTAGGGGTGGTGTAGCGTAG
>FN649730.1:1869495-1888610 GCA_000310025.1 Ectocarpus siliculosus | reverse complement strand
CACGACATTGCAAGCCCACACTGGAATGGCCTGCACGACTGCATAGTTTTCATCCTTGAAGGTCTGGGACGCCTTGGTTTTGATTCCCGCTTTCTCTACCATCTCGCAGTAGGCGTTGTGAGAAGCCTTGTACGTGTGTGTTGCACCAACACCTTAAAGCCGGATTTTTGCTGCACAAACAAAAACACGTCACAGCACACAGACAGATCATCTGTAGTATTATAGTTTATACACACACCACACACTCACCCTCGTCTCCCATCTCTCAACCTCCATTTTGTCCTGCGTTGGTAGCTTCTGGGTAAATGATGTCCTGTAGATCCACTGTAAAGCACTGCCATGATGGCGTACACCAGCGCTGCCTTCACGCCCCCCTGCTTGTCGGTCCTCCCGGAGTTTATGGGCTCCCAATTATCGGCACGCGCCGGAAGATGCGGCACGTCCACCATCCGACTCTTAAGGCTACCTCCTCCACCGGACGTGGTGCCCCTCTCAAACTCAATGTCACACCCGCTCTCGTATACGCTGTCGCTGTCGTCCGAAAGGATGCTCACATCACCGAAGGATGGTTGTGAGCAGTCATCAGGGGCATCCGAGACCTGCGGTGTCCTGACCATGTCAGTGAGTGTCGCCTCTGCTGACTGGAATGGGGCCGACTCGTGAGCTAAGGGCCGTTTTATACATTCCAAAATTTTGTTCCAATGTACAAAATTTCCGAAGTTCCGGAACTTGTACAGAGGCGTTTGTCAACATATTAAAAAAAAAATCGGAACTAACCTGGGGGCCAAAATTTGTACTCAGTAGCTTGCAGTAGCTTCCAGTAGCTTCCAGTAGCTTCCAAATAAGTTGGAGCATCACAACAAACGCAGCAGCTAAAGGACCTACAGGACCAACTACAAGAGAGAAGCAGGAGCGGAGGGTACTTGGAGGGCACAAAAGGCCATGGCGGACCCCAGAAAAACCGGCGCGCCTCTTGGTTCGTCGTGTGCTGGCTCACCGAGCCAACGATTCAGGCGTGCAACCGGTCTTCAAGAGCTGGTGCGGCAGATGAAAGTAGCTGCTGCTGTGGTGGTGCTGCTGCTGAGTGCAGCGGCAGTGATCACCTCTGTAGCTGTGCACGCTAGCGCTAACAAGCTGCGTGCGGCTTCCACGAGCCACGGCGCCTGGTTTGGGAGGATCACTCTGCTGACCTCAAGAAGCGGAAGGTCTTCCGGATGATTTATCGCATGAAGGAACCGGTGTTCAACAAACTGACTGGGTTGCTGGAACCGATCCTCCAACGAATCGACTACTGCGCAAGTGTGAATAGAGAGAGAGCGGGAGGGAGAGATGGGGGGGCGGGGGGGCAGGGAGAGATAGAGAGTGTATTTGACGTACGAGGCGTAGAACTCATGCCGTGGTCCCGTCCTTACGTTTGTTGCTGATGCTGAAGTGCAGCATTGCAGATGACCACGGTTGGTGTATTTGTTTTTTTAAAGTGTTCTGCTCTAGGAACAGAGCGAATCATCCCGCAGCACCACCGCCCGTACTCTCCACCAGCAGGACGGTTTACACCAGCAGGACGGTGACCTCCGGTGTCTGACTAGGGTTAGGGTAACAGTTTCACTGCCCAGCACTTGCTATTTTCGCCTACTGATAAGTTCACGCTATGCTTATTTTGTGCTTCATGCAAAACAGGAAAACAGTATCAAGGCGGGGCTGTTCCCACAAAGATCTGACTAGCTATCGGCTTGCGAATGATGGCCGGTCCTTCGTATATCGATGTCGCCGTGCTGTTCTGGCGGTACTGCAATATGGCGGTTCTTTTTAGGCGGTTCCCGGTACTTCATTTTTTGGCGGTATTTCTTCGGCGGTAGTGCAATATGGCGGTACTTTTTAGGCGGTAGGCGGTATTTCGTTTTTCGGCGGTACCACCTTCGGCGGTTCCCGGTTCCACCGAATGTGGCGGTAATTACCGCCAGTACCGGGACCGCACACCACGGGGAAAAAAAAACGGCGGGAATTTTCCCCAAGTTTACCCTGAAAAAAATGGACGCACGCACCCCCAGCAAAAAATATTTTCTGTGCATGGGGGGTGGGTGGGAACATACAAAATATGTTCTGGGTGGGGAATGGGTCCCGCCACTGCTGTGCAGACACCCGCTCTCTCTGTCAGCAGCCCGGCTCAGAGCAACCCTGATGGGAGATTCCGTGTTACCTCATCACCTCTGGATCTATCAACAGCGGCGGCGAGCCGCACCCGGTGAGCATGGAAAACACACACTACTGCTGCAACTGCTGTCAACTGCAAGCAAGGGAGTAATGTGACAATACACGGCAGCTGAAAATCATTTGAGTCGCATCGGCTGAAAAAATGTATGCCCGGAATTAAAATGGGCGGCGCGTTTTCAAGAGTGAACAATACTATCGCGGCGGGGAATGCACAGGCATCGGCACAGACTAGCGTGGCGTTTGTTTCAGAATTTTTGCGGAATGCGGGTCGAGATGACAAGTTTATCGATGCGGCCAAAAATATAGTTTTTCCTGAGGCATAGGGTTGACACTACAAAGGGCCGTAGAGAAGTTCGACGCTTGGGTATGTTCACTTTTTGCCTTTTGGCCTCTGATGAAAATGCTGAATCGCAAAGCACTTGTCATGTTATCGCTTTGGATGACAGGTGTTCATACAACCGAGCTGGACATCAAGACGGGGTCGAAGGCTGATTTGGCGGTTCCTCTCCGTCGAACAGCTACCCAAACTATGGGGTGCTAGGGCAGTGTTTCAAGACGTGGTGTTAATCCTGCGCGATGTAACGGCGATTCAATGCGAACCTCTTGGTGATAATTGGCAGCCATCTTGCATCCTGCGGAGAACTGTTGTGACGACAGCAAGATGTAAACGCTTGGTTTACGCACAGGCACATTCGGAGATCTAGGGTTCGTGTTCCATGCTCAGTCGTTGCTATTTCAGCGAGCGCCTTTTCGGCGAGCAACTGCTGTTGTGTCCCGTTGGAATTTGGAAACGCCTTGTGGTGACACTAGTGTTATGGGATTTTATTACAAGGATATGAAGGGCAGTACTCAGCAAGATATCTAGATCTGGCGGGAACTGCAACTCCCTAGGATTATTGTTAAACAGGGGATATTGCCTCAGCGGCCCCTCCTTGTTTGGAGCGGCCCCGCAGCCCCCCCTGCTGCTCAGTCTATCTACGGAGCTAAGAACAGCAAGTGTGCTGCTGTGTTGAAAGATAAACAAGAAAGAGAACAAGAACAAAGAGAGTCATCATCAGGGTCTTCACGGATTGCTACGCATATCTCATCACATTTGGCGTCGTTGGCAGGACCTCGCTTGCAGAACTCGACTCTCGCGAGTCTGTCGCGAATTTTTCTCATTCAGATTGGGCACGCGCGAACAACGGAGCGAACCGGTGTGTGATGCCGCCATCCGTTATCTTCAACTCGGCCAGCCTTCGGCTTTGCCGCCGGGTTTTCTTGATCACATCCCGTTACGCCGTCAACCGTTGTTTTCGGACATCCGCGAATTGGCTGTCAAAGGCTGTCTGCATGTCGATGATGATGGCGTGGTTCTCCTCGTCCGGAAACCTTCTAACATTCCGTCTGCTTCGTCCACGCGCCTTGGCGGGCGTGCGGCGCGTCTTCTGAATGATGAACCTGTTCGCATTTCATGTTCCCATATTGATGCGCCCGTGGATTATGCAGCTGTGCCATGCCGATGTATCATGTCACTTTGGTGCTGCTCGCACATTGTGTATGTTGGAACGTTTTTATCGGTGGGTGGGCATGAGCGCTTCTACTAAATGGTGGATCCGCCATTGCCTGCGCTGTCAAGCTCGCAAAACGTCTCGGCACACAGCGCGGTGGCCTATTTTGAGCATGCCGTTGCCTTCAGGACCTGGCATCTCCGTGAGTGTCGTTTATTTCGACCCTCTACCAACTACTCCTCGGGGCAACGCGTATATCCTGCTCTTCACCGACCGTTTCAGTCGACGTGCCGACATGTACGCCGTCATGGCCGCTGAGTTTACTGCCGAAGGCACTGCAGATATATTGGTCAATCGGTACATCCCTTTGTGGGGTTGCCCTGCGAGCCTCTTGTCTGACAATGGCACGCAGTTCTGTTCCAAACTGTCGCGCGCGGTCTACAAGCTTCTCGAGGTACGCAAAGTGGCGACTAGCGCCTACCACCCCATCGGTGATGGCGGTGTCGAGCGCGTCAATCACACTATGGCACAAATGCTTGCCATGGTAGTCAACGAACGGCAACGACTGCGATACTCGCCTCCTCCACGTGGAGTTTGCGTATAACAACTCTGTCTAGGCCGCCACCGGTTTAGCGCCGAATGAAGTGCACATGAACCGCCGGCCTAGACGGCCGATGACCGTTCTCGAGCATCCTTAGCTCGGGGTCATAAAAGTTTAGATCGTGATCACCTCGAATATTGCAACCTTGCTGCCGATCGCCAGCGTCGTGCTTACGCGCTGGTGCGGGAACAGCACGCCTTGTCCGTCTCACGGATTGAGCGTCGCAATTCCGCTCTTTTGGATGCTTTACACAAGCTTCCGACTTACACCGTCGGCGGTTGGGTTTGGGTGTACAACTCCGAATCCACCATTCGCTCAGGTGTTCGGGCCGGTACTGATGATAAGGTACTCAAAGCGAAACTTTCTTTACTGTGGGCTGGTCCATTCAAGATTTTGGCTGTTGGCCCCTGTCTGAAGGCTCCCGATGGCAGCTAAGTTGCTGTTCTTGGACCTTCCATCGGACCTGCCAGGCACAGACTCAAAGCGTCGTGTTTCGGTTGCGCGTTGCAAACCGTGTCTCAACCCGCATGACGCCACTGATATGCCTCGGTTTTTGCCTGCCAGGCTCACTCAGTATGTCTTGAACAACTACACGAACAAATCTCCTCCGTACCATGTGACGGAAGACGACGTGTCGACTCCGGTCGAACGACTGGAAGTGGACCAAATTACTGGTCATCAATCTGTTCGTGGTCGTGGTGGTATCATCGCTGTCTTGTATCAGACATGCTGGAAGGTCTTCTCCGTCCTTCTTGGGAACGCGAGATGGACCTTCAGCACTCCAGATCCCACATTCTCCGGTATTGGACGGGTTCGCCCGACCAACATCGACCAACATCGCCAGACAAACCGGCGGTATCGCGCCATGCGCATTGGTGCCGCTGCTCGGGAATTGGCACATGCTAAACGAGAGCGGTACTTGCCTTCGGGTTTTCCTTTGTCTCTCGTTCTATTTGTGACCGTCGCTTCTCCGCTGCTTCTCTTCCTGTGGGCGCCTTCTTCTGGTATAAGGCTCGAGATGGATTCTGGTGGCTAGGCAACATCTCTGGGCCTACTCTACACGAAGACCACTACATCGTTCGCTTCCTTGACGAGTCTGGGCCGGTCAAGATCGCCCTCTCCGCTGCTCGTTATGCTACCGCCGCAAATGCCGTGTGCGGATCGTGGTGCCTCCAAGTCCACCGTGGTAGCGCTTTCCTCAAGGGCATTCTTCGTAATGTTGATATGTCGCGTGGTGCTGAGGCGGGTGGTCCGTTTTCCGGCGATCCTGCGCGCACTCATTAGTTAGCGCTTGAGTGTGTGATGTTATTTTGTTTTCATCGTTCAGTTGTTTGCGGTTCCGCCTGTCTGTTTTGCAGTTTTAGGGTTGGTGGTTTGGCTTCCCGCCTTCTTTTGTTCGTTTGGGATCTCCGTCCATGTTTTTTTTTTTTTTGTGACCTTTGCATAGGTGTTGCGTTTCGTTTTGTTACGACCCCTTTTTCCGTCTTTTGGGCGACCGTTTTGCTGTCGATTTGGTGCATCGTTTCGTTATAGCAATGGTTTTCGTTTGTACTGCTACGATTAGGGCAATTGGTTGGTACTACGACCCCTTCCTTTCGTCTCTGCGATGTTCGGTTTTCCACCGTTGGTTTGGTACGTCGTTCTGCTCTTTCTGTTTCTTTGCTTTGGTCGGTCTGCCGGTTGGATTTTTCTTTTCGGCGATCGAGTTTGGTCATGTCGCCTTCCCTTATGATACGGTCTTTTCGTTTGTTTTCAGTTTGGGCTTCTGCTTTTATTGCGTTTTTGTTCAACACTTTCTTTCACGTTCGTGTCATGACGATGGTCTTTGTCCATCTAATGTAGGGTAACTTGCTGAGTTGTGGAGTTTCGCATCTATCTTCGATTCATTTTCGAATTTTGGATTTGAGTTGGTTATATCTTGGGGTTTTCCATGTATCTGTATGTACGAACCTCCAGGGTGGGCCAGTGTTATGGGATTTTATTACAAGGATATGAACGGCAGTACTCAGCAAGATATCTAGATCTGGCGGGAACTGCAACTCCCTAGGATTATTGTTAAACAGGAGATATTGCCTTAGCGGCCCCTCCCTGTTTGGAGCGGCCCGCAGCCCCCCCTGCTGCTCAGTCTATCTACGGAGCTAAGAACAGCAAGTGTGCTGCTGTGTTGAAGGATAAACAAGAAAGAGAACAAGAACAAAGAGAGTCATCATCAGGGTCTTCACGGATTGCTACGCATATATCATCACACTAGCATGGCGGATGGCGAGAGTGTTTTTATTTCTGAACGGATACAAGATCACGCTTGCGCAGCTGTGATGTGTTTATCTGCCCCGTGGGAGCGTTTAAGAAACCGTAGACATACAGGTACTTTCTGACGCTATGAATTCATTGCTAATCTGTCTCAGACTCTTTTCTATGATAGAGATGGATTCGTTGTGTCATATTAAGAAAAAAACGGAAAAACAAAAATCCGATGACATTCGTCATTTTAAGGCCATGAATCGGGGCGGGACTGTTTTCAATCCAAAAATTGTCTTCACAGATGTGTGGCTGCCTGCAGACGGAGCATTCGTCGAACAGGCAGAAATCTCACTGCACTCTCATGTGGAAGAATGTACTTGATGAAATTGCTTCCTGGGTTCCACGAGAAGTCATCGGTCCACGTGCAATAGTCAAGTCGAAAATAAACGCGGTCCCCCTGCACAATTACGGCCATACCCGGCGCACCCGAGGTCCCCAAATGTTGGTTTAAAGGCGGTGGAAGCGAGCGATTGAGTGGCATGCTCATGTCGGAGGCAGTTTTTACGACCACATGCTGTGGCGTCACGCTAAGGGAAGCTGTCGCGTTTTGCACAATGTCACGGTCCCTGGTTAACCAGTTCAATATCGTGGGCAGGGCAACCTGTTGCACGAACGCTTCAAAGACGAATGGCTCTCCTACCACACCACAAATTTGTGTTGTTTGAGTACCTCAAATTTACTCGTCTGCCTGCTGCCAAGACGACCAATCGAAGCCATCAGTCTGATTCTCTACCCTCTGGGCCAAGCTTTTAAACCTCATTGGGTCTCTCCCCCCGCTGTATTTGCTATGGGCACGCCACTCTCCGGGTCGGAACGAACGTTTGTCTCTACATATCAGACCCTCGACCAGAGGGAGTTTTGCCCCGATGATACGGGTTCCAACCATCCGTTTGTAGGTGCCGTCGTCGCCGGCAGCCTTGGCGATCTTGGCACGTTTGAAGGCTTCTCTGGCCGCCCTTGCCATCTCGATCACCCCCGCGCGCTCCTCTGGTGTGAGTTCCCTCTCCGGCTGCAAACGGAATACGGTAGACAACAATTGGTGTTGTTTAGTTTCACACGATTAGTATTTACGCTGCACACTGTTTTATTCTGACTCCCCTACACGTGAGCGTAGCACTCTCTCACCTTCTCTTTGTACTTGCCCCGTTTTTTAGGGGCAGCCGTATAGCTCCGCCCGCGGTGAAAGCAGGAGCGCGTCCCTCTGCTGCTTCTCTCTCCCTCTTGAGCTTTGCAGTGGTGGCTCTCATGTGTTCCATTCTGAGCTCTCTCGCGAGGGCAGCCTCCTCAGCGTCGATGGTGTCCACGCGGCCGCCGCCGGAGGGAGGTTGGTCCGCGGACCCTGGGAACGGGGGAGGCACTCGCGCTATGTCCGATCCATTTTTCTTGTCCTCCCGGATACGCCACTGACTCATCATTTTCACCACCCCGCCATTGAAACTAACCGTGGTGATGCCGACGTACTTCATCCCTATATCTGAGCTCCTTTGGTGCGTGTTGTACACGCCGTGAATGTCCTGTGAAAAATTGGTGTGTTTCAAGTTAGTTAGTGCTGTATCGTTCACAACCATGCAAGGTACACTGAGCCTGCAGAACAAACGTTTGCAAAAAAAAACTGAAAAACGAGCTTACCTTGATACTCGTCCGCTGCTGTCTTGCTAGCTCTTGAAAAGCGGAATGGTCGTTCGCCAGGCCTATATCTCTAGCCCCTGCTCGACGGCGATGGTGTCTTGGGTGGACCACATAGCATTCACGCTCATATCCCCCACTCCGAAAAAAGATCGCCCGAGCTCCTTGAATACTTTACCGAACACACCCACTGGGCTCATCTGCGCTCCGTTTGCCTGCAGAGGCCCGAACATGCAGCTCACTTTCCCCTTGTTGTGCTTCTTGAGCATCGTTCTCCCAACAAGAGCCATCACCATGCACCACCTGACGACCCCGTGCCCCTCGATGTCATGAACCTTACACGCGTTGCACAATTCTCTATCGGCGTCATCTGTCTGCTTGAAGAGGCATCCCGATCTTGAGTAGACTACTCCTTCTTCGCCAACCTTTTTGTCGAACCAGATGGTTTTGAATTCCAAAGCGAAGAAGTCCTCAGGGCGGATGGATGCTGCGCACATAATGATAGCCAGCATACAAGCCACACTCAAGACGCTGAAGGGTCGACACGTGATACCGGCGACCTCCATCTTGTCCACCAGTCCAGCGACTCTTTTCTTGCCTTGTTCCACGGTGACCCCCATCTCTCTATCTCTCACTTGCTCGCGAGTGCCGCCGAAAAGATGGTCGATCCCCTTGATGTCATCTCGATCGAAGGAGGTAGACACGCCTTTCGCTTCTGCGAGACGCTCCACCCCCCAGTCAATGAACTCTGAATCAATCTTGTCAATGGCTTCCATCACGGGGCGGATCCCGTCGACGAACACGAGACGCATGTATATCTCGAGGTTCCGCTCCCTATCCTCTGGAGAATCATCCACCAACCCGATCCTGCACTTCCGCTGTTTGCTGGATTCTCCTGTGCTGCCGTTGATCACTGCGTCCCACGATGTCCGCTCGTTTCGTGTCTTGTCGAGGATGCTCTTGCTAATTTTCTCAAACATACGCTTTGCCGCCTCTTCACAGGGGTCGTTTTCCAAGATTTCCAGGAGGAGATGTCCACCGTTACGCGTCAGGCACATACCCCCTGTGCCCGACGAGCTAGGGGCGAGCCTTCCAAGGATGCCAGAGTCCCGCTACCCGATCATGTGGATCAGCACCGGAACGACGGCGGACAGTACCACCTTGGCTCGCATGTTGGTAAAGCGCAACGCGTACCCCTTGGCGCCAGCGAGTTTATTCGGCGTGGCGTCGAGAGTCCACTCGTGGGCCAAGTATGCGTCACCAGCACCCTTTTTCAAGTTGGGCGAGCACTGGGGATGGTGTTTTTTCACGACCTCCAGCTCTGACTGTAACAAAGGGACATAACCCTCGAGCAAATTCGTCGGGCATCCTTGCCGGTACGCAACGGTGAGCATACGAATCACGGTCGACAGCCTTGCAGACCATGCGCCATTAGTGTGGAGAGGTTTGGGTGCTTCCGAATAAGGCACCATCACAATATCCCCGCTGAACAAGCTTCCTTCCACCATATCCTTTTATCATTGGGAACGATCCCGAGGCCACCCAGGAAGTTTAGCTTGGCCATCGATCCGTGTTCTTGCGCGAACCGGTGCAACTCGGTAGCCTCGCCATTCATGTCGCTTGGCCAGAAGCCCGCTGTAAGAATGTCCTCCACCGTGGGGCCAGTGAAGACTCGAGCATGAGAGTCTGCCGCTCGACGAGACGCTCCTTTAGCGCCATCAGCTCCGACAGGCCCATTTCACTGTCGCTTACTTCGCAATAGTCGCCCTCGAGTCATGCAATGGTATCATCGACGTTCCATAGCATCCCGTGTGACATTAGCTTAGAGTCTCTCTCGGACGGCACGGCACGAGCCATCATGAAGGTTTGGACTGTCACTAGATGTTGAATGAAGCGCCGACAATCGTCATCGAGCGTCACACCTCCGTCGAACCTGTTCTCCAACAGCTCCCACTGTCCAATCTCGGGCCCGTTCTCCAGCCTATACTTGCCGGCCTCGAACGACTTCACGTCCAGCTTCCGCCCGCCGATCTCGACATTTGTCTTGTTCAGAATCACTTCGATGTGTCGCGGGTCAAACATGTAGGCCACGTCGTACGGATGCTTCAGCTCCGTGAGGCGGGTACGGTCAAAGTAGACCCCATTTTTGATGGCAAGATCACGGTTGTTAGGTTTCTCCGTCAGCCCCGTGAGTATCTTAGCGATTGCCGAAACCGTCCCCACCCCATACTCAGTACGTCCCGCTGTATTTACCGTCTTTCTTCGTTGTTTCATCGTCGCATCCGACTGCGCCCGTTTTGCAGCGACATGCTTCGTGTCACTCGCCTCGTGCTCCGGGTTTGGTGCTGTAAATATCCTCCCCAACCCCGGTGCGTCCACGCGAGCCTTTCCAAGGGGCGGTTTTGTCCCCGATGGCCTTTTCGGGTGCGACGTGTTATTCGCGCGACCGCTGATGGAGCCACTGTCGCTGTCGCTGTCGCTGTCGCTGTCGCTGTCGCTGTCGCTGTCGCTGCCACAGCTGCTGATGTCATCCCCGCCGCTGCTACCACCGCTGTTACCACCGCTGCTGCCACCGCTGCTGATGTCCCCCCCATCGCCGCTGCCATCATCACTCCCACCACCATCACCGAATTCACCGTCGCCGCCGCCATCATCACCCTCATCACCGGCGCCGGCGGGGCAACGCGCACGTTTGTTGGCAAGGTCACTAGGAGGGGCACAGCTGGCCTTGCGTTTTGCGCCACACCACCTTGGAACAGCACAGGACCCTTGGAAGTTTCTATCACTTCGCGCGGCTCGGGATGTCAGTGTAATTGAGTGGACGTGAGATGCGCAGGTCGGAGTTGATCCCCTCTCTTTGGCGCTTGCCCCTGGGTTGACCGCTTGGGGCGCCCACCTGCCACCTGGCATCACGTCCCCCCTCTCCTGCCGCGTTCCCTGGAGAAGGATGGGGCAAACAGGAGAAGGGGGTTGCGAAGCTAGTTAGGCTCGCGTGATGGTCTCCGAGGCACAAACTATTTATCATAACCTTCGTGTAGAAATGGTTTCACGGCACGGCTACCTTGTCTCACCTCTCAACTCACAAGGACAAACCATACCTGATCGCCCTCGTCGTCCGAGCTCGCCCCGCCTCGGAGGCAGCTACGCGACCGCCTGCGAAGCCCCCCCGCGATGGCACGTCTGGCCAGACGCTTGCGCCGCAAAGCCCTGCGGCGCCTCTGTTCCTTGCAGCGACGCGGGACACCGCGCTTCTTGTTTGACTTTCTCGGCATCCTCCGTCCACGCTTCCACGGCCTCGTCGTCCTGGTTCACTACCGCCACAGCGTCTTGCCGAGGCAAACCTCCTCCTCCTCATCATCATCCCTGCCTCCCGCTTGCATGCTGTTGTGGACGATGTAGTTATCTTCGCAACTCCAGAAACCGTCATCCGACCAATCATGAGACGTCCAGCGCTTCCTGGGTGCCGATGAGCTGGGACTCGGTGGCTCGGCCGTCGAGTCGGGGAACGTGGCATCGATGCCGACGTCGATGTCACGGGGCTGTACAAGAAAAATGATGAAGACAAAATACACGCGCGAGAGGGGGTGTACTTCAGCGATTGAGCGGATTGATTTTGCACCACAAACAAAGCCATTTACTGAATATAAATATGGTCCCACAGGCGAAACAACGTCCCACACACGCCTTGGTGGCGAGTTTCTCCAGTGAAGCGCGGACACTCTCCTCGATAGAGTCCTGCACATCCTCAACATCACCGGTGGTCCAGGCGTCGTCCTCATCCCTTCCCGCCTGTCAAAATATGCAAAGTGAGTTTGAGAGAGAGTGCGAGAGATGTAAATCCACTGCCTGCACACGAGAACCACGTATTCACCACCGGGGACAACGAAACGAATCAAAAATGCATGATTAACTCAAGTTGAGCACGGCGATAAACCAGTGTCCCTCGTCGTCGGCCGCCATGCATTTCTCGGTGGACCCTTGGATGCACTCTGCCCGCACATCAATCTCCCGCCCGATACCCAAGTCGATGCCGAGCCCCCCTGATAGTGCGCGAATAGCCCTGACGCCTGCGTGCCCTCCCCCGCCGAGTACAGGGTCGACGTACGTTATGACGTTGACGAAGTCGGCGGCGTTGGTGATGTGCTTGTTGAAGTCTGGGGCAGTCTCCTGATGGCTTCCTCTTCGTTCGCCGTCTGCGGCCCTTCCAAGTCTCCAACGATGACGGGGTCTTTGGACACGTTGAACGCCGCTACGGTCAGACAACGGAGAGCGGCGCGTAGACGGGCGAGCTGCTCCTTGTCTCCGGCCAAGAAAGCATGTTCGACCAGACCAACGGCCCATCCTTCCCCAACCGCGAATCCCTGCGCCGTACTGTCAGCCCAACAGTGTCCTCTCCTACCATTCTTCAGGTAACGGAAATGCATGTTTCACTTGACTTGACCTTACACGGGGGGCATAGCATCGGCAGTACACGGGGGATGCATAGTAGACAGAGAGAGGGCGGTTAGTAGGGTGGGGAGGATGCATGGGCGGGTGGCCGATGCCCCGTCTGTTTGTGCAACAGATAAATAAAGCGGTCAGTGGGGAGCCGTGCTTTCTCATTTATCTAAAGAATATATGTGATGGGGGCCGATGTCCCGTCTGTGTATGCAGCAGATAAATATAGCGGTCAGTGGGGAGCCATGATTTCTCATTTATCTATAAAATGTATGTGACGGGGGCCGATGTCCCGTCTGTTTATGCAACAGATAAATATAGCGGTCAGTGGGGAGACGTGC
This sequence comes from Ectocarpus siliculosus, assembly GCA_000310025.1. Classification (NCBI taxonomy): domain Eukaryota; class Phaeophyceae; order Ectocarpales; family Ectocarpaceae; genus Ectocarpus; species Ectocarpus siliculosus. The sequence continues at coordinate 1,875,603 of FN649730.1, read as the reverse complement.
TTTCTCATTTATCTATAAAATATACGTGATGGGGCCGATGTCCCGTCTGTTTATGCAGCAGAGGGGGTTGTGGATGTGTCGTAAACGGAGAGAGGGACGTGGCGTGACTTTGTGGGCCCATGTCAAACATTTTTCAGGTTTAAAGAACATTTTCAAATTTCGAAAAACGATTTTCAAAACTGTTTGTGAACAGCGCATGACCCCAAAACACGCCTTCCAGACGCCGAAAACCCGCATATTTATGCAATAGATAAATGGAGGGCCCTCCACACTTTATGTAAGTGTTTTTATTTTTTTCGTTTATGTTTTGGACAAATTTTGGGCTCTGGGAGCGTTTGTCGCGTTTTCATTTATTCCAAGGCATGTACGGGACCGTTTGGCCATGCTGATGCTCGGGCACACCACCACAGCCTTGTTGGGTGATTGCTGCACGCCGCTGTACGTTGTAAGATCAAACACACCATTCATTGGTGCCAACCTCAATCGGTGGTTGGTACCGCACAGCGTACTGGCGAGTTTCGTCGTGTTGGCGCAGAACAAATTTGTGAGTTTTGAACGATAGGGCAGACGACCCTGGAATTGTTTGGCTGGCACAAAGTGTTTCAGTCTCACAGATGTATTTGTCTCTTCCAGGGGTGGTCTTGATTGATTGGGAGTTTGGCTGGCATAAAGTGTTTCAGTCAGCATTGTCTCTCATTATTTCCCCAAACTCAAACAAAAAACACCCCGGGGGGGTATCCAACCCCCCCACCACACCACAACACCACCACAACAACAACGGAACCGTGACAGTACCATACATACATCCTGTATCCACCTCGCCACAGGACACGTGTTCATGCCAATTGGCCAGCGCGGGTGTGTATTGAAGACATGGCCGTGGTTCTAACGGTCCCAAGCAGTAGACTAGCCTGTAGCCTATGTCGACAGCATGAACGAAGTTCGGCACGATCCACGATCCATGATCCGGGTAAATGTTCATCCTCGTCCATCCGCGATCCGGGGCGATCTTTCATTCCACCGTGCAGCACCATGGTATTCACCTCACGGCAAGCAAGCCCAAACTACGCGTGTGGGTGTGTGGTGTGGGTGTGGTCTTGCACTCTGGATACGTGCCAAGGCATGGAAAACACGCCTTCCCTCAGTCCAAGGCATATGCGAGTTGTCACAGCTGTTGTTCTCCAATTTCGTAGCAACCCAATGCGCGTAGTTTTGCACGCTGCACAGAAAATCTTACCCTCGTCTGTTTTCTCTACATCAGACTGGGTACTAGGCGTTGTCCATCTAAGCTAGTATGTATCTAGACTACGGCGTTTTTTCTTGCCCTGACCGTCGTCCTAAGGATGCAACAAGATTTTATCACACTACTTTTTGTGCGAATCTTCATCTCTTCACTGCTCTCTACACCACCTTGAAAAAGAAACGAAAATCTCTTGGAGGACCAGCACGGTTGCCCGAGGCAAGCTGCGATACCAATCAACGATAACTCCTCCAGCCAAAAGTGTGGTGTTGAAGCACATCATCGCCGTCAACTTAGCGACAAGACGACATTGGCGCAAAACATTTTTCTCGGAACAAAACACTAACGCTTGCGTGATTCCAAACCGCTGTGCTGCTGCCTTGAAAGCTTCATGTACGTGACAGTTGGAGGTGCAATACGCGTCGTTTCACTCAGCAAACTACTATACCACTCTTCGCCGTCGAATGACGGGCTGTGGAACTCATCACCCAAAGAGTAACCAAATCACCGCTACTCAGGTTGCACTCAAGATATGGAGAAGTTCACGGCCGCAAACACGCCTCCTCCTTCCTCGGGGACATCGTCGAAGAGCCCCTTAGGGCGGCGGAACGCGAGGGGAACGTCAGTTCCCATCTTGCGGCGCATTTCCTGGTGCACGTACGTCACGAAAGAGAACGCAGGGACAGAATGAGGGGCGTTGTTGTCTTCACATCAAAAAACCGTTCCGGTCTCCGCTCAGTACCTTCCAATATCACAAAACGGCGCTACCTTATACCTAGGGACATTTGTCATATCACCATAAGGAGAGGGGTATACGTGAAGGTGCCGCTTGAGTCAAAACGAGAGCTCTAATGAAATGATAATCGCGGGATGTATCCAAAAATCACGCGAAAAGGATTCAAACAAGTCAACCTCCCAAACCAAACGGCAAACTCGTAAGACAACCGGCCAGAAGAGTCATGTCGGCTCTCTCTCTCTTTCTCCCTCTCTCTCTCTCTCCCTCTTGCTCACCTGATCGAAGAGAGACTGGTATGTCTCCGCCGCGAGCTTGGACGGTCCCGCGAAGGCCTCGCCCTCTGCTTCCTTCTTGTCCGCCTCACGGAGAAACCCCCGAGCCTGGAAACACGGATAAGCCAACGTATCACTGCTGTGGAATTATTGCTATTTGTCCTGGATTCTTTATGCTGTGGATAGAGGATGATCAACGTATCACTGCTGTGAATTCATTGCTAGTTTGTCCAGAATTCTTTATGCTGTGGACAGAGAATAGAGAATGAATACACTATACGGGTTGTTTTTGAAAAACAAGTACAAAAAAGTTTGAAAAAAAATTAGTCTTGTTCAACGCATTCCTGAAAGAAACGAACAGATTAGTCTACAGTTACCGGGTCCGGTGGAAGCCTCCGACGAAGTTGTTGAGCCCCTCTGGCCAGCACCACCCTCCCGAAATCAGCGGACGAATCAACAGCGCCAAGAGAAGCAGTTCTCCTCCCTATTCATTGCGGTGTTTCACTATTGCGCAATTCTGTTGACATGACAGCATGATCGTGACAACAGAGCTGATAGCCGTTCAAACTTGCACACAACCGCGACCACTGTTGTGGCGTTCGAAACTCGTTGGAAAGGTGGGTCTATCAAGTATTGTAGCCCAGCACCACCACCAGCGGGGAGCTGAGTTCGGCCTTCCCCACGAGCACGACCTCACCAATGAGGAGGTGGGCTACTTCCCCTGTCGGTGAGCAACGGAACAAAAGTAACAACACAACGTCGACCCCGATTACAACAAAAGCCTAGCCTAATCGGATCGAAAGCGGCCCCCAACACCCTCCCAAAAGAAAATCCCTCCATCCACAACTTCTCCTACCCCCCGTTACGCCGCTCCGCGCTTTGTGACGTGAGAGCCTGGTGCAGTGAGAACCCGGCGTGCTCCGTCACGGCTTTGAAGGGATGCGAGGTCCATGGTCCAACGACTACGGCATGATTACCCCCGTTCTCACCAGTGTGGCCACCCCGGGATGGTAGTGATTCTGCAGCGCCGCAAGCTCCCACAAGCTCGTGTTCATGGCCCCGGCCCCCTTGGTGTCCTCGCACCCTGGGTCGTACTCATCCGCAGCGCCCCCATCCACTGCACCCCCGGGGGGGGGGGATGCAGCCCCGCCGGTAGCGCTACCATCGGATGAGGGAAGAGGGCGGTTCTTGAGGCCGGTGGTGCCGCTGAGGGCCCCCGAAGATGTAAGGAGGCGGTGCTTGGAGTCCGAGACCGCGGGCGCCCTGCTGCTGATGAGCGGCAGGCACTCGGGGTGCCTCCCGATGAGCTTTCGGACGAGGGCGAGGGTGAAGAGGGCCCCCGAAGGGGGGGCCTGGAGCGTGGCTCTGTCGCGGGCAAAAAAAAACGTGGCAACAACCGCAGGGGGGGGGGTGGTACTAATGCCACAGTCCTTGCACGGAGGAGGGGGGGGGTCGATGGTCTCTGGGCCGTGGTGAGCAGAGTCGTGGCGATGAGACAAGGGGAGGGTACTCAGGGTCATAAAGCGGCGGTAGCAACAGAGGGACATCTTCGAGACTGGCTCTACAAGAAAAGGAGGCCAACACCCACGGCGGGGCTGCAGCAAACGATCGTAGGACAACACATCAATACTGCCCAGAATGCAGAAGAGGCGTGGCGTTCAAAAGCAATTTTGCATAGGCTGTGCTCTGGTACAAACTAAAGTATCAATCACGTGACATGGGCGTAAGGTGTGACACAAACGTTATTTTCCAGTCGAGCAGCCGAGGTCTTCCAGGGCCAAGCACATTGATATCGATGACAACCGAACTCACCACCCCTTCCAATTATTAGGCAGCCCGGGGCTCCGCGAGAGGAAACGCATACCCCCCCCCCCTCCAAAAACAAAAACTAACGCCTCCTCACCTGGCAAACCTCTTGAGGAAGGCAGCGACGACGTAGGCGGGTACGTGCGAGGAGGTCAGGCAGAGGTCCACCATGCGGAAGAACCTCGCGCGATACTTGGCGTACATCATGTCGGACGTCACCAGTCGGTACAGCGAGTCGTAGAAGTCCGGGTAGTCCAGGTCGTGCGCCTGTTTCGGGAGATCGTCGGGAGGTTTAGGTGCGTTGGAGCAAAAGGCGGAATGTGCGGGGAAACACCTGTTGAGTTTCCCGAGGATAGATCCGTTGAGCTTCGCGGGGAAAGATCCGTTGAGCATGGCGGTAACAGATCCGTTGAGCTTCGCCGGGAAATATCAGTTGACCCTCGCAATCGAGAAGGTATGCATTAGGAACTGCACACGAAGGAGAGTCATTCTCATCGGACACTGGAAAGATAACATCTCCGGAGACGAGAAGGGGGGGGGGGGGGTGAACCGTCAAGGTCACTTAAGGTTTGCCGAACTCGGTACCCCGTTGACATTGCAGCCGTGGCTGGAAGACAGCAGAGACAGACCGGGTCCCCCTTTCCGCTGCTTTCGTTCGGTGGCTTCCCGGCAGCTGGCACACACAGCCGTACAAAGCTTCTTGGCTTCAATTTCAACACCCAAACCATTGCGTCCCTTCCCCCCTCCACTATCGTAACCCGCAAACTCTTGTCAACCCCGCCCCTACACGACAAGCGATATCGTTTCAAGGTTTCCGTCTCCAAACGGTGCCGGGGGGGGGTAGTGATGCAAATGCTATTATAAAGCCTCCGCTCAGCTGACACTATTGCTAGTCATGGTGGTCTGTGTGAGGAGCAAGCACAGGGGGCGACAAAGGCATTGGCCGGATGTTCTCAGCGGCGAAGAAATTGGGGCAGACGGAGCAACCCATGTGAGGGGGGCGGGGCTGTCTGGACATTCTCTCTGTCACGGTGCCGCCTGTTGCCCTAGGGAGCCTGTGTTACACGTACCAAGTACCGAACAGCTCTCCAACGCCAGCATAACCAACACACCGACTTCAGCCTGAAACAGCTAAGAAACCACAACGGCAACCACATCAATTACCACCACGCCAGCAATGACACCGTCGCCTGCGCCACCCCCAGACCAAACGGCAGTCAACCACGCACACACCTGGTCCCAGATCATGGTAAAAAGCAGCATTTTCTGTTTTGTGCCGCACTGAGCCGGACGTCTCTTTCATTCTTCAGCCGGTTAAGCCGCACTGAAACTCATGCCTTTCATTGTGTTCCGGTCAAGCCGCACGCCGCTGAGACTGACGTTCTTTCATGGGCTACTTCGGTCAATGCACACATCAACACACACGCCTGATCTCAGATCATGGTAGCCATTAGCAGCATTTTCTGCTTTCAACCGCACTGAGACTGACGCCTTTTCATTGGTCAGCGGCGGTCGATACAAACACCAAACACACCCACCCACCTGCATGAGAAGGAACAGGGCGTCGAGCGCCAGCACCGACCGCACCCCACCCAGGCCGTACGCCGCCGTCAAGAAGTCCGCCAGCCTCACCGGGGAAGGCATGTACGGGATCACGTTGCCGGGGAGGAAGAGCAGCACCCTCCGGTACAGGGCCGGCGGGAGGGGCAGCCGAAGGCAGGCGAGCCACGCGTCGCCGAACGCCTGGTGTCGTTTTCGTTTCGGGCAGGCGTCCCAGACGAAGCGGGGGGGTGGGGGGCGTGATTAAATGGGGACGGGTAGCCGTAGGCAGCGCCAGACAAGCGTCGCCGAACGCCTGGTGTAGTTTTCGTTTCGTGCAGGCATCCCAGAGGAGGGGGGGGGGGGGGGGGTCCCCAAGGGTCCCGTACTCCTGGTTTGCATGCCTTAACGATTAAACCGTTTATAACCCCTCCCCCAAAAAACGGAACATTGTTCCCCCCGGACTGATGACCCATTGGCCAACCAACCCTTCGGGGGGGGGGGGGGGGGGGGGG
>FN649730.1:1851398-1869395 GCA_000310025.1 Ectocarpus siliculosus | reverse complement strand
GGGGGGAGAGAAAAAAAAACGGGGGGGGGGGGGGGGGGGGGGGGGAGGTGCCGTGCTTACAAGTGGGCTAGGTATGTCGCCGGTTATTGGGAAAAGTACGAGGTTGATCGGACCAGAGTGCCCAACAAGAAATATCGTCAGTCAGGTGGCGGTGAGGGTTTGGCAGGGGTTTCGGGCAGGAGTGAACCACGAGAAAGCAAACGTGAAGGGTACGACGAGGGGGGTTAGTGCTTGGGTGGCTTGTGCCTCACGCCGTGCGGGTATCGCCGATGCGGGAACATTCATGACTACATTGAACATGGCAACAACATCGACAAACCTCGACCTGTTGTAGAGGATGCTGCCGCCACTCTACCTGCTGGATGCGGTCGCCCAGAAAGTGCCCCTGAAGAAATATAACTAGTGGAAGGCGCGAACCTCTCTCAGGCGAATTGAGAAGCAAGGAAAATGCGCCGCAACATGTACCGCACCAGGCCAAAGAGCAAAAACCTCCACCTTTTTTTAACACCGATCAAGCGTGGCTGCTCGAGTTTCGAGAAGCAAGGCCATCGACGCACCTTCTTGTGGTACCGTAATCGCTCAATCGCGAGCATCCTCATCTTTTTCCCTTCGGCTCCAACCCTCCCACCCTTCCCCTTCTCCGGTGCTTTCCTTTTGCCCTTCCCACTGCTACCCGCTCGCCCCTCTTCCTCCTCTTCGTCATCGCTGCTGTCACTGCTGCTGCTGCTGGCATCGCCATCGAGCCCAACCTCGGGGTTTCCAAGCTGTCGGGAGGCGGAAGATGAAACCGTTGACGGAAGCGAGAGGCGAACCGGCAGCAGAAACGCCGTCAGGTCGGACTGCTCCTCGACCATCCGCACCACCATCAGCACCCGCGCCAGCCGCCCGCTTATCTCCGCGAGGTCCATCTTCTGCCCCCCGCCCTCCTCCTCCACCTCAGAGGCCTCAACGATCTGTTCTTTCTCCTCTGGCAGGTCGGCGGTCTTCTTCCTCTTCTTCCTCTTCTTCTTGGAGGAGGTAGCAACAAGCGCCGAAGAATCCACTGCCGATGCACCGGCTGCTGTCTCGCAACCACCACTTCCCTTGCCGGCACTACCCACGGTCTCGCCACCACCACCGGCACCACCCCGGGCGTCCGCAAACGCCGCTGCAGTGCCTCGGAAACCCCTCAGCGGGGAGTTCTCAGGGAGCACGAATCGGGAGGGGGAAGGTGACGACGATGGGCTAGGCGATGCTCTTTGCTCTTGGAGCTTGGTGTCGTCGGCGAGAGCGTGCCTGGCGATCGACGTGACGCTGGCCAGCAGGAAGTACCTGAAGAATAACCACGCCGCGTTACGGGGGGTGGTGCAACAAGACGGACATGTTTCGTCGACGTCGGAGAAACGGACAATGGTCACGGGAAAAATAACGAAGATGGTTGTAGTGGTGGTGGTGGTTATTCCAGTGTTGAATACGTCTAGCAGTTGTGCCTCCAAGAACGTGCGACCAAAGAGATGGTCCGTCTGAACGTTCAAATCTCCGAAGCAGTCGCGATATTAGGGTCACGACCTAGAGATAGTTATCGCTGTGCGATTCTGTTGTCTTGGTGTACTTGGCGATACCTCATGTACGGAGAACTACTACCGCGGTTGCTTGCATCACGTCATGTGGGGGTAGTAGGTTGTTTTGTCGAGTTTCGCGCGAAAACCTTTCTCACATAAATATATCTCGAGCGAAGAGCGGGTTTGGGCAGGGCAACCAATAAACACCTAAGCTTAACACTCCCGGCTTCGTACAATAGTGCGATGCCACAATAGCTCGTTGGAGGTTTATCCTTATCTGTAACGGTGGTGGATACTGCGTGTGACCTGAGGTTCTGAGAAAAACAGCACACCATTTTAAGGTTCCTTGGTCTGTTGCTCTCTTGGACTTCCATCTTACTTGTTGGGGGTTGGTTGTCGCGACCGCAAAACAGTTCGGCTGGTAGCCTTGGAATTAAAAGGCACGTGGAAATGTCGGAAGTCAGGTTTTCAACACCAACAACCACCACCACCACCACAGCAACAAGAGAGGATTCACCCACGAGTTAGGTTACTGCATGAGAAAGACCAAGACAACGGCTGGAGCGGGTGTACACGGAGTGGCAGGGGAAGGGAGTGATCAAACCTGACAATCGTCTGTAGTCGTGCCTTCGATTCCAACGAAGTGGATACATGAACAACTGTTGGAGAGACTAGACACAACAATCCCTTCACCTGATGTCGTCGTGCACGTTCACGAAGTCCTCCCCAAGCGACTTCAGCAGCTTCGGCTCCATGGAGCAGGGGCCCAGCACAATCGTACGCATCAACTCCGCGAAAAGCCCGCCCCAGATTGTCCCCGCCCCCGGGGACGCCAGTCCACCATCCCCTCCCAATAATCCGCCACCTCTTCTACCCGCGCGCGACAGCTTGGCAGCCGAGACGCACAGAATGGGCTCGATCTCCACGAACTGCATAAGAGTGCGCAACGCCGGGCCCTGGCAAGGGGGGTGGATGCGGTGGACGAGGTTTATTAATTGCGCACGCAGACAGTCGATTACATGTGCAAAAACAAAGAAACGTCTACATACATCTTTAAATGTGAAAAAACTCTGGGAGGGGCGGGGGTGTGGGTGACGAGAGAAAACAGAGCGCGAGACTGGTGTGCCGGAACAAGAGTGCGCGGGGACAGGGAGAGAAGAGCACCCCTCGGGGAAAAAAACACTTGATCATATTCCGGAAAGGCGACGCACTGAGCCGCGTTTCGAGATATCGCTTGAGAGCTCCGAATCGCAGGGTTTTCAGGCTGGGGGAGGCGCGCACCTGAGACAAATCTCCACCTTGAAGCTATGCGGGACAATGCAAATGCCAACTACTAGACCCGGTCGACTACGCTTGCCAATAGAGGGCTCGACGCACCGATTCACGAGTGAGATACGGCCTATTTAGGGACGCACATACAACGTGTTGTTTCTCTTTCTGCTCCCACGAAACCCCCATCTCCCGTTGGCAAGAAATGTAGGTACAGCGCAGAATCCGGGTTTCAACAAGAGAAATGTACGTACAGTAGTGCAAAACTCGGGTTTCAACAAGGACAGCGCGTGTTGCCGCTGCAGCAGGATTCCTTCCGAACATGACATCACCTGTCGGTGGAAGTCGTCGAACTCCGCTATCCACCCCAAGAGCACCCGCAAGAAGTCCAAGTACCGCGCCTCCAGCCACGCCTGATAGACCCTGGCGGCCTTGTCTTGGCCCCCCTCGACACCCGCAACAACGCTCCTCGCGGAATCCCCACCACCAACATCATCTTCGGAACGAGCACGCTTCTTTCTCTTCTTCTTGCTCTTGCCGGCCTTGCTGCTGCCCCCTACGATTGTGTCGGGATCGCCTCCTCGGGGGGAAGGGCGAGGAAGCTGCGGGACAATACAGAAGGGGTCCCCGCAGTAAAAACAAAGAAGAAAAAGAAGCAGTTCGATAAGAAACAGAGGCAGACTCAAAAATTGTCACGAAAACATAGGCGTAAGAAAAATAGGTCAGAGGTGGATCCTACACCATGTAACAACCTGTGATCACCAGTGGCGACGAATTTAGAAACTGAGTCTCGACCCGATGTTGGCGTTCGTATTTCTGGGCTCGTTCTGTAGGAAGTGTAGTTGTAGTCCGGAGACGGTGCCTGTGCGGTGAGTCACGGACCGCTTGGCGGCGGCTCAAACGATAGGTAGTATCGTACGAGAATCGACATCAAAGACAAATACTACAGTAGTTATTCATGATGATGGGTGCGGACGTCACCCACAGAGATTAAACAAACGAAAAGAAAAGAAAGAACAGTGACCTCAATCCATCCGAAAACAAACCTGTCTTTTCACATGGCCGCTTTCAAACTGAAGACAACGTGCTCTGAGGCGCACCCCAACAAAACGTACCCGGTTTGTGGCCACACGGTTTGCGTCCTCCATGACGTGCATACGTATACAGACATCCGTCTCGTCGAGGGATTTCCGAAAACGCATTATGGCATCCTCTTCGTCGTGGAGTAATCGACTTGTGAAAATCGGTCCAGGGGGGGGGTGCTATCTTCTGTATCCTACGGTATTGGTTCTGGCCGGCGTTTACCTGGGGGTTCTTGGCCGGGTCCAAGAGCTGTGTGAAGATCCTCCTGAGGCAGTGAGCGGCCGCAACCGCCACGGAGGTCTCGGTCTCACGGCCGAGCTCCTTGAGCAGGCTCACGATGCCGTTGGCATTCTCGACGTTCGACAGGACCCCGTACTCGACCTGGTGTGCACAGGGCAAGAGAAAGTGAGAGAGCAAGGGCGTTACGTCTTAGGATATGTACAGAAAGAGAACCAGCGAGACACGACCACGAAAAAAGAAACCTGGGAGTTAAAGGGTTGAGAAAATTCGGGCTCAGAAAAAGAAGGGCTATGAAAAAGTTGACAGGTGCTCGGCTGAGAAGCCTGCACTAAACCTAGATAGTCGATGTCGGGATACCCCACAAAGAAAGAAACAATCGGACTACAAGGATGAGGGTTGCAAAGGGGTGCCGCGTACTGCTGTAGAGCCACGATGGCACCAACCTCTGACGTCAAGATGGCGGTCGCAAAACGGGCGTAGCATCACTCCTCGCCATCGGCGGCACACCTTCGGGCGGGTTTTAAGATAATCAGGCATAAAATAGACTGCTTCGTGTTGTTGTCAGCTTCCGTTCTGACCCCTGTCCATTACAGCATCTCCTTATCTCCATGTACTTGTCGACCTTGACCACGCCTACATGTATAGCGTACCTGGTAGCATTCTTCAAAGTTTCGTTGCTTAACATGCTACCCTGGGTCTTTCAGGAAGTGCGAGGTTAGTGAGACGTGTACCGATTCTTGTCTGTAACGAACGCCGCCGTCATCCAATCATGTGTAGCATTGAAGAGAGGCGGGGTGGTGTGTGGTATATTGCCATTGGAAACCAATGGGCTCTTCTTGTCGACAGACCCCACATTTGGGCCTTTGCTGACATCATGCTACTTGTGCAGGCAGGGACTCGCACAACAGTTGTATTGTCGCCGTAATTACTGGTGTTGACGCATTAGTGCTCCACTCAGCAGTCGACTAGATACCAAACAACAGAGGATACCTCCCGCCTTGTCTACACTGACCAATGGGTAGCAAACAATCAGACGAGAGGGAGGGTTTGGCTGCGTGGGGGTCTTTGGAGCCAGAGAGAGAGCGGGCGCTCGAGACGGCTGAGGAGGTCCAGCGCCGACTATCCATCAAACACCACACGGATGTTGCAGGACTTCCCCCTTTCCATGGGAACCAGCATGGGCACACGCCGACAGCCATCCCTTGCGCGCTGTCGGGCACGCTGCTACTCAGGGAGTCTAGCCTTGCGATGACAGCGGCAACTTGCTCGCTGTCTGGGTCTCCACGCAATGATGATGTGTGTGGACGTCTCGTGCACGGTCTCTGGAAACGAAACCCGTCACGGAAATCGACTTGCCTGACGCAGAACACGTATGCGCTCCTTGACCTCCGTCATCTCGTCTTCTGGGCCAGAGCTCTGCGGGGTGAGCACGGGACAGAGCTGCTGCTTGCCACAGGCAGGGTACAGGGGACTGTCATATTTTTACCTTTTTGAGGGTGTACCCTGAGGAGGCAAAAGTACCTTATCTTGGCTTTAGTATTGATCCTCAATCAATCCAGTTTTTCGATAGGAGATTTCTTGAATCGGAGATTCGAAGCAATGGGCCAATCAACGACCACTCTCACTGCGTATCGTAGCGTTTAGTGTTTAGGGTCATCATGTTGTCTTGCAGCCTGGTCGGTCCGTGTCCTTTTGTGATCTCTGTAGGAAGCCCGTTGCTTTACAATAAAGAAACACACATCGCTATAGTCTACAAGCGCACACGCAACACTCGAGAGCATCTCGCTATCTCGTTCCCTCTACTGCTGTGTGTTCATAAAGGAAGCATCTTGAGGCGAAGGATTGGAGGAAAGCGGCATGTACAACATCCATAACTTCTGTTGGACGGGTCGCGATGAGATAAACTTGCTTGCCCTTTTGGTTCTTCTCCCGATATCGTATCGAGTTTGTATCACCCGATACGATATCTGGCGATATGCTGCTAACCCAAGGTACAATATCGTTCACGGTCCTACAGCAGTAATCTACCGCAGCAGCAGTAGAGTATCGAGTCTAGGAGGCCCGGTCATACAGACTAGTCTATTCGCCAAAGATTGTATCCGGTCGGTTTCAACAAGTGTACAGTACGATCGTTGTGTAGGTACAGCATGTGTTCCATTTTTCTTTGCAGACGACTCCATCCATTTAACAAATCGGTACCCTCTGATGGTGGAAAGAGCCAATTCCGAGACAAAGTTAGCACCGTCTCTGCGATACCCGCAAGAAAGAGTCAGCCCGAACGGCAACCGACGCGTCGCCTTCGATCTCCCCCCCCCCCCGGGACCCGCCCACACTGCCACAACTCGCACCTCCTCTTCTCTCTTGCCTATTGCCTTGCAACAGCAGCAACAGAAAAGACAAGACAACAACAACAACAACTATGAACGTCTTCACGACCCTCTTCGAAAAGATCGCCCCCAACACCCCAATGGCGCTCATGCGCGTGACTACATTAGTCTTCATGCTTCAGGGCGTCATCGCGTGGGGTGTCGTAACCTCTTCCAACGACGGCACTTCGGCCGCTGAGGAAGATTTGTCGATGCACATCACCACCACCAGGTCAGTGAAACGTTCCGCTGTGCAAGCGCACACCACGCGCGAATGTTATTGCGGTCGTCGGAGTGTGTCAAAGTCGGCGGATGTCGTACAGCCCTTTCTTGTTCAGGTCTGTCTACGGTATATCATCGTTTTTTCTGTTCTTGGTCTAAGTACTGTTGACAACCAACAAAAAATATACTACACTGTACGGTCAGGGCGTAGCGTTCATTGACCAGTGACTATTTAGACACACAGGGGACTACAGCAAGTGGGCCGCCGCGTTTCGAGAGCCCTGTCAGGTTCACGGCTCGGACCTTTTACACCGTCGCCAGCTGAATTCCTGTTTACATTTTCGGCCCACTTTCGGCTAATCTTGAGCGACCGATGCGATAGTTGACCAGCACGCAAGATAGACCGAGAGTAGTATTAACCCTTCTTGCTTGTACTCTTGAATGATGATTTACATCACTTTAATTAACATTCGTTGCACAGGAGGAGTACCCGTCGCATGCTGTCCGCCTTCGATATGAGTAGCCTGCATTATGTAGTAGACTATTGCTTCACGTGGTCTCTAGCGTCTCATGCCGTACGCAACCGTCGATGATTAACTTGTCTTCTCGCGCCGCTTCTGCTATATCGTCACATTGATGAACAGCGAGTTCCCCTGGGCGGTTATCATCGGGACGCTGACAGCGTTGATATTATCGGCGTTGACGGGACAGGACGCCGTGGTTGACATTCTGGTGAGGCCAGGCTTGACGTGACGCCGGGAAACAACGATTTTTCTTGTTCCGTTCGTTTTCTTCCCATCCTTCGTTGATAAACGAGTCGTGCAGTAGCAGTGGTGTTCGCCCAAACCACGCGCCGCGTTCAATTTGTCCTCCTGAGACAGCAAAAAGGGCCCGAAACGATGGTCTGGCGTCAATTCTCCAATCCATGGGTGCCCGACGTGATGTTAACAGTTAAGCGGTATCTGTCTAACTAAAAAGAAATACTGGTGCTGTTTGTTTATATTGCAAGTTGTGTTTGCTGAACCAGTCCCAGGATATAATCGAATCTGGTGTGTTAATCTCGCACGATGTAGTGTTCTCGACTAAAGCCATAACCTTTGCAATCTGTGTCCATTGCACCGCACCACCGCCGCGCGGCATGTCAACCACAGGCCGTGATGTTCGTCACGGTGCCCTTCCAAGCATTCGTCGAGACGGTCAGCTTCGTGCTCTTGGTCCTGATGCACGTGAGGTGGATGGGTGTTGATTTGACACGTACGTTATACTGTAGAAGAGAACAACACCTGCACGACATGTCTGCAGTCAAACAACACAGTGTTTGTGCCGTGGTAAATATGCCGTGAGAACGAGCACTATGTAGTTTCTGGCCTCCGCTGGAAGCTTCCGTGAAATATCGACTGGGTCCCATCAACGTCAGCCCAGCCACAGCTTTTTCTTTTAGCCCTGCCAGAGCTTCGTGAAAAAGGAGCAGCGCTCATCGCCTGGTTTCTCGTGCTGTGCATGAAGAACGAACGAGCGAAATCGGTGACGTCATCCCTCTCTCTCTGCTGATTTCGCAAAATATACTCCTTGCGTTCACAATGCGTTTGTATCGTAGGCCCGCTTCTGCGGACCGGCCGAGCGTTTCCTTTCTACCGCCGCACAGTTCACCGTGAACACCTGGCGATATGTGGACAAGGGCAATACCGTCCGCTACAAGGCGAGGGTCAGGGGGCTCAAGAGACAGCTTCTGGTCAAGTCCCGCCTGGCGCGATTGGCGGCCATTTTGGACAGTCAGTCCGGGTAAACAAACATGGACAAACATCGACGCATTAGCGATGACTAGATTATCTGCTTTGGGTTGCCGGTCCGATGCGATACAAAACCCCAGTGCGCGCGTCGTTTCGGGTAGGGTACTATCTGTGAAGGGTAAATTGACAGTAGCCTGACGTCTCGGGGGATAAAGATGTTTCGCATGGCAAGGTTTGTGTGTACTTGCTAGGCACAAGTCTCTTCCACCGACGTTGCACTAGGCGTTCATTCACAATCCACGTTTCTGCGGAAGTTGGTGTGTACCCGTGTATCAGGATCGCCACGCTCCCGTCCGTACCGGCGAGATGAAGTTTGACCGAAACCTCATCGCCCTGAGGAACGGTATCAGCTAGAGCATCATCATTCGAACAGCGTTGCCCTCAACACTGCCGAGATTAGAAGTAGAATTAGCTACCAACTCTTGTCCCAGCCTCGCATGATTCATTTCACAATATAATGCTGGTGCTGGTGCTGGCTGGTGCTGCTGCGTCTCCTTTGTATGCGTTACAGCAACCTTCAGGCGGCCTACAGTGACACGATCAAGGCGCAAGACGAGCAGGTGAAGCCAACCCCCCGAAGTGTTTCCATGCTGTCGCGCTACAATCTCATCCTGCTCTTCTTGTCGTTTGAGCCGCTGGGCAATCATCAAATATTTTCGTTTCGTTGAACTCACGCCTTGACTGGGTGCCCGCCGTCGAAATAAGCACTTTGGTCGTAGCCCCCTAAAGTTCTACCTCCTCCGTCTGCGCCATGTTGATGACCCGACTACTACGTAGAACGACCGCACGCGGTAGGACCTGGAGGACATTTTGCGTTCTCCTCTGAGCTACGGTTTTTCGGCGCGGATAACGAACAAAGCAATCTGGAAACGCCCTCCCGCCCGCCCGCCCGCCCGCCCGCCCGCCCGCCCGTCATCTCCTTTGGTCTTCTCACATGGCCTGTCTTTTATCACTTCCGCGAACGTCCCGGTCTCCCAGCTTTCCAGTCTTACGCTCCAGTGCAATGACTTCCAGCGTTCCAACACGGTGACCCAGGGGGATTTCTCGCACTACATGTGGTGCGCCGAGCGACAAATCGACGGGCTGACGGCGAGGAAAGCCCAACTCGAGACAAACCTTGCTCTCTTGGAGGCGGACGTGAGTCAAAAGGGGGGGTGTAACCCAGTACTTTTTTCACGTCTAGAGTTCTACTGTACAATAGACGTTTTGTCATGTGAGGGGTACCCCGACGAACGCTACCGTTTGCGATGCTATCCTTCCTGATTTGAAATGCAACAAGCAAGAATTTTCAGTCCCCACGTGCACTGAATCTACCCCCACTAACACGACGTTGTGTCCGCTGCACCGCTGTCTCGATGCACGCGACCTCAGGCCCAGACGTGCGACCGACTGCACGACCAGCTGCAAACCGACCTTATGTGCACGATCCGGGACGACGAGACGACTCTGGGCAAGAAGGATGCGGAGATATGCTCTCTGACCAAGGTGAATCACGCAGTGGGTTGCGACGGGGGTGCCAACAGAAGGGAACTTGCTGCTGATGCTATTGTGCGCGCTCGAGAATTCCTAGCAGGTTTATCCGGTTGACGTTGTTGCAATGCTAGCACACCACCGCGGTTTTCACGTTGAGGTCGATGGGGCAGAACACATTCGACGCTATGTACGCTAGCTGCCTGTCTGTGCGTGATAGCGTTGAATGACACCAGACCACCACCTCCGTTTTCCGTTGTATTGCGCTCCGTGCCACGATGACAGGACAACGACATCCTCCGCCAGGTCAACGGCGACAAAGATAGCGAGATCGAGCGATTGAAGACCCAGCTCGCCCTGCGGGTGAAGGACCCCGAGAAAGGTCAGCGCTTGTGAAAACGTGTTGCCGAGGTGTTGTGTGTTGCAGTAGTTCGGGGGGACTCACTGTGCAGAGGTCGTCTCTCTCAGCCGTGGATACTCCTTGAGCGGTTGCTTTGAGGAAGGTGTCCGACAAACGATCGATGTACGGACGTGTAGTAGCTGGACACCACAACCCGAGCCGAAACGATTACTTGCGGCGTATTTTCTTCGTAGGACGGTGTGCTTGTTGACTAGGTGGCCAACGTCTTCGTCGGACGGGCATGGTCAGGTGGAAGTTGTTGCAGCTCGTCCTCTACCAGCTTGTTGTGTGTCCTTCCTGCTCGAACGTTGACAATAGTTTCAGAAGCCTGTGTCGAAAATTCGACGATTCTGTGCATGGTTTTTCTACCATCAAGGTTTCCCGGAGATTATATGTAGCGAATGTGTACGTTGTAAAGACGGGTGTTTGGACGGATGCGTCCCATGCCCTCTACCAACAAAATGCTATTCATGGAAAACACGAATTAAATCATAAACCCGGTCGCGAGTGGCGTCAAGAGCGCGAGACTCTTCTGTGTCTCACTACGCGCAGTCGTACCAACAACAACGTTCCCTTGCTTGCTCCCTGTTTTTTTTTTGTTTTGCAGTTGACGGCGCGCAGGACATCGCCGACCGCTCGACCGAGCCGCCCAGCCCCAGGTACGATACCAAAATTGCATGAAGGTTGCTCGGTAGGCTTGCCAGCAAACGTTTCCGATCGTTTTGTAATCCCCGTTGTCGGTATGAAGGCTGCTGTGCATGTTTGTTTGACGGTTGTGGCGACATTGTTTTCGGGATGCGTGCAGGGGTTGCTCTGCTCTGAGCTCTTTATGTACCAGATGTCACTGATGGCTGCATACGAGGGCGCGTTCTGCGATGCTTCGTTGACGGGATTTTTGCTGGCTACGATACTTTGCGTCGCAATGTCAATCGCAGTAGGATAAAGTGTTACGTTTGAGCAATCTAGTGGGGAAGACTGGGGCGAGGTACCGTTCAGTATCACCTTCTTCAAGCATTTCGGCCGTTCCATCCCATAATATGTTCCGAAGAAACGAGCAGCAAGAGACCGTCGGCCTAGTTACTTGTTTTTCCACCGGTTCCATGCTCATCCCCGCATCCTCCCTCACACTTCGCGGTCCCCCCCCCCCCCCCCGCGCCCGCCAACTCTTGTCTTGTCAAACAAACAGCTTGCACAGCAGGTGGGGAAGCGTGGACGGCGCCTCGATTTTCCGCGCCAGCAACACCTCCGCCGCATTCAAGGCCCCCGTGGGCAGGAAAACGCCCGACTCCTCGGCCGCCGTCATCGCCGCTGCCGCTGCCGGGACCTTCGTCTACTCCAAGGCCTCCCGCCGTGCGACCGTCAAGTCGGCCACCAAGATCGTCGTCGCCAGCACCGTTTCCGACGCTGACAGGGCCGCTGCGGAGGCATTGATCGCCGACGCCGGGCTTGAAGCCTGGGGGCTCACCATGAGAGCTACTACCTCCGCTGGGTGAGGGTGCAGCACGTAGTGTTCGTCCCATATCCTACAATACCATAGACGACCTGTTGTGTTCTTGTTGAAATTGTTGTTGCTGTTGCTGCTGCTGCTGCGCTTGCCATGGAGTGTGGTGCCTGCAGCATTGAAAATGAACTGTGTATCGGGCTCTGATTTTGCTTTTCTCCCTTCGATATGGTCTAAGGTTGGTCACGGAATAGGAAAAGAAGCAACTTTTCTGGGTCCACCCGTTCATGAACAACGCGAAACCTTTCCCGAAAGATATTAAAAAAAAACTTTCCCGAAAGATTAAAAAAAACTAGCCAAACACGCGCCCACTCAAATTTGACGTGGGTCATCTTCCGTATGGTAAGAAAATTGCCCGAAAATTTATGTTACACCCGAACGGCATGGGACTCCAACGGAGCTAGGCAATGTTATTTTCCTGTGTAGCACTATCTAGCTGGCAATAGAACCTGTGCACCTAACTTACTGCGCGTGTGTGCCCGCCTGCCCCATTTTTCCTTCCGCCCGACAATCAATGCAGAAACTGAATGCCAGCAGTTCGTTGATGGACCCGAAGTCTGACCACTTCTTCAGGGCCTACCAGCGCCCACGTCACTCCCAACACCCACGTCACCCACGACATCTTGATGGACCTGAAGTCCGACCACATGTATCTTCAGGGCCTACCAACCTCCACATCACTCCCAACACCTTCGTCACCCACGACACCTACCATCTACGACGAAGGGGCGCCTTCACCAGCCTCTTCCTGACACGTCATCGCCAGACGGTGTCCACACCCACCCACCACCCAGGAGTTTCTCAACTCCACCAACTGTTCGAAAGAATCAATCGTCTAAAGCCCGTCAACGTATCGCCTCGTTGCGTTGCTCCGTGTATCACATGTTACCGCTGCTCAACCCGAGCCGTGTTTGGAAAGTTGTTTCCCTCGATAGGTCCATCAACAAGTCACCAAGCAACCCTTTCACGTACTATGTACCGGAATATAGAAGGAGACCATCACGCGTCTCCGCGCTCCAACACCCTCCTTTTGCCAATATAAACGCGCCCCCCTCCTCTTTCTCCGTCCCGTCTTTCTTTGCAGGGATGCGAGGCGAATGGCCTAACGACTACGGGATGCACGGCAATGAGAACACCCCGCCCCTTCATACCATTAATCATCGAAGGCCTTCTTCTTGCCGGGGCCGGCGTTCGGGGCATCCTTTCGCCCTGCCGCAGGTTTCATGATCTTGACCCCGGAGCCCCCCCCTGCCGACGTTCAAGAGCCCCTTTTGGGGAGTTTCGGCTTCCTTGGAGGGCGTGATAACCCGCGTCTTCAAATCCTTCGCCGACTTTTGGTGTTGTGGGGGGCAGCAAAAAAAAAGGGGGGGGGGGAGGGTGATGCATTGCTGAGCGCTGAGACCATGCACTTGATATTTTTTTATAAGCTCTCCGGCGTTTATCTTTTGAATTGAGTTTTGTCTGTCATGGGGTTTCCCAACTAGACCTTGACAAGTAGGTCCTCGATCCAGTCTTCTTTCGATCGGGAGATTTCTTGAATAATCGGAGATTCCAAAGCAAGATGTGAAGGGGCAGAGTGGAGAGACAACAGGGTGTGAGGAAGAGGCACATCCACGCAGCTTCTTTGTGTCGCATTGCAGAGTCCGCCGGTGGAAGTCTCGTAGCAGCCACCTGCAGGAACCAAATAAATAGTCGTGCCCGGTCTTTGTTCGCCGTGGACGCACACGTACGTAACTTTGTTCGATAGAGGCAGCAGCAGTTGAGTACATGTACCGCCCCCTACATGAGAACTTCTTGTTTGTTTTATTGCGGACCCCCTCGCCGCGTATCGGCTTCCCCTTAAATAAACCGAGCATCTGCTCTCTTCATTTTCAGCCACAGTTTTGGCCACCGCAAAAGCGGGGTTCACTGATCTTACCAGTGTCCAGGGGTCCCAGTTTCGCCCGGTATTTGTTTTTGTGTGGAGGGTGTGAGATACTTCACATCTATTCTTGGACTGACACGCACAAGTACACGTGTGCGTGTTCGGTCCTGGCGCTCAACATATACATCACCCTCCCCGCCTGGCAACGCTTGCGAGACTGCAGACCGGCGGCAGGTCACAACGTTAGACTAGACGTTCAAAGATGACGGAGGGCCTCTACGATACGTCAAACGCGAATCCCACCTCCACAGCAGTAGTCACTGCTGCACTACTCCTGCACAATGCGCAGCAACGACAACGAGACCTTGCACCACTTGAGACCCTCTACTGCTGTGCGCGAAGCTCACGACTTGTTGTTGGCTGCCAAAAACCGAGCGCCTGATGTAGTTGCCAAGTTCAATTTTCGACCTCAATAACATAACGCCCCACGGCAGAGGCGCGGAGGCCATCCATACTAAACTCCCTACCATCTATAGTCTATGTCCTTCGAAGTACATGTATCCGTTTTTCGGTAGCGTCTGAATACAGGTAGCGCCATCAAAGCACTGAACAGCTTGGCAGGTATTTATTTTTCGCACCTAAGAACTTGGCACTTCCATGGAGCCTCAAAAATCTCAAATTCTAATAACTTGAGGACATCGTAAGCCGAACCTGAGCACCATTTGTCAGCCTGGATAAGAACCTCCACTAAAACATATACTGCGGCCATTTGTACCATAACCCTAGGAACTAAGAATCCCAGCCTCGGTCCAAACCAGAGGCGCTTACTGCTTTAGCCTACAACAACTGCTTCCGGACGGTTGTTGAGCGGTCTCCCCACGACTGCCTACGCAAAACAAAGCAAGCTTAGTTACGAAAAACTAGCAGGCAGCACGCAGACTCTATAGCCCTAACCCTGAGCCCCAACTAACCCCCCCATCTATACGTTTTATCCAGAATGGTTTCTTACTTTGAGAAATCTGCGTAGACTACTGCTGCTGTCTTCCTAGGACTCCTCCTGTTCCGAGCTTGGCGGCGTCATCTCTCCTTCGAAGTCGTCGTAGTCAACGAACACCACTCCTCGACCCTCGAAATCGATCGTGTTGGCCACCTGTAGAGGGAATCACGACACCATCATGAGGGTGCGCGTCAGCGTGCCGCTAGTCTTATCAGTAAGACGCTAATAATCTCGTTGTGAAACCAGAGGGCAACGCACCTGTTCAACATACATACGTAGATAACCACGCGTGGAATCCTCCCACAATATCATCGACTTAAACCGGATTTCCGGGCACTCCGGTCACTCTTTTCCTAATCGCCGTTAGTGAACAGCTAAGGGTTCTGGACCTTGCACCAAGAAACATTCTGCGCGTTTCGAGTGTCGTACAGCAGCCAAATCGATTCTTCCAGCATTGGAGTGGAACACATGTTGGACAAGATGGTAAGACTTGAACCCATCCCCTTCGGCAAATGCTGTGGTCATATCTCCAACGGGTGCGATAGTCTTTCTGTGATCGTCTATTTTATGACAAGACGGCAGATTTTTCGGGGGAACAACGCTTGAGTCTCTTTTTTCTTCACCTTCGTCCCGATCCCCGGAACCTCCCCCGCGAAGAGCACGTCCCCTCCCCCCGTCTTCTTGGCGCCTCCGCTCGCCGAAACCTTGTCGGCCAAGGCCTTGGTGTCTTTCGTCAGAACTGCCAGCTTCCGGAATGTTCCCCCCTTTTGTGTTTGACGAAAGCGAGAGAGGCGGCCGCATCATGAGCAACAACAATCATAAGCGTTTGACGAAAGCGGGAACGGCGGCAGCGTCGTAAGCATCAACAACCAACAGCGTTGTTTGACGAAAGCGAGAGCGGTGGCAAGAACAACAGAGTCGTGTTCGCAACAACTGTTCACAGTAAGAAGATCTCGTCGGTACAGTTTTCTCTACTGTTTCTCATGGTGTTCTCAATCACGCCCAACCCTAACCCTGATGTTGTCACACAACACAAGAATTATCCCACAATCCCGTCAAGAGTGCCTATTGGCGTTGAGGCACCCGTCGTCAGAGGAGGGAAGCGCGAGCGGCTGTTCAAGCACAAGTCTGAATCTCTCATCTCGCTCATATCGGAGTCAGCAGGAGGACGGACGCGGTAGAATCGGCTGGCATTCCCGAGCCCAAACCCTCCTCAACAGGGATCGGTTTCTGTAGCAACAAAGTAGAGGGTGTTGCTTTCTCTCTCTCTCCGAGAGGGGTGAAAACGTCATCCCTCGAACAAATGCCTGGGCAGTTACAACGCTCGTCGGCATAGTACCCTGAAAAGCCGGCGAGCCTCTGTGCTACCACCGACAGATGATTGGTATGCATAGGAGACAACGAACGTTACACAGCTAAATAGATGCCTATCCTGTCCACCAGCACGTTGGTACCTACCGGGCACGAGGCATGCATCAACCACACCGAACGATACGACCGAAAACACAAAACACGATTTCGTCCCCATGGCAAACAAGACCGTCAGTCAGTTGCACCACCTACTCCGTACAGTGGGGGTCTCGGTTTAGCGACCTCGTGTATAGCGACATGCCCTGTTAAGCGGCCACAAAATCACGTGGCACCGCCGCACCGCGGTAGTTTAACCGAAGTCATTGTTAGTTCGGATTAGCGACCTGCCCTGAATAGCGGCCACATTTCGTCGTGACACTAGGGTCGCTAATCTCGGCCCCCCACTGTACATACCTCGAAAATCTTGGAGTCGACGGGGTTAAGCGCCACCGACACGCCCCCCTTGTCGTACCCCGAAAGACGCAGGGCGTCGCCCGCCAGCGGACCCAGGACCTTGAGCAGACCCGCGTCTTGCTCCTTCATTCCCAGCACGTTCTGTCTCGCGTACAACCGACCAGAAAGGAAAGCAGCAAAACATCATATGACACATCAGTAAGTGAAAACATATTGGATAAAGTATGGAATCGGCTGAGCTGGGGTTGCATATGGAATGAAGCATACAATCGACGAAGTTGGGGTTGGGATCTGCATGCCCCCTGCCTGGTCTGTTTTCGAAAAACAATTAACTTTCTTTTCGTAGGCAGTCCACATCAGTTACGCCAGGCGGTATACATATGCATGATGTTCCTGCCTGACGCAAGACACTGCAATTGAGTGGACCTGTGCCGCCCCCCAAAAATTGGCTTCGTGTATTCACCGGCCGGGGGAATGCGCAGATCCTTGAAGGCGAACAACAAACATAGAATCTCCGTAGATCAGTATCGAGCTCCGGGAACCTCCCCCAAATTCCTCCGCTCATCCCAAGAGCCACGGGCTGTACACGTCTGCCGTACGGTTTGTGTCACACAGATGGTAACACTAACACTCGTAGCAGAGGGTACGGGCACCGTGATGATACACGGGGACTCTTCTTTCTTCTCTGCAGCACTCCCTCTTTCCGCTCCGCCCTTGCGCGTCTCCCTCTCGTGAAGTTTGTACACTACTGAAGCAAGTCTCACTCGCAGTGCGGCTGGGGAAGCACTCTACAGTGTTCCCCCTCGAGGGAAACCGCATTAAGGATGAGTAGCACCGGCCGGTGAGACAGACGGGGCTTCGCGTGCGCATCCTCCTGCGCAGAACGAGAGATTTTCGAGGCTGGAAGAGCAGGTCTCGCGGTTGGCGAGTCATATTTGAGGCGTCGATGAGGAAGGAGCCTGGCGACGTTGTGGCGGGCCACGCTAGTGGCCGCCCCAGCGGGGGCCAAGAAGACACCCTGCCGCGGCGGGGTTTTCCCTCAACATGCGACGAGTGGGCCAGGGCCACGTCAACCGGCTGGACAGCAGAATGGGGGCGAATCCCTGTCAAGATGAAGTATAGCATATCTGCTAGATGTACAGTGCCCACTTTGCTACAAGTAAGCGCTGACGTCGTCAGGGCTGACCTGTGGCATAATGGATATGCTGTAACATCTCAACAGTACCAGCAGGCGGAGTGGGCCCGGGCGTAGGACTGGGCCGCGAGGAGGGTGTACCGCAAAGGTGGGATAGATACCCGTAATCAACGGAAATGGAGCCTAATAAATTGTCACTCGCAGCAGCAGCAACATGAATGTCTCGCACCTGGAGATGGAGAGTCGCAGTCACAGATACGATTCGTAGACAAGAGCGCTTGTCAATGCCGCCACAATTGTCGGCTTGGCTCGGATGGATTATCCCGGTGTGCATCGCCCACGACGAGAAACAACT
>FN649730.1:1804684-1828601 GCA_000310025.1 Ectocarpus siliculosus | reverse complement strand
CCGTGGGGGGGGGGGGGGGGGGGGGGAGGTAGAATACGTCAGATGCAGATGTTGACGTTGTTATTGGTGCTGCTTTGCTGTTGCCGCCGTTGCCATTTGCTGCTACGGTAGTAGAGGTCCCTATTTTGTGCCGGGGTGTGAGCCGAAATTTCACCGGCACTATTCAAAGACAGAACGACTTGGTATTCCAGTGCGTGCGAGCCGAAAACGCCGGCACCATACCGGCACTATTCAACGGCACTATTCAACGGCACTAAACAGGAACCTCTACTGTATTGCCATGGTCTGTTGTTGTATCGTCGCGTTCGATGCCAAAAGACGCTACTGCTGTAGAACCTGTCGACTGTGAGAGTCAGGGACGAATACTCATTGGCAGTGTATGGCAGCCAGGAGGCACCTTCCTCTAGCCATCGCCTCATCCACCTCCGTTTACCTTGAGGGAACGCCGTCGAAAAGGCACGACCATCTACTGTAGCAGCAGCAATCACAGGTGCAGCAAATCTTGTATCCAGCACAAAAAGCACTCACTTCACCGGGGACGAAACACTCTTGATTGGCTGGGAAAACGGCACACTGGCTTGCTGTGGTAGTCTATTGGGGGAAAGCTTAAACTTGAAACTCAGGTGGGTGGGCATTGCTTGGAGTGGTGTTGGTCCTGAGAACCGAAAGGTTGGCCAAGTCTGAAACGCCTACATAACCTCCAAAACAAGAAAAAAAGTTCACAACGGCGAACATTTACACGAAACGCACGCACTTTTTCGTTTTCGCTATCGTTTCGCTGAGAATAGCTTCGAAAAAAACACACAAAAACCATATGCACTCATGGCTTACTCTTTTCGCAAAGATTCTTGAACCTACAGCAGAAGCAGGTGTCCAACCCTTTACCGAGGCTTCTGCGCCTTCCTCTTGTTGTATTGTCGTGCCAGGACCGACATCTCTCGAAGAGATACAGCCGGATAACGCGAGTGATTAAAAACATAGCAACATTCACACATGACCCCCCCCTCACGAGGTCCCGGATCATGGCCTACAGAAGCGTTCTCCGTTTTTTAGCCGCACTGAGGCTGTCATCTTCTGATGGATGGGCCAGTCGCTTTAGCACCGTTTTCCATTTGCAGCCGCTTGGAGACTGACGTCTTCTCACGGGCCAGCCGCATTAAGCGGTCGGCGCCAATTAGTACAGAGAAATACATAACGGAGGTGACGCAAGATACCACACCCTCTGGACCGATTTTCAAAGCTCTTGCGATTACTCCACGACGAAGAGGGTGCATAAATCAAACGACTTTCGGAAAGCTCTCGACGCGGCGGTTCCAACAACACCGGCGTTCTCGGCACCACTATTTTCTGCCGTGGAGTAATCGAGCTTTGGGAAATCGGTCCAGGGGGTGTGGTATCTTGTGTCACCTACGGTATGGTATGGTATATGGTATGGTATGGCACGGTGTGGAGTGATCAAGCTTTGAAAAATCGGTCCAGGGGGTGTGGTATCTTGTGTCACCTACGGTATGGTATGGTATATGGTATGGTATGGCATGGTGTGGAGTGATCAAGCTTTGAAAAATCGGTCCAGGGGGTGTGGTATCTCAAGTCATGCCACGTACGGTAGACTCACACGCACACGCATGCACGTACGCACTCCTGCCGAAGCCGGCCGCTTAGCGCGCGTTCGACGTCGACTCACGCCGTCGGTAGAACCCTTACCCTTTCATTAGAAAGTTTTTTTATTTATCCCGCTTACAAGACTGAGACTGACGTCTTTCCATTGGTCAGAAGGTCAGAGCGGTCGATGGTAATCAAGACAACACACACACACGCGCCTTCACGCCCCCTCTCACGGGGTACCCGATCATGGCCTTTAGCAGCATTTTGTGATCTCAACAGCACTGAGACTGACGTATTGTCTTTTCATTGGTCAGCCGGTTAGCGCGGTGGATGCCAATGAAGAAAAATAAACACACACACACAAACACACACGCATGCACGCACACCTGGCGAAGAATCTTCTGGGCCAGCCGCTTATTGCGTGTGACGCCAACCAGGCAAAAACAAGTACATAGACTCACACCTCCTACGTAGAGACTCACACACACGCACACGCTGACGTCTTTTCATTGGCCAGCCGGTTAGCGCGGTCGATGCTAAAAATAAAAGCACACGCACATGCACGCACGCACACACACCTGTCGAAGAATCTTCTCCTCCGAGGAGACAGCGCCGAGCCTCAGGTGCGCCGCCGGGCTCGCCTGAGACGCTATCCTCGCCATCGCCACCGCCTTCACCCCCATCCCCTTCATCCTCCCCCCGAACGCCCTCATCGAGGAAGACACCTTGGCCCCCTCGATCCCCAGGCCCACCAGACCCCCCCTGCCCCCGCCAGCCGCCGGTAACCCCTCTCTCCCTCCTCCGGTCCCAGAAGACGCCTGCCCCACGGGAGACGCCTGCCCCGGGTTGTTAGACGTTGCCCCGCCACCACCAGCATCAGCCCCACCCCCCAGCAGCTGCGCACTCTGCGGCGCCCCGGCGGTGGCAGCGGTAGCCGCGGCCGCAGCCGCAATGGGACCCAGCCCCCTGGCCCTGGAGACGCTCACGTGGACCACGACCATGCCGTGGGCGAACGCCTCTTCGTCTGCCGAGAAGAGACCCTGCCGGTGTCGCTCCTTCCTTGCTCTTGCGCGCCACGCCAGGGCCGCGTGCTTGAGGGAGTTGTGCACCGGGAAAAGGAACTGCAGCGGGATCTGGAGAGGGGGGGGAGGGGGGGGGGCGGGGGGGGGGGTACTCATTGTCGTGCATGCCGTAGTCGTTAGACCATTGACCTCGCGTCGCTTCAAAGCCGGGACGGAGGGGGGGGGCGTGACTTATCCTTTGCATGCCTCAGCTGTTTTAAACCATTGACCACGCGTCCTCGAGAGGGCGGAGCACAAGATCGATCACCGATGGCCAACCGTTCTCTTCCTACTTTGCCAAAGGTGGATAAAAAAAGTCTACCTTATCTTCTCGATGTCACTGCCCGCCGTTCATAGCCCACTGGGGGGGCGGGAGGAAGTTGGAGGGGGAAGGGTGTACCATGTTTGATCTGAGCGCGGCGGGAATAAACAATTGTTATTTTGTGTGGCCGTGGAGGAGATGTAGACTCTCCCATCTCAGGGAACCCGGCGGCGTCACGCATCTACGATCAACATCGACAACAGAAATGCCAGAACCACAGCAAAACTGCAGCAGCAGCAGCAGCAACAACGACGACGAAGCATCGGGGGCTTCACAGTTAATTGCACCCACTCGCCTTGAAGGTATACTTTCCCTCCACGGCAAGCTCCTGGCACACCACCAGCTCCCACGCCTCCGCGGACGCCGTTAACGAGCTGCCTACACCACCGTCGCCGCCGCCGCTGCCGCCGCTGTCACCGCTCCCGCTACCCCCCGCTCCAAACCCGCTTGCCCCCCCAAACCAATCAGCGTCCTCTTCCGCACCGGCGCCATCAGTCACTCGCCTTCGAAAATATAGAGCATAAAAAATAGAAAAACGGTGGTGGGCGGGGAGGGGGGGGGGGGGGGGTCCTGCAGATTGGGTTTGGGGATGGCGCGGGAAGGTACATGTACCCGATATATTTACCGTCACGTTTTGAGAGTGGTCGAGGGAAGGAAGCGCGGTTTCGGGTGCGGTGCAATCCGTGGAATGCGGCACAACCATGGGTCGCGTTGAAACCATGCCTGTGCCACGCGATGCCCACCGACGCTAACTTGTCCTCCACACATCTTGAGAGAACCGGCTTCCAGCTTGCAACTTTGGCAGGTTCCACTGCAAACGCGTACCATCGAGCATGCCTCCCGCCCTCTCTCTCACAAACAGGGTTCCCTGAAGACCTATGCCCAGCCGTGGATGCTACTCCTTTAATCTACATACCGTACGTTGTACCATACAATAAGACATTCAACCCCCTTTTGACCAATTGTCAAAGCTCGACGTGAAGTTACGGATGCCACAGCAACCACAATAATTCATTTTCGGAAAAAGGTCTCGACCGAGAGGCGGTTCAAAAGCCACCACCGTCGCCTTTTTTTCCCGCAGAGCAACCGAGCTTTTTAAAACTCGGTCCAGGGGGTGTGGTATCTACCGCAATCTACGGTAGTCCATTGCTGTTCCCACGGCGTTGTTCATTGGTGGAGCGCCTAACCTGAGCCCTGAAAATTACCGTAGCCCTCGCAGGGTTTTCCGCATTATGTAAACATGCTGAGTAAATATACAATCGGGGAAGTTGGGTTATAGGGTTGGGGTTAGGGAGTAGGGTCTGCGTCTCCCCTCCCCGTTCCAACTCCTCGCAAAACTTAATAATCGCGCGAAGGCGGTCCAAAATTGGGTCCAGGGTGTGTGTGTGTCATCTTACGCAACCTATGGAAGTCAAGATTCCCCATGACGTCGCGGACCGCCTAACCTGATGGCAGTGAAGAAGGTGACCATGGGGTTGAACTTCTCGACGGCCGGGTTGGACACCCCCCGTGGGGACATGGACAGGGGCCGGGGGAGCGGCGGATAAACCCGCCTCACCGCAAGGAAGGCTGTCGGGTACCGCTCTGACTGAAGCCCGCTAAACACGCCGCACTGTTCGGCCGGGGGGGGGGGGAGGGGGGTACGTCGACGAGGGAGGGAGCAGGTGGTGAGATGCTGTGTTGGGAGGGTTCATTCCTGCCGAAGGAGGGTTGGCTGTACCTACAGCTCCACATCTCATGACGAAAGCGCGCCACGCCAGCCGCGAAGCAAAGGATTGCGTAGGGGATGGGTACTGTCTTACTGGGCGCCAGGGAGGGATGCGCCGTTCTGGCAAGCCTCAATCAAGCGCTAGTGTAAGCCGTGATAAACAATAGCCCGGGTGTAGGCAAGCCTCGAGCATTAAGGCAAGCTGTGATTAACCGAGGGTGGTGAATATGTGTATACATATCGTCTACTCTCCGCCGAGACTCGCCGAGTCCATTCAAACCACCTCCCCACGGTATCGAGAGTACCGCAGTAGACTATGCTGCTCAGAGAAAAGGTGTCGAGAGTATCACTGTGGACTATGCTGCTCAGAGACTGCACAGGTTGGTCATGTACATAATGAAGTCAAGGCTATGCTGGAGTCCTTGTCTGTTGATAGAGACGAATTCGTTGGGTGCTGGTAAGAAAAAATAGCAATAGAAAAACTCGAACCATTTGCAGCCAATAGTTCGTTGCAGGCCACCGGTGCCTAATACCATCACCTCGTGATAACTTCTGTACAGCACTAGACCGCAACCTCTTCCCCAAGGCACAAGCAATGGTCCACCTCTCCCTCACCTTTCGCGGGCCCGTTGGCACGGCCATCA
Source organism: Ectocarpus siliculosus (assembly GCA_000310025.1). Lineage (NCBI taxonomy): Eukaryota > Phaeophyceae > Ectocarpales > Ectocarpaceae > Ectocarpus > Ectocarpus siliculosus. Next base: position 1,823,261 of record FN649730.1, on the reverse strand, counting down.
GGTTATCCCAGGACAGAGTTAGCGATCCCCACAGGGCCTTTCGCAAGCGCGGTGCAACGGAGCCGGATGTCGGACGACCATCATTAAGAGACAAGACACACAACAGAGCAACACATGCCATTTTCTGGGGATAAACGCTTGGTTTTACGCTCACAATCAAGGTCCCACCTTATAGACACTCATGGCTTCTCTTCAACAATAGCGTCCTCAAAGCGGGGAAGCATCCGAAAAAATTGCACCCCTGTATTGTTTTACGATCTGCGGGGTCACCATGCTCGTGAAAAAGATGGGGCGTCCATGAAGCGGGCGGGACTGTTGAGTATTTTCGTATTTTCCCTTCTGCGCGTTTCACAACGAACACACCAACATCATAAAAAAAACAACCAGCCCGAGTGGCATCACGGGAAGGAACGACGAAACGCGATAACACTTTCTCACCCGACGAGAACGGTTGACGACCTGCCACAGCTCCACCACAAAAACAACCATCGTTTCTTCACCCCCCCCCCCATCCCCGCCTCCGTTCGTCCCGGAACCCCTGTTCCCCGGAACCCTCGCGGGGATCGAAAAATGCACGATCCCCTCCTCCGACATGGTCATCGGCCGCTGCTTTCCTCCCTCCACCCCACCCTCCCCTCCGCCGTCCGGAAACCCGGACGGGGATGCCGATCGGCTAACGGCGGCGGGCGACACGGGTTGCTGCCCGAAGGTCCTGTGCTCCGACTGGTAAAAGACGGTGGGGGTGTTAGGTCTGCCGCCGGCCAGCAGCATCGCCGATCTCGCCGGCACGACGGAGAGGGGCCGGTCCCCTGTCGATCGGCGAGCCAGGGCGGGCGGGGCAGGCATCCCTGGCATCCCCCCCCCTCCGGCGGCCGGCGTTGCTGATGTTTCCTCGCTCGCTGAGAGAGTCAGCATCCTGAGACAAACATGTTGCAGTTAGCGCACGCACTTTAAGAACTTGGGAGTTAAGAAAAAGAGCCTTGAAAAAGTGAAAAAAAACGGAGAACTTGAGGACCATTGGTGAGCTCGGTTAAGAACCGTTACACTAAACCACCTATAAGCCGCCATTCATAGCATAACCCTAGGCCTACGAACTCCAGCCTAGGCAAAAAAAAATAGATGTTCCGAAGTGCGGGCGCTAACTGCTGTGTATGCACGCATGCGCAGAAGGTTTTGGACACGGGGAGGGAGGGAGAGGACGAGGGAGTTTCACCCATGCAAATGCATGCTTTGGTCGTTAGACCATTGACCTCGCCATCCCTACAATTTTGGGAGGAGGGATCCCGCAAACCGGGTATCGGGGACAAGGGGGGGGGGGGGGCGTGCATGCTGTAGTTGTCGTTAATCCAGTGACCTCGCATCCCTACAAAGCCGGGACGGAGCACGCCGGATTTCCACCGGACCAGGCTCTCACATCACCAAGCGCGAAGCGACGTGAGGTATTCGCATGGAGGGTGCGCTGCCAGCAACGGCTGTCGCAATATATTGCTGACCTGCTGCAAGGTGTGTTCTGAGTATGGCATGTACGATGAGTTCTTCAACGCATATTGTAGCAACGTTCCGACCCAGCGCGTTCTCGCACAACGCATAGCAACGTTCCGACTCCAGCGCGTTCTCGCACAATGCCCCAGAAACACACACGCCAAAAACTGTTTTCTCAAGTGAAAATTTCGGCGGTACAGCAGTAGTTGTACGGCGTGATCGCACTACTGTTTTATAGTAACAATCATACAATCATGGATGACCTGTGCGGTTTGGTGAAAACCGCGCAGAAAGTGCCGCGTGGAGTCTACACCTCCAAGCCAAGCGTACATACCATCCTTTTATCCTAACCACCTCACAGCAATCCCACACAACGACTCACAGTGTGACAACCTCTTGTCTTTCACCGACCACGGCGGTGTTGAGGGACGAAAGCCAGCCTTTCTTGGGCGCCTCCTTTTGCTGCTGCTGCTGCGGCGGCGCGACTTCGGAAGCCATCATGCCCTTGAGGCTTTTGTTCGCTGCGATCTTAGAACCTCCCAAGCCGTGCACAGAAAAGGCGAACAGGGCATCGCCATGTTCCGGTGCTCCCGGCAAGTCATCGAGCGGGATGGTGCTTGTCGCGGGCATCGTGCGGCCCAGCCCGTAGAAAAGACGTCACTTGCTGACGGTGTGTCTTGGTTTTGGCAGCAGCGCGTGCTTGGTATCCCGCGGTGGTTGTTGCTGCAACGCACTTGCACTCCCCACACTGAACCTATTTTGCTCTTTAGATCTAGGGTGCGTGTGTGCAACACACTTTCCAGACTTGTTCTGGCTGAATCGGGAGGAAGCCAGGCAGGCAACACACCCAAATCACTCGGGCTAGAGGCACGGAGTAGCCGCGCCCTGCCTGTTGATGTTGCGTGGGTGAAGCTCGACGCACATCAATGACAGAAGTCAACCGGCGGGGGCCCATGGGTGCACAAGGAACCAACTACTGTACGGGTATGTGCATGCGGCGTAACCAACAATCATTTGATTGTCGGAACCCCCTTGATGTTGGTCGGCAGCGATACACTGCACACTGGACCTCCACCGCACACAAGTGCGTGTCAGGCCCACAACAGCCAGAAGTGTGTGTGGTGGGTAGCGCGATTATCGTGTTTCTGCCGACGAAATCACTGGCCCCCCTATTCTTGTGGGGTGAAGAGAGAGAGAGCTCCTTGAGAGCGAGAAGCAATAGGCAAGCACACCTTCCTGGAGAGAAACATGACGACAGACCTCCGGCCACGCTTTGTCCTCTCTCTCTGCTTGCTGTTGGACCCATGCGGTTCGTTCTTGCACAGCAGTCGCGGTGTTGGTTGTCTTCCATGCCCTCGACTGGTCCAGCGCTCGCCACTTCCTCGCGGCCAGAGGCTCTCCGCAACGATGTCGTCGGTGCCGGCGGTTGGGCAGAAGAAAGCGAAGCGAGAGCCGCCCCGTCTGCTCGAGAACTTGGAGGTATGCGGGTACTGCAATGACCGAGTGACCGCGCTGCGTTGGTTCACTTTGCTCCCCAGCAGGAGTAGTACATACGGGGGCAGCTAATCGGCGGTTAGGTGTACAGTATTCGTGGTGTGATGCGCTTCCTTGTTGCGATATCAACCAAGAAACATTTGGGGTGTAGTAAACCCTATGATTCGCCAAACATGAGGCGCATGGATCTCACGGTGCTTGGTACACGCGGCGAGCGGGACAGGCATCGAGAGCGAGGGGGGTGGTAACACTGCACACCGACTTTCTATCGAGGCTGTGCTAGCGTATGGTTGGACGAATCGGCGTGGGTTGTTGTTGTTGTTGTCTTCACATCAAAAACCGCTCCGGTCTCCGCTCAGTACCTTCTATTGTCCGACTGGTTCAACCGACGCGGACACCTTCCGTGGTAGCAAACTTTTCAAGTAGCTAAATAGAAGGGGTACACCTTCTAGAAGGAAAAGGTCCGGTGAAAATCTTGCCCAATCAGAACATTCCATTCTTCCCCAGATCCGTAGGAAACCTACCCACACTCATTGATTGATCGAGAAAATACCTGGTGGTACAGTAGAGTCGAAGGGATGTGTTGAAGTCTGTCCTGCAACATGAGTGAGTGGAGAAAGAAACCTGCTGGACACGAGTCCTACCTTGAGTCTGTTTTAAGCCTCCATGTACGCTGAAGGATCAGATCCTGCCGAAGGCTCGCTTCATGGGCAGGCAGCAACCTACGATGCGTACTACCGTTTCATCGGACCCTGATTCTTGTCGTCGTGCCGGCCTCGCTCAGGTGGGCGAGAGGTTAAAGGGCGTGGTGGTGACCGAGCTGGACGGGACAAGCGGCAAGAAGGCGTGGGTGAGAGTCGGGGTGATGCGGCGCGCCAAGGGGGGCAAGTTCTCGCACGTGGACGGCATGATCCGGCTGAACAAGGAGAAGGGGCTCAAGCCGAAGAAGGTGGCGGTCGACAAGCCAGTCACCGTCTACGTCAGCAAGGTACCCCGTGGATGTGATGCCGTTGTCGTCAAATCGTTAGCCTTCGCAAGAAATTTAAGCTTAACAGGGTTACGGGGTGGTGTGAAGGGCTAGGGTTAGGGATGGAGATACGAATCCCCCCTCTCTATTTCATAGATTAACAATCAAATCCTCGCGACGCTGGTCCTATCGTATCTTGTAGGCGGTGGCGGTAGTTGATTTGCCGGCCTGCCGTTGGGAGCTTGTTACCCTTGGAGCAGGACGGTTTGTAGAGTGCTGCTGCGATCGGCAGGCCTGTAGCTTCGCCAGCAACAATATAGGGCTACAGCACACACGACGATGTAGGGCTCCAAACTGCCACGCAACCTTGAGGGGGCGTATCGGAGTACCGTAGGTTGCATCAGATATCACACCGCCTGGAAAGCAGTGACGGTGCCGAAAATGGCGGGGTTGGAACCGTCTCGTCGAGAGCATTTCCGAAAATGCATACTTCGGTTTTGGCATCTTTTTTGTCGGGGAGTAGTCGAGTTATGAAAATCGGTCCAGGGGGTGTGATATTTTATGAAACCTAGGGTTTTTTTTCCCACCCCAACCCCAGGGGTGGAAAGCACGAAAAAAGTTTTTGGGGCACGCACGATAGTTCCCAAGGTTAGTTTTGGGCCCAATTTTTTTTTAGAAAATGGGTTAAAGTACAGGTTTGCATAAGAAAGAGGTTATAGGCCGAAAACCAGGGTATCACCATGAAGGCCGACAGCAGCCAGTGAGAAAAAAAACATTTTACAGGGGCCACCTGGTTGCCCCCCCCAGGCCCGGGCCCATTCCCCTGAGCCCCCCCCCCCCCACCTTTGGCAAAGTAGGAAGGAACCATTGGTCATCGGTGATCTGTCCTGTGGGAACAATGCTCCGTCCTCTCGAGGACGCGTGGTCTAGCAGCTAAGGCATGCAAAGCATGAGTAACCCCCACCCGCCCTTGGTCCGTCCCGGCTTTGTAGGGATGCGAGGTCAATGGTCTAACGACTAAGGCATGCACGACTATGAGTACCCCCGCCCTTGATCTTGAAAACGAAAAAAAATCGCGAGCAGGTGATCGAGGCTGAGGGACGGTTAGAAGTATCCCTTCGTGCCCCCAAGCCCCTCGCTCCCATCGTTGACACCTCAACCCTGAAGCCGCTCGCGGACCTCAAGCACGGCGAGGAGCTCACCGGTGAGCGATGAGGAAAGCAGACCTAGTTGGTCGTCGGCCAAGCAAGGCCGCTGTCGTACAGCAGTGGGCGGCCGGAGATCAGAAACTTCGGTCGAGGCTCATTTTCTGATTTGATGCCAAGCTACCGTAGGTTGCACAAGAATTCACACACACACCCTGGACCGATTTTCAGAGCTCGATTGCTCTGCAGCCAATACAGTGACGGCGCCGAAAGTGGCGGCGGCGTTGGAACCGTTTCGTGGAGAGCTGTCCGAAGACGTAGCGTTTGAGTTTGGCGTCTTCAATGTCGTGCAGGAACCGGGCGTTAGAACTCGCTCCAGAGGTGTGTGCGATATGTTATGCAACCTGCGGTAGACCAATGGCCCCACGATGGCTGCCCTCTGAAAAAAATTGGAAGCCAAGCCGTCATTTCTTGCCGTGCTTGCTGCTACTTTCGTGTTGACAGCACTAGCGGGGGGTGGTATTAATCGCCGCCTACGCTTCTGCGTTTGTTGACGTCTACGTTCTTGTCGCCTTATTTCTCTGTCTCTCTCTGTGTCTCTCGCTGTCTCTTGTTTGTTTTTCTGAGATGTATCGCAACGAACCCATTCCCCTATCTTGTTCATTTTTCTTTCTCCTATCGCGACGAACCCATCTCTCTCTCTCTCTCCCTCTCTCTCTCTCTCCCTCTCTCTCTCTCTTTCTCTCTCCCCTTCCCCTCGTCAGCATCGAAAGGATGCGGCAAACAACAGCAGTGAGGCAGTTGAATATGTCTGTTTTTTTCTTGTGTCGCAACGAATCCATATATTTCTTTTGTTTGTTGTCTGGAAGGCGTCGTCAAGACGGTTACTCAATTCGCGGCGTTCGTCCAGTGCGGCGTCGGCCGACCCACACGGCGAAAACGCCGGGACGGTAAACCCATGGTAATGGAGGAGGTGGACGGGTTCTTGGGGAAGGACGACGTCCCGGAGGACGCTGCGCTCTCGGCGCAGCTCGTCAAGACCCAGGACCAGACTAACATTATTTCAGAGGGTGAGAATTTCTGGAATCTGTTGTTGTTGTTGTTGCTGTTGTTGTTGCTGTTGTCGTTGTTCCAGAGGGTGGCAGTCTCTGGGTGCTGGTGCTGCTGCTGTTGGTGCTGTCGTTGTTACTGTTTTAGAGAGCGAGAGTCGTTTCTGGGTGCTGCTGTTGTTTTAGGCTGTTGTCGAAGGTGTTGGTGTTCATGTTCATGTTCATGTTCATGTTCATGTTGTTGTCGTCGTCGTCGTTGTGGTTGGTGTTCCTGCAGGAGAATTGCGTCCTGTCGTTGCCGCCGCGGTCTTCGGGTGCTTGGTTTTCCTTCCGAAATCAACGCGTGATACATGTGGTTTCATCGTTGTTGGTCGATGCAGAACGCACTCGCACTCAAGAACCCAGGAGTAAGGAAGTCGAGCCTTAAAAAAAATCAAAAGTTCAGAACTTGAGCACCATTTGTTAGTTCTCGATCAAGAACCCCTACACTAAAACCTATACAGCGACCATTCGTAGCACGATCCTATTATAGGAACTACCGTATACGACACAAGATAACACACCCGCTGGGCCCATTTTTCAGAGCTCGATTACTCCACGACGAAGAGGATGCACAAACGAAACGATTCGTTTTCGGAGAGCTCTTGACGAGACGGCTTCAGCCCCGCCGTTTTCGGCACCCCCACTCTTATTGCTGTTGAGAAATCGAGCTTTGAAAATCGGGCCAGGGGGTGTGTTATCTTGTGTCGTATACGGTAAGAACCTCAGCCTGGGCCGAAACTGTTCATAGAGGTTCTTGAGTGCGGGCGCAATCTGATGTAAAAAAACAGAGTCAAGGGCGTACTTCTATTTTTTTTTTATCAACCTTCTTGCCCTTTTGTTAGTCCCGGACCGCACATCTCCATCTTGTAGCGGATAGGGGTGCCAGATGAAGCAAGCGCATTCGAGGAGGTCCGTCCGGTGTTCGTGAACACCCTTCGTCGTCTTGGACCGCGACTCGACGTCTCTCTGGTGCTGTTCTCGGCATGTCTCAATGGAGGGAAATAAGAAGGCGAAAAAACAGGGTAGTACATGACAGGCACACTAACAACGCCGATGATTTGTGAACCCGCTTTTTCTCGGTTGTTCTCGCCGTGTCTCAAAAGAGACCAGCAGGAACCACACATACATATTTCGCCGCTACGCTAACCCGATTTGTTCGCAGGGAACAGGACGAATGTGCTCTTTGTAAGGAAATAACGAAAACTGAGGGAGAAAATTGGAAGCACAGCACCGCCGATACGTTTACTCCGCCTTTTTCGCAAGGGACAGGATACAGGGACAGGATGAAGGTGCTCGTTATAGGGAAGAAACGAAAAAAGTGGTCCAAGTAAATTGCAAACACGCCCAACACCGCCGATATGGTCTACCCCTTTTTTCTCACAGGGAGCAGGATGAAGGTGTTCGTTTAAAGGAAAGACGCGAAAAAGATGGTAGTAAAATACTGACACACCAACACACCGCCGGTATGGTCTAACCCGCTGTTGTCGCAAGGGGCAGGACAAAGGTGTTCGTCAAGGAGAGAAGCGAAAGAATGATAGTATATTTCAAACACACTAACACCGCCGGTATGGTTCAACCCTCTTTTTGTCGCAGGGGACAGCAAAAAGGTGTTCGTCTAATTGAAAGAACGAATTGAAATGGTCGAGATGCATTGCCAACATACCAACACCGCCGATGTGGTCTACCCCACTTTTTTTCGCAGGGGACAGGGGACAGCAAAAAGGTGTTCGTCTAAAGGAAAGAACCAATTAAAACGGTCCAGATGCGTTGCCAACGTACCAACGCCGCCGATATGGTCTACCCCGCTTTGTTCGCAGGGGACAGGGTGAAAGTGTTCGTCAAGGAAACATTTCCCGGTAACGGTAGGTTCCACGTTACCCTGGACCCTAACGTCTCGGCCGAAGACCTGAGGCGGATGAAGAACGAGGTACAGAAGAAGAAGTCCAAGTTTGCCAGGAGGAAAGAGACGGGGGATCTGGTGGAGGGAGAGGAGATACTTGGAGGCATCGTGAGGGTGAGAGGCAGTTAGTTGGAGGGTGGGGAGATGCTTGGGGGCACCGTGAGGGTGAGAGGCACAGAGTTAGTCGGCTGTATCCCCTTGTATTTTTTTTTTTCATCCCGTTTTATTCCTTACGCCGGTCTTTGCACCTTTCGGAACGGTCTTTTTTTAAATAAAGTACAGAGACTCAATAGAAAGACTGCCCTTTCGAGATAATACCTCAGTCGAAGGGGATGGGTTGGAGTCTTCACAGTGAATGGGGGAAAAATCACGGTATTTCACGGAGCGTTTTTTTTCCACGGAGCAGATCGGAGCAGAGCGGTTTTAACCGCTCCGCTCCGCTCCGTGATACTTTCCCTCCAGAAAAAACGCTCCGTGACCAGATAGACAAAACCGCTCCGCTCCGTGAGAATTTGGCCCTCGGATAAACCGCTCCGCGGAGCTTCCCAAAAATCCGTACAAGCGGTTTTTCCACGGAGCGGTTTGAGCTCGCCCGGGAAACCCGGAAGAGAAGCGTTCCGAAGAGAAGAAGTGGAATGAAAGGAACATGAGGCGCCCAAAGACCCAGGACAGGTGGTGCTGGGCCATGCGAGAGAGGAGAGACAGACTGATGATGGTGTGTGATCGCACCCCTGTGCGCTGACTCGCAACCTTGCGGTACCTGTGCTTGTCTTTCTCGGGCATGCTCGTCGTCCTGTCACGACACGTGTTCGTCTTGCTTTCGGTTCTCGTGTGTTTCGGATCCCCTCTGTCCTCCTTTGTGTGTATGTGTTTTTTTTGGTGCGTGCTTCCATCCCCATCTTGGTTATTCCGGCTGTGATCAGCGTGAATGTGCCTCCCGCTCTCTGCTGCTGCTGCTGCTGCTGCTGCACTGTTAGGTATTGGAGTTTGGGTTCTTCGTTGATGTCGGTGCGAAAGCTAATGGCCTGGTGCACATTTCTTCGATCAGCGAGAAGGAGAACAGGTAAAGGCGAGCGTTAACGTGTCGGTAGGTAGGTATGCGTGTCCGCATCGACTGCTGAATGTATACTGATACATCCGAAAAAAAAAAAACCTCTTGCACTAAAACCTATGTAGCGGTGATTCGCGGCATGACCCTAGGAACTAAGAACACCAACCGCAACCCAAACTAGACGTTCTAAAGCGCGGGCGTTGTCTGTCGCGAAGTTCAGTCGTGGTCCCGGAATACCGTACCGTACCTTACCGCGGTGTTAGTGACAGGCAGATATCACCGCGGATATCGGGACACGGCACTACTGAGATTTGGGAAATATATAGCTTTGAGGATGACAGCTAAATCCTGTTCCAAGCGATTTTTACCGCGGTGTGTCGGGACACTGCACTAGTTTTGTGGAATATATAGCTTGTAGTATGGTAGCCAAATAGTGTGACAAGCGATTTTTACCGCGGTATATGGGGACTACCACGTACACGGGCCGGCACCCCAAAAAACAGGTACCTGGACAACCTCAATGAGTTCGCGAGTGTGGGGGACAAGATGTACGTCAGGGTTAACGGAGTCGACGAAGAGGGGCGGCTGTCGCTGGCCTATGCTGCGAGGGAAAAGGACAGACCGAAACCCCCGAACCGGCGGGAAAGGAGGCGTGCAGCGAGAGGGGACCAAGGGGCCGCGGAGAACAAGGGTAACTTTTTCCGGTCTAGGTTATGCACCTCATCGTTCAAGTCAAGTGGTTTTCGAGCGCTACATTGAAACCAAGTCGTGTTTCAGGCAGGGGGGAGAGCGGTTGAGGTTTCGGAGTTGTTGACGAATGGTGTTTGTGGGCACGTACGTGCCCGTGGCTGCTGCTGCAACTCAAGAAGAGAGCGCATTTTTTTTTTTGAACAGTAGTGCTAAACGAAGAAGGACTGACGCTTTCGTGAATCCCACAAGAGCAGTATCGACATCGAGCATATGAATAATGGATACGTCCCGATTTTAGACTCTCCAGAAACGGGATTTTTTGGTCATACGTGAAGTACGGTTCGTTGTGAAAATGAGCAGACAAATCCGCCGACAAAAAGTGGTGTGGTGATGTCCCGCCCTCCACTGCCCTCCATACAAGTCTGGTAAGATGCCGGAAATATCCGTCACGACCTGGTTGACAAGGTGGCAAGGGGGAAAGGTTGTGGAAGTACCAGTAGATCTGGAATGATCCGCGGAATATCGTAGTCGGGAAAGTACGAGGAGGTCGGACGAAAACCTCAAGAGAGGCAGCTAGCCATGTTGACGGTAAATTCGGGGGAAGGAAGGCGTGTTTGGATAGGGATGGGTAGGTAGTCAACGTCCTAACGGCTACCCAACGGCCTAACGGCTACCTAACGCAAGCATCACACGAGCACAGAGTAGTGGTCCCGGTATAGTGCCGGTTGAATAATGCCGGTGATATCGCGTGACACATACGGAATATTCAAATATTCAAGTTGTTTCATACTCTGAGTGATGCCGGTTGTCCGCAATAAAATACCGGATGAAGGGGCTGGTACCTGCCGTATTTTTCGGTATTTTTACGGAATGCCGTTCCGGGATTCTTGCGGGACCACTATTACTGCACTCACTTCCTTCCCCCGCCTCGCGCGCCCCTTCACACGTCACACCGCTTTGTTCAGGAGATGAAGGCACCCAAGAGGAGGAGGAGGACGACAAGGATGGAGGCTTTTTGTTCGAGCCTTCTTCCGCGGGGAGCGGGGGCAGCGTGGACGACGACGAAGAAGCCGAGTTTGATATCTTCGAGGACATGTAGACGTTTGTGGCGCGTGCATGGTTTTTTGCGGATGTGTGTGTGCGTACGCACTTGACGGCCGAACCAGCGCAGGATCATTCATTGTTATGGTGGCAGGGGCTGTGTCCCGTCAGTTGAACAGAACGAAGCGTGTCTAGAAGCACATGTGTGGATTTGGTGACGATGATCCGATGTCACCGCCATGTTAGTTTATTGGTTCCTAGAGGCAGGCGTTTTTCGAAGCACATCTTGGTTTACCGACGACGGTGATCAAAGTCATGCACTAACACAATCTGGGCTTCCATTGATTGGTGATCAACGTCATTCACTAAGACAATCTGGGATTCCATTGATTGGTGATCAACGTCATTCACTAAGACAATGTGGGATTCCATTGATTGGTGATCAACGTCATTCACTAAGACAATGTGGGATTCCATTGATTGGTGAACAACGTCATTCACTAAGACAATGTGGGATTCCATTGATTGGAATCCCTACAAGGGCCGTTTTGTTTCGGGGCACCTCTTCTTTGGTTCTTTCTACGCGATCGAAACATCACCCACGGAGACAACCTAGAATTGATTTGGATTCCTATATTCGAAAAAAAAAACTGTGCAGGACACGGAGGCCGCTTCGCGAACCACTCAAGCACCATCACACACTTAGCCGTGACAAGTCTGAGCGGACGATCTGATTGGTCAAAGACGGATGGTGCGGTCGGTTTCCTGGTCAGCCACATTCTCCAACTCCATCGCACAAATCGATGAAGCAACCACCATATCTCGTGTCTCTATCCCACGGCCCCTCGCAACAGAACAGCGGTTTTCTCTGTCGGCCAAGACCGGCGTTATTACGCACGCAAAGAAACTACTTGTAGCAGGTACATTAATTCCCAAGCACCCTCTTCCAAGCTGCTTGTTCCTCTACGAGGCCGTTGCGGTCTCTAGAGGTCTCACAGACTCACAGAACGTTAAAAAAAACATGGGGAATGAATGAACGAATGATCACGTTCACTCCGATTCTCCGAACCACGCACTTTTTTCAGCCGAACGCCCGAGGCGCGAAGAATCGGACCATCGGCCGTCCTGCACTGAATTATACGCCCCCAGCAAAAGGAGGTAGGTACAGTAGTGGGCCCTACAAGTGCCGGTTGAATAGTGCCGGGTGCCGGTTGAGCGCCGGTGTTTTCGGCTAGCACACACTGAAATACCAAGTCGTTATGGAATTTGAGTGGTGCCGGTGTCCGGGTTATTGCTGACGAAATCTCTGGACACATACAATACCGGCACTGCTGTAGTAGGTGGGTGTGTGGAGGCACACAGCAACCTGACCTTGAGGAACCCAAGACGCCGGTAAAAATACAACCGGCAGAACCTACACAAACCACTTTCCACATCCACTTCCTCCTGCCGTCGTCTTCATCACAACCGCCCACACGATATCGGTAGGAAAAAATATCTGTCAGAGCTACAGCGGCATTGATATGTAAGGCCGTAGCGTGCCAAGGATTTGTCCGGGCCTTAAGTCGGGCAGGATCCCGGCACTATTCAGGGAATAAGACGACTTGAATTCTTCTTTGTCTTGGGTCACAAAATTTCATTGGCCCCGGGCGACCTGCCTTGTTAATACGGCCTTTTACAGCGACCGCTACTGCTTTTGTACTGCTCCACACTTAGTTTTCATGCATCTACCCCGTGACCCAAGGCAATTTTTGCGAACAAAAAAGCAAGTCCCCCAAGACTTCAGACTTCGCTTGCTGCCCGCTTCTTGTCCCCACCTAGTTCAAGTTGGAAACATTACAAATTAAAAATCTTCTGTCCCAACCTCTGGGTAAGGGCTTTTGCAGAAGAAACCAAACACGAATTTGTGTCGATCTTCATACATACAAGGAATCATCGACCATTCAAGTTTTGCTCGGCGTGCGACAAAGAAAAACGCCATCAAGTTGTCATCAAGTTTTAGTAGTGTTGTCACCTACTTCATGCAACAGCAGTTATATTTTGTACTGCTTAGCAATATATCGAATATCAAAACACCTCAACGCAGAAAACCTGCGAAATGCAGCAGCACACTCGGGGCAAAAGTAACAAAGTCAGACCCCAGCAACCTCAATAAGGCTGCACATACACACACGGTTAGCGCGGTCGATGCCAATCATAAAGACGCACACAAAAGTACACGATACTTTGAGAATACTTCTTTCTGAGTGTCGCTACACCAGAAACCAGAGTAGTACCGTAGGCGACATGACGGAGGTAACCAACCCCCCCCCTGCACCGATTTTCAAAGCTCTACTATGTAGTCTACTCCACAAGCAGAAGAGAGTGCTGGTACCGAAGAGTTGGAACCGTCTCCATCATGTATCCGAAAACATCTCCGTTGATTTCTACGTCCACTTCGCGGAGTACTCGAGCTTTGAAAAATCGACCCAGGGGGTGTGATATCTTACGTCACCTACGACAGTAGTACAATGGTGCATCCTTCCCCACAGTATACGGCACACTACAAACAAGATCCACATGCATGCGAAAACCAAACAGGACAAAGTTCGCGCAGTACTTGTTTTTGGCCACGCCGGTAAAGCGGAAAACAGAAAAACCATACATGTGCGTACCATCACCCATTTATGTGCCAAACGAAAAAAAAGTGTCGACCTTACAAGCTTCTTTTGTTTCAGCTTACCGGTCTGGCCACGGCGTGACAGGGGTGTGCCACCATCATTGCTGACCCGCTCTTTAACCTTGCGCGGCAAGTACTACGCAGTAACAAAAAGACAGTTGGCTGTAAAGCGCGTCGATACTCACGCAGTCTGCCCTCAAGACGGCCCAACGCCAAAGGGGCCAAAAAGAAGACGGCCCTAATGCCAACGGGTACCTTGAAGACGGTCCAATGCCAACGGGTCGAAAAGCAGCACCTCTACTTACTTCCGTTCGATTCGATTCGATTCGATTCGATTCGATTCCCCGGTGGAGCACAAGAGACACAGAAGTTGTCATCGTGACAGCCGTCAGAAGGAATCATTAATTTTTCGGTGTCGCCGTTACGGTAGCGCTCACTTTTAAAAAGCTTCCCATCTCCATCTCGACTACTCTTTGCTGCGCACGTGCATTGATTGCTTGCTGCACCGCGCCGCAAGCCGGTCGTTCATGTTCGTTTCTCCGGAAAATGTCACGAAAATTACATGACGAAGACGACCACCAAGAGGCGAAAATTGCACCGCACCACTGTGCATCGCGCCGCAAGCCGGTCGTTCATGTTCGTTTCTCCGGAAAATGTCACGAAAATTACACAACGAAGACGACAACCAAGAGGCGATGAATGCACCGCACCACTGTGGATCGCGCCGCAAGCCGGTCGTTCATGGTCGTTTCTCCGGAAAATGTCGGGAAAATTACACAACGAAGACGACCACCAAGAGGCGATAATTGCACCGCACCACAGTGCATCGCGCCGCAAGCCGGCCGTTCATGTTCGGTTCTCCGGAAAATGTAACGAAAATTACACAACGAAGACGACAACCAAGAGGCGATAATTGCACCGCACCACTGCTGTGCATGTGCTGCCCCTTGAGAGGGCCCCCACCAAAAAGCAGACGACACAGATGCAACAGCGTCATCGCTCGGTTCGATCCTCCCCTCCCCTCCCCCCGGTCTCCCCAAAACTAGACGGGTGCGCAGCATCGCACACAAGCACACGTAGTACGTGCTGCATGTACCACACCGTCTTCTTGACCAAAACAAAAACAAGCACCAATATGCTCATCATGTACTCTTTTAGTTTGTCACTCTCCCTGCTCACTTGCCATTGAACCTCTTCAGCACCTGTGAACGCCTAAAAGTTGAAAATATTTACATTTTACACCCCCGCTTGAGCTGGCTCAAAGAAAGGGAGACGAACGCCGCCGGCACTGCTGCTATGGGGAGCACGCAAAAACATCCACCGGCAAAAATCAACGGACGCTCTACAGACTGATGGCCGGCACACTAACGCACAGAATATAAGACACATCGACAACGACAACGACAGCTCGCCCTTCTCCTTTCGTCCTCTCGAGGACACGTGGTCAATAGTCTATCCGCCAAGGCATGCAACACATGAGCGTACAACCCCCCCCCGCGCGCGCCCCAAAAAGAAGAGGCAATACGAAACCCATCCAACACGTTTCGTCTTCTCTCTTACTTGGAGGGATCGCTGACTGCCTAAAATAAAACAAAAAAACTGCTACTATAATAGCGACCCCCTCGAAAATGGTTCATCATCCAAAGGCCAGAAACTCGACAGCTTTTGGCGAACCGATTTTCATTCCTATTTGTTTACAAATCAAAAGCAAGGAAGCATCCCCCACCCCCTCCGGCTAAGTCTCATCCCACAGTCAAAAACTTCGGTTCTAGGGGGCCCAGCAGGTCAGCAGCCATTCATCCCAGGCCGGCTGGCAGTCCAGGGGCTTCGTAATCCCCATGGAAATAAAAATAAATCCAAACATGCTACAACCATATCCAAATAGCCTGCCAACCAGCTTTTCATGAACGGCGAGACTTGAGTGTTTATCCGCATGCAGAATCTTGCTGCCCCTCTCGTTCTCGGAGATCGCCGGATAGGGTAGGTAGTTCCATCGCGTTCTCCGGATATCTCATACATCAGTGTCCAAAAAGAGTCGTTTGTTCACGGGATGGCATTTCCTCCACGGGATGAGGTGATACCACGGCAAACGGGATGGTTCCGTGGGGTTTTCCTCTCTCGGGATGGACAAGACCGACGAACACTGCCTTTTCTGTTGTGTGTCTGTCGTCCGAACGATACTTCGACCGTCCTTCGCCAACCGGCGGCGACGATCAGTCGTCGCCCCGTCAGAGCTTAACGCAATCAAAACCTCCAAAGGCGGATGGTTGGCCGATTCCCTCAACGCGGCAAGCGCGTTGCGCCGAGACCTCCCGCGGCAACATCAACTCTCGATGTCTTCAACATAACCGATTTCTCGGGGTCTTTACAGCAGCTCAACGGCGAAGACGCAGACGCCCCGAGAACTCCTGGCAAAACCGAGAGCGCTACACAGGTCTCCCAGGAATCGAGAGTGTTACACTCAAGGAATTATCCCAAGCTCTCCCAGCAATCGAAAGCGCTACACAGAACAATCGAGAGCGTTGCACCCATGGAATTATCCCCACCTGCCCCAGCAATCGAAAGCGCTCCGCTCAAAGAGCTATCTCCAGCTTTCCCAGCCATCGAAAGCGAATTACTCAAGGATCTATCCCGGGCTCTCCCAGCAATCGAGAGCACTTCGCTCAAGGAACCATCTCCACCTCTCCCAGCAACCGAAAGCGCTTCACTCAACGAAGCATCCTCAGGTATCGCAGCCATCGAGAGCCTTCCACTCGAGGACTATCCCCACCTCTCCCAGCAACAGCGCGCTAAACTCAAGGAACTATTCCAAGCGCTCCCAGCAGCTTTGTTGTGTCTGGGGAGGCGGTGGGAGGCGTGAACGACATCCGGGATAAGTTCCCCGCTTCCCCCCCCCTCCCGTTCGGGGCAGGGCTAGCCGCTGCGACCGTCAACTTTCCGTTTCCTAACGCCTTTCCGTGATGGTGGACCGGAGTCGCATACCTGTGGACAACAGAGCAACAGGTCGAGGTCTGAAGGTTAGGCCACATGTGTTTACTTGTAAGGATGCTGTTCATTTGACACCAACAAAGAAGCAGCAGCAGCAGCAGCAACCACAAAACCGCGGTAGCACTACCAACCATCAACAGTAGCGCTAGCAGCAACCACAACAACAGTAACAACAGCAACAGGAGAAACAAAAACAAAAACAAAAACATCAACACTATCACCAACACCCACATGAACGTCTCATCATCATTGACAACAACAACAACAACAACAACAACAGCAGCAGCAGCAGCAGCAGCAGCAGCAGCAGCAACCACAACAACAGTAACAACAGCAACAGGAGAAACAAAAACAAAAACAAAAACATCAACACTATCACCAACACCCACATGGATGTCTCATCATCATTTACAACAACAAACAGCAACAGCAACAGTAGCAGCAGCAATAGCAACAGCAACATCACCTGCTGTCCGCGGTCGGGGTGGCCGGGGGACAGGCAAATACAAAGCTCTTGCTGTCGCGGTGCACAGCCTCCTCCAAAAACTTGGCCTTGTCTGCCTCCAGCTTCAGACGCTCCTTTCCTAGCTCCTGTAAGTCCACATCAGGAGAATCGAATCGCATGATACAAGAGCAACAGGGGGGGGGTAACGGGAACAACATCAGTGTTGCCATTGGAGCAATTGTTCAAGGTTGCATGCTATGCCGACGTCACCTCACGATAATGAATAGTGCACGAGACACAAACTCGTGAACCTTTTGTTTTTTCAGGCTGGAGGACGGCGCACAGTTTTGGTGTAATTTCACGCTGAGACGAAGTCGAGGCAAAAGTTTAACAGCCAAAAACCTTACTACTAAAATACGTGTCCTCGGTCCGGGGGTGCTATCCCCCGATTACATATTTGTTCCTCCAAGTGATGGGACGCTCTCTCAGCAATGCTGCTTCACTGCAACCAGAGTTTGGCATCATGTATGTAGCTCTTGACCACGAAATCCGGTTCTGTGCCTTTCAAGAGTGCTGCAGAGAAGGCGCTGCCTAACATGGATGGATCAGATCAGATCAGATCTTCAGATCTCACGTGAGAAAAACAAGAGACAAACGACGAAAACAAGAACAGTCCGAGTGCAAACCAAAATATCCCTTCTTGCACCTGCGGCATCCCAACAGTGCCGAGGGAAAGTCTCATTCACGCCACCACCTTTTACGAATGAATGGCCTCAAGATGACCCCCCCACACACACACACACACAAAACGTTAACTGAAAAAAACTTTCTGTTTTCGTCTTACTGCTGCGGACCACCCCCTCCGGTCACGATCATACTTACATACTTCCCATCTGTCGTGCAACAGAACAACACAGCAACCCCTGGCCGATCAAATTGGTCATGCTAGCGGACGAGGGCTACAAACAACAGACCCGCCGCACCACACACAATTTCCAAGCCAAAGGACACACACGTAGCTGTATGCATAGCAGCGCTGCAGCAGCAGCAGCAGCAGCGGTGATGCGCTCCCATGACGGCGGCGATAGCTACAACGCGATTCGAACCTCACCTCCCTCTGCTGCTCCAGGCGCTCGAGGGAGTCCCATGCGCCTGACCCCCCCAAGTATACGCCGTCGTCTCCTCCGAACATACATCGATCTTTGTTAGCGGCGCTGGTTCCAGCACCCGGCCTGAACGAACGTCATACAAACACCCGAGGCCAGAAGGGGGGACGGGGGGGGGGACGGGGGGGTAGAGACAAGAATGTTGGAGGGTAGCGAATGGGAGATGTGGAAAGGGCGATGAGGGGCGGGGGGGGGGTAAACACAAGAACGTTGGAAGGCAGCAATGGAAGGTGTGGAAAGGACCATGAAGGGGGGGGGGAAAAACAAAAACGTTTGAAGGCACCCATGGAAGGGGTGGAAAGGAAGAAGAAGGGGGGGGGGGAAAAACAAAAAACTTTGAAGGGAACAAAGGGAGGGGGGGGAATTACCAAGGGGCCTGCGGGAAAAAGGAAACCACTGGGCGGGTTCAAATCCCCTTCCCCAAAAAAGGACGTTATACTTTCCCCCATACTGGTGTG
>FN649730.1:1777490-1793036 GCA_000310025.1 Ectocarpus siliculosus | reverse complement strand
ATCTTTCACACCCCCCCCCCCCCCCCCCCCCTGCCTTGGATGGTTCGAGCGAAGGCTGGGAATTGTTTTCGAAAGTAAACATATCCTCACAGAAAGACTACCCGTTCGAGATATAACCTCAGTCGAAAGGGATATGTTGAAGAATTTTCCTATTTCTGTCTTGGAACCTTCGGGTGGTTCCGTTGCGTCGCCCGTTGTGTTTGTACTCGTAAGTTGTTTTGGGGTGTGGCCAGTCGTTGTCTCCGAAACTTCCGGGCAACCTGTCACGCCTAAAACGTTTGCTTTGTACGTTCGTTGGGACGGTTATCGATGCACTTGGTAGAGGTCATAAGGGCTATTCTTGATGGAAGACGAGCTTGTCAGCAGGCGGTAGCGCGGCAGCCGCCGTTCCCTTCACTGCTCTTCAGCAGGAACATACCAAAGAAATTACCGGCACTGCTCTCCTCCCTTCTCCAATTTTCAGCCCACTCTCAACCCACACGGCCGTAAAACCGTGCTTGAAGCATTCGAGGCTTAGACGACTTGTCGCAGCCCGGCAAACCCTAGTGGTCTCTGTGTGCTTGCATGCATGTTTCCTAAAAACTGTGACCCCCCCGTGCCCCACAGGACGAAACCCCCGCGGCAGCATCAACCAACAGTTCCGCTCACATACTGGCGGCGAAAGAGCAGTCTCCCATGTCTCGGATGGGCGGGCCAGGGAGGGACCGTGCCCAGTACCGGTTCTGGCTGGTGATGGCCATCGGAGGTGTAGCCGTGGGATCGTTCTTGGCCGTTGTGGTCTTCGCCGTGGGGCAGTACCGCAAGGTGGGAGACCCGCCTGGACGGAGGCGTTTTCGTAGGAGAGGGGTTCCGCAGTGGGAAAGTGATTGTGCGCTCTCTTTTTTTGGGGTGTGGGTGTGGGGGGTACTGCATGCCGTAGTCGTTAGACCATTGACCTCGCATCCCTATCAATAGCCGGAACGGGTTCTCACCGGACCAGGGGGGGCGGGGAAGACGCGGTCTTTCGATGCATGCCGTGATCCTCCTTACTGTTTCGTTACATGGTAATGTCGCTATTTTTCAACGCACGTACATGAGCGAGGACCGTGTGGGGGACATAGAGAAAATGGGAGTTAAACGGGTGGTTTGTTGCGTTTTTCGGACGGACTCAGGGGACGGGTGTGCGTGGCAAGCCCGCGACGGCGTGTGCATGACCTCCGTTCACATAAAGTAGCCCTGTTTTTTCCCGAATGCTTGATGGCCTGGTTGGAGTTTCGGGAGTTCGTCGCTGCTCCATCGCATGGCAAGAGGGTTTGATGCTTCAAGCAGAGAGCAGTCGGATCACAAATCATTGTTTGCGGTGCATTCCTTGCTCTTCCCATATACTTGCATCCCGATGAAACATTTTCCTTTTCAATCCATTCCCTTCGGCGTGGTTGTATCACGTACGTTTCGGTAAGTACATCTTCTGAAGAAAATATCGATAGCACTACGGCACAAACAGTCTCTTACTTACCTGTAAAAGAGACGGATTTGTTGTCTTTGGTATACAAGAACGAACAAAAGAAACAGTCTCGCTTTGCCGTGTGTTCGGTGCGGTGTGTCTAAACTGCTGCGTCTACCTGTCTTTCTATGCGTGCGTCGTCCATTTCCGCCCAGGAGCGGCACCGTCTCCGAGGTATCATGGCCCTCAACGAGTTCCCCCAGGACAACTACATCAACCCGTTCGCGAAGCAGCTGTCCTCGGACCTATCAGACGAAGATCGATCGGCCTTCAAGTTGTAGGGAGATGGTCGCCGCTTGGTCCACCTACGTCCGTTAGCAGGTCGTCCTTGGTCGCACGAATTTTTGTACCCGTGTAGCTGGCGAAACACCGACGGTGTGGGTTGTACGAGGGTGGTTCTGACGTTTCGTTTTTAGTTGTTATGTTCCCAGTCTTTGCCTTATCTTGTCCTTTGGCCAGTCTTGCGCTTGCAATGTACGCCTGTGGATGATGTTGTCCACCAGCGATGGTGACAGCAGCGTTTTTTTTTCACTTTTTTTTGTTATTTGTTCATCTTGTGTGTGCGTTTTCTAGGATGACTGTCCTCGACTGTACTACTTGTTATTCCCCGTCTGCTGTTTGTGCCACGATCTGGTCGGCTGCGCTTGGCCTCCCACACCCGAGATAATGGGCTTGGGGGGGGCTGGCTCCCTGTGAGAGTAAGTTGAAAACGTCGGCTGCGCTCGCCGCACATCCGAGATTGTGGTTTGTGTCTTGTGTTGTGGTCTTGTTTTTGTGATGCTTGAAAGGCAGAGGTAGGTTGTACAACAACCTTATCTTCCGAATACTCTTTTAATTAGGTTTTCCCTCGAGCGCGCGCGTCGCAACGAGGCGCGTTTGTGGTGAATCAGATCTCTTCACGTTGTATTTGTTGGAGCAATGCCTACAGCCCCAACACCTTCCCCGACGAACGCCGGTCTCGCTGTGGTAGCACGTGCACCTTTCGAGCCTTGGGGAGTTTTGACAGATAGATAACGCCAGCGGCTGAGCTCGGCCCTTTCCAGGGATGTTGATGGCGCGGGGGGGTTCTCTAACGTCCTGCTTGGTCTATGCTATCTAGTCACAAATCGTTGGGAGGGGGGAGCGCCGTGGCGTGGCATCGCGGCGTAGACGATGATGATGAAGGTCCGCTTTTTCTCTGCGAGTACCCGAAATAGTTTTTTCATGTGCTCTTTTATTCCGTGTGTAGATGTGATGTATGATATAATGGCCCTTGCCGTTAGTGCGCTACGTGCATGACTCCGCCACCGTTTCGAAAGCAATCCGTCCAGTTTTTGGCTCTTGGTGCCAACGATCTAGTTGTCCGCGCAACTCGGCCTTGATATTGATGCTAGCCCTCCTATGTAGACGGACAGCTGCTGTCTACCGCAGGGTTGCAACCTTCCGTATGTCCTAAAACCCGGCGTTAGTTGCCGGGCTGCAATACGGCAGATAACAGGGTTTGCTCTTTGTAGGGTAGGTTGGTGCATGTGGTGGTTTCGTCTGCCGTCGGTTGTCGAAATTTGCCGGAACTATCCCTCCGCACGGATGGGAACATCTGGTCGCTATCCTGTCGCTCGGAAAACGGTCGATTTTGAATTTGAAGGTGATAACGAGAAACGTGAATGTGATAATCCTCGATGTTTACGTCCAAAAGCAGTCAACCGTGCGTGGGCTACGGCACAATCCTTCCCATAATGGGCTCCTGGGTGGACCAACGTTCCCGTGGCCTGCTTCGCTATGGGCGGGGGGGGGCTTCGCGGCTTGTGTTCGTCCCGTCGCGGATATTTGAGACAAAAGTCGCGCAACAAAGGCGAAGAACGATTTGTGCACCTCGCTGCGTTTTGTCGCCCAATCACGAACACCGAATGAATGCGAGGGTTCATTCGGTAGATGTCGTAATCTCGCCACAGTTGTCGGCATGAATGTCCCACAACGAACGCATTTAAATGCCGACTACTTCTGCTGTGGCGAGATGCAGGGGGTAGTAGCATGTAATATGGATGATGCGGTTCAAACCAGATCAGCATTTGAGCCGCTGTCGGGCAAGGGGTGGGCCATGCGAATGAAAATGACAGGGACAGAAGAAGTGAATTTAGGTCGGTAGAGACCCAAGCTCTCGGGAATTAGGTATGATGCGGTTCAAGCCTAGACTTCGGCAGCCAGGAAAAACATCACTCCGCTCACGCGAACGCTAAATAAGCGACCAAAACACAAAACAAACACCCAAACTAACGCACTGCTCTTGAGAGGGAAGTCGACACCGACACCGACGAGTGAAGGTAGGTTCTCTTTGAAATCAGAGCGAGATGTAGATTGCGATGAACATCATCCAACCTGTGGCGATCTGCAGCAGCAGTCGATCAGAGGATGTGCTTTAAACGCGAGCGCAGTCTCGTTACCAAGTTCCGGTGATGGCAGGCCACGCTATTTAGCTGTCCTTTCGGCCAACTGCATTGACCGATTAGGTGAAACTTGAGCACGACAACGTCGAATCTACCCAATGTTGTAGTGGCCTCACATTACCCGGTCGTCTGGGTTGTCAGGCTCAGGGGCTTGATCGGCACGTCTCCGGTAGGGTGTACCAAGGGAGCCAGAGAGGCAAAGCCTGTGACGACCTGCCCCTACAAGCACGGCATGTTTCACCCGCTGCGGCGGGGTAATTTACAATTTTCGCATTCGCTTCCCCCGCCCATCGGGCTAGTAGACAAACCCGACAAATAAATGTTTGTGCCAATCATGCCTCCGCCAAAGTGGTAGCACCAAGCACTCTTCTCCTACTACCCCCCCATCTTCCTCCCTTTCCACGCTGGCTTCCTTAGTGCTCTTTTCTATCTCCACCATTTGTCTACATAGATACCATGCTTCCTTTCCACCATACGTCCTCCTTCTCCCTGTTTTTCTAACTTCTTGTCGACACGAAAATACGAAAATATACTCCCACCACCATGAAAAATGAACCTGCCGAGAATATCTTTAGAGGACCAGTACGGTTGCCCGAGGCAAGCTGCGTTGCATTGTCTTCTGTCGAGACACGAAAAACATACTTTCAGAACTTGAAGAAAACCAGTAACGAAACCCCCGCGGTACAGTAGGGGGGGGGGGGGGGCACGCCTACTTCGATTTTCCGTTGTCCTCGTCGAGCAGCACATCGGAGCTCAGGTTCGCGAGGGGGTCGTCGTTGTTGGCCTTGGTTAACCGGTACGCCTCCATGTCCTCCTTCGTCACCTGGACAAGGACCAAAAACACAAGACACATGAAAAAAAAATCACGATAGCCGTAACAAACACCGTGTAACACGACGAAAAAAATATTGATTGTAGGCACAAACAAACTCAACATAAGCCCAGCATCCAGCCAGCCGGTTCCTGTTCCCCTTTCACTGCTGTAACGACTTCAACACGCCCCTTTTTGACTGGGGGTATTATATCATCTCGAGCCGGGTAGTGTTTAAGTGTTTCAGGTGACTGCATGTACCGTAGGTTGCGTAAGATGTCAAACCCCCTGGAGCGATTTTCAAAGCTCGATTGCTCCACGCCGAAGAGGATGCCGAAATTGAAGAATACGTTGTCGAAAAGCTCTCGACGAGACGGTTCCAACGCCTAACGCCATTTTCGGCACCGTCACTGCTTTTCCTGCCGAGATATCGAGCTTCGAAAATCGGTCCAGGGGGTGTGATGTCTCATGCATCCAATGCAACGGTATAGAAGTAAGTATTTTACATGGCAGCACTAGCTTTTTGCGATGGACAAAACGCACGCGCTGGCAGCGTCTTAATGTTAATGAGTAGTTGTCTTCCAGAGTGTCTTCTTCCGTTCCTTGTTAAATCTTCTGCGCAGCATTCTCCTACTGCATATACTCCTGAAGTAGGCCCAGGATGGCGATCAAAACTTCTTCTTTCTTTACCGGATGGGTGATTCGTAAAGAGATACGCCGCAGGCCAGAACAGCCTTGAATGGCCACGCGATCAACTGCCGCCACACTACAACCATCATCACCACCACCACCACAGTAGCAGCAGCAACAAGAACAAGAACAAGAACAAGAACAAGAACAAGAACAAGAACAAGAACAAGAACAAGAACAGACAGCAACATCAACGACCAAAAACTTACATCCGATGACGTCATGGAGTTGTACTTGCGCTTCCGGTCGTCCACCTCCCCTCCCCCCTTGCTCAAGAACGCCTTCTGCTTCTTCACCGCCTGCGTTCGTGCGCGCAGTTTCAGTCACACCGCAAGCAAGTTGTCATGTTGTTGGTGGACCAGACACGACAAAAAACGCGGGGACAACGAACAAAACTTAACGTCAGGGTTCATTCGCCCTACTGCTGTGCTGTTGCTATTTTGTAAGACAAGAAAAGCCGTTGGCCCTGGCAACGACAGACAAATTTGAGTACATGACGCAAAGAGAAGCATTTTTGGGAGGCGTGCGTGGCGACTCAATGGCCGCGAAGCAAGTCCGACAACAAACGTTGAAAATCACACGGTATACCAGCAACACCCGCAGCAGCAGCAGCCACAAAAGCACAACAACAGCCAAGCATCGTGCAGCGCTCGGGTAAGCCACTCCGGACGTGCATCAGCCATAGCCCAACGTGTCCTGTCTGAAGCGTTTATATATCAACGTCATTATTTACTGAGATCTACATGTAGTCTAGCGCGCCAACCGAGTGACCCACTGCTGCTACTTCATCGACTTTACAAAAAGAAAAAAAAAAATAGACACAGGGACGGTCATGACCACCACCAAGCAACATCCGCTACCGCAACCACTCCCACTACAAAGCACGCAAAAGCTAAGAAATAGCAATGACGATGACAACAGACAGAACAACAGCCTAACGACAACGGCGACAAGAACCGTAGGTTACCTCCTTGAGCTTGTCCTCGTCTAGGTCAACGTTAGCCGTACCCTCTCCGTAGAGGTCCGATCGTGCCGTCATCTCCGGCACCTGCAAAAACAGACACACGTACAGGGATGCAAAGAACCACACACGTAGAGGAATAAGTGCCAAAATAGAGAAGAGAGAAACAAACTACCATCAAATGCTATGATCCATTGACTCCCCCTTGAGATGAAAAACAATCATTTAATCACTCGCCCTTGCAAAAAATAAACACAAAGAATGAGATCGAGAAAAAAGTATGAAAACTCTACTGGTAACTTGGTTTTGGAAAAAAGTCGCAACGTAACAAGAGTTTTTTTCATCATCTACAAGTGCTCGAGAAGACACTGCTATTATATTTATCTTACCTTGGACGCTTCCCCCTCCTTTCTTCCCTCGAGCATCTTCCGCTCGCCCGCCAGGTCGACGTTGAGCACAGAGTTGGCCTCATCGTTCGCAACCTTCTCGCACACACATACGGAGACAACAAATGGGTGGTGACATTGTTGTAAAAATCATTATTGCAGTCCCATTTACTGATCATCATCACACACACATACGGAGAGAACAAACGGGCGACATTGCTGTAAATAATCATTATCGCAGTCCCATCTTGTGATCATTATTCGCCCTCTCATAAGTTGCACACACGCACGAAAATAAAAACGGGGTGACATTGCAGTAAAAAACATAATGGAATAATAGTCCCTTTTAAGGATCGCTAGTCCCATTTTCACAGCTAAACCACTACCGTAGTCCCTTTTACTGATCGTCAGTCCCACTTTCACAGATAAAAAACATTATCGCAGCGCCATATACTGATCGATCGTCGGGCGCACCTTCACAAGTTACACACACGCACGAAGACAACAACAGGGTGACATGGCTGTTGAACACATTATCGTAGAGTGCCATTTTACTGATTGTCAGTCGCACTTTCAGTTTTGAACATTATCGTAGTCCCTTCTACCGATCGTCAGTCCCACTACCACAGTTAACAAAAATATCGTACTGGCATCCACTCATCGATCGTCAGTCGCACCATCACAGTTACACACACGGAAGAAACAACAAAGGGTGACGTGGCTGTAAAAAACATCGACGTGGTCCCGTTTATTGATCGTCACTCGCATTTCACAAGTCAATCTGATTTAGCGACCCCGCGGAAGGGCAGAAAAGTGGCCGACCCCCCCCCCCCCCAACGCAGTCGTCCCCCCTTTCAGGACACTCTCTGGTCATTCATGTTAATAGTGTCATTAAAGTGGGCAAGTGTCCCCCCAAGTGATACCCCTCTCTGTATATTACATTCTGCGGGGCACCATGCTTCGGACAAACAGTTTCTTCCTTCAAGCATCGGGTGCCCCTAGTTTAGGTGCCCTTAAAGCGGGGACTACTGCTGTACGACAAAAAGAGGTAAGGGACGGGCTACACGGCAATCCGAGACCTCACGTTACCGCACGACTTCACGACAAAAACAAAATGTGAACTTGCGGTCAAGGGTTACACCGCAAGCCAAGCCCCTCACCTTCCCCTCCTCTCCGGTGCAGTACGACTTGAACGTGAGCGAGTGGCAGCAGCTGAAGCCCCACCTCATCGACCTCTTGTCGAAGTAGCTGCCCCACACCGACGTGTGGTTCGACGGGAACACGTTCTCTTCGTACTTAGATTTCGCGACGGCCTGCGCGTATCCGATTCGATCCGATTCCCGGGAGAGGACAGCAGCGGCAAGTGCAACGGCGGGACAAATTATGAGCGAAGACGAAATGTCAATGGGACGAACGAGGCAACAGCAGCGAGGGTGTGTCTGTGTGTGTACTCATGTAAACCCACGCACGCCGTAGTCGTGAGGCCTGTCATTACCTGCGTGGTTTTCTGTTCTCAACCAAGTCCAGTCAAGCAGCCGGTCGGGTCGATTTGGCCACTTTTTGCTTCGTGCTTGCTGCTCCTATTCATTCAAGTACAACGTAGAGTCGAAACCGCCACGATCACCACCCGCCAATCACCTCACGACGTTGTCTACAGTTCAGTCAAGCCCAGCGCGGGTCGGAATCGCCCCGGTCATCATCAGCCAATCACCTCAAGACGCAGTCTACTGTTCATTCAAGCCCAGCGCGGGTCGAAGTCGCCCCGATCAACACCAGCCAACCACCTCACTACGTTGTTTCCAGTCAAGCCCAGCGCGGGTCGAAGTCGCCCCGATCAACACCAGCCAACCACCTCACTACGTTGTTTCCAGTCGAGCCCAGCGCGGGTCGAAATTCATCATCAGCCAATCAATCAAAACAATCAATCACCTTCGGCGCGCCCTTGACGACACGGCCCGTGCGGTCGTACTCCACGTAGCTCTCCGTCTGCCCCACCAGCAGCCTCGCGTCCGGCACGTCCAGGTGCTCCGACCCTCCGTACTTGTCGAGGATGCGCTGCTTTTGCTCCTATTGGCCCAAGAGGGAATGGCGTTTGCAACACACAGCAGCAGCAACGTCAGGGAGACTTGAGTTAGCATCCATGCAGCACTACTACCGAAATCGATGGGGTTTCTCCCCAATGTGGTTTGCACCCAATGGCGTTTCCCCCCAACGGGGTTTGCACTCAATGGCGTTTCCCCCCAACGTGGTGTGCACCCAATGGTGGTTCCCCCCCGTGGGGTTTGCACCCGATGCCGTTTCCCCCAAATGTGGTTTGAACCCAATGCTTGTTTCATGAGAAGCATTGCCCTGTTCGGTTCTGTCCGTGCACTCGTCAAGGATGTACAGGATACGCCGCTGGCGGTGTTCCTCCGTAAGGAAAAAAGACCGGGAGATAACGATAACAACAACAACGACGGCAATGACGACAACTGCAACTGCAACTGCAAAAGCAACGACAACAACGACAACAACAACAACAACAACAACAACAACAACAATTACAAGGACAAGGACAAGAACAAGAACGAGAACAAGAACAAAAACGAGAACAAGAACAAAAACGAGAACAAGAACAAGAACGAGAATAAGAATAAGAGCGAGAACAAGAACAGCAACAACAGCAATGACAACGACAACGACAAGAACAACAAGAGCAAGAACAAGAGCAAGAACAAGAACAACACATGAATCCATCACATCCTGACGATAAAATCTACGCACCTCCTTGAGAGTGGTCTTCTTGTCGTCGAACTTCTTCCTGAGCATCTCGGCCTGGCTGGGGTCCGCTACGGGGTGCACCTCCTGCCCGCGATCGGCCGCCTCCCACGCGAACACCGACGTGCGAGCTTGCTCCCGGACGTCGCCGGTGTAACTGTCGCGAAAAAAAACAAAAAATGAGGCGTGTTTCGGCATCGACGGAAACAAACATAGATATGCTGCTCGGGGGACTGTAGAAACCCTGGTAGTGCCCGCTAACGCTATGGATACACTCGTTGCTAATTCCCCGACTCTTCTCTGTGGAAGAGATGAATTTGTTGTGTGTCGGTAAAAAAAAAAAAACATCGGAACGTAAGAACCTCTATTAATATTATGCTTTCGGCCGAGGCTGAGGTTGTTACCGTATTCCTAGGGTCATGCTACGAATGTTAATGATGGCTACATAGGTTTTGGTGTAGGGGTTCTTATCTTACCATACCAGACCTCACAAATCGTGCTCAAGTTCTTAAACATTTGATTTTTTTTAGGGTCAGTTTCTGAACTCCTCTGGTCTGAAGCGCGGGCGAGTTTGTTCTGTACATACACGTATGCCTACACCACGGCAGTGCGCGCTTGCGCACGAGGCGCACCGACACAACCAACCAAACTTGAATTTAACCGTCATGACACAAACCAACCCGAAACACACGGTACAAAAGTCAGCTCTCCTCCGCGCCCCCCCCCCCCCCCCGGGGGCCCGATGACTAGATTTGCGTGATCATGTGAGTACCCCGGTGTTTGTGCGAGGACCACGCTCCCTAGCTTGAGGATGATGGTGCCCAACCGCTGTCAGTCCACACTATATTCTGCGGACCACAACGCGTATTGTACGCGCGCGCATCTACGCATGCCACCGCTGTGCGCGCGTGCTCCGACATAACCCCGTCCGTTGCACGGTCTCATCCAATCAAAGCGTATCTCGCCACGTCATACAGCGGCTCTCCCTTCGGTTGTTGTTGCCGATCGCTACGTCAGCGTGCCAGCCCAGGGTGGCGTGCGTCTACCCCACGCCAGATGACGTGGTTCTGCAGCATGCCTCTGTACCGTGCAGAACCCCTCTGCCTGTCACTTCCACTTTTTCCCCTGCTGTTCCCAGATTTCCGTCGCCTCTTCCTAGTGAATGTGTCGTTGTCCCGTACGTACCGGTCCCACAACCATGACCACGGGAAAAAAATCGCCTGTTTAGCACAGGAACTGAGGGATCGACACCCTCCAGTCCGTTCGAGAGTGCATGATGTTTTTTTTATTGCGCCCCTTTTGCCTGGCGCCTTGTCAACCAACTTTGTCCGCTCTCGTTCAGTCTCCCGACATGTCGTCCTTCGACGATCCAAACATTTTTTTCGTTTTTTTTCAACTACCTGGCTGAACCGTCGGAGCGTCGTGCATCACCAGGTGCGAAGCCGGAATCACCGAGGAAAGCCGGTTTTTTCCCGGGGGTGCCGGCTTCGAACCCGGTGATCCACGACGCTCCGACGATTCAGAGAGGTAGGTGGTTGTAGATGTTGGGTGGTCGGAGGAGGACATGTTGGGACACTGAACGAGAGCGGAAGAGGTTGGGTGACAAGGTGTGGCTGACTTGACAAGCAAGGTGCAGCTCACTTGACAAAGGGTGCTGCTGACGCCAGATAAGGGTGTGCAAGAACTCTCGAACAAGCTTGGAGGGTGTTGATCCCTCAGTCTGCTGCGGTAAAACGGGTGATTCCCCGGAGTGGTTGTGGGGGTCGTGAGGTACGCACGGGACAAGGGCAGACTGTCTAGGAAGAGGCCACGGGAAAAGAGGGAAAAAGTGGAAGGGGCAGGAAGAGGGGCGAGCGGGGGGGCTGCGCACAGCACAGCGGTAACGCAGGACCAGCTCTGCCGTGTCGTGGGCACAGCCCACTCTGAGCTGGCACGCTGACGTAACGAGCGCCATCAACTGACGGGAGAGACGCTGCAGATATGACATGGGCAAGCCCGTACAACAAACGGGGAACACGCGCATACGGTGGCCTACGTATGCGCGCGCAACGCGTTGCGATCCGCAGTGTAGTGCGGAGGGACAGCAGCTGGGCGCGATCCTCAGGCTAGGCGCGTGGTTCTCACAAACACCGGGGAACTTACATCGTTCACGTTATCCAAACTTCTGCAATCTGTAAGGCTGGCGTCTTTCCACTAATAGTCAGCCGCTACAACGGTCGATGCGAACAACAGGAACATGCACGCACAGTTCGGAGGAATAGCCCAGCAGCCCTCCCCCTTGACTACCCCTCAAACCATGACAAGCGTGATCCGTTTTAGCCACACTAATGAGACTGACGCGTTTTCATTGGTCAACCCGTTAGGATACACAGAGCATGCATGGCCTTACAAGCGTTTTCTGTTTGTTGGGGCGCCGAGACTGACGTCTCATCATTTTTCAACCGGAAAAAAGCGCAGCCGATGCCAACAGCAAAGACGTACCCATACACCCACAACCTACCGGATGAAGTGGTAACCACACCACACAACACAAAAAAATACCTAGACACGCATTTTCGAACCGGGTGACTGGGCCCTGGTGTCCAACCTTCCCCCCGATGACTAACAGAGGATGCTTGCTTTCCTACCCCGCTACCTACGGCCTCTGTCAGCCGGTTAGCGCGGTCGATGGATGCCAATCAAATAAAATTAAGGTCCTGCCAATACTCTTCGAATGTGGTTATATCGTAATGTCTCGAACGGGTGGACTCTCTTTGATTGTGTATATTCAAACAACAGCTGCAGATTTGTGTGTGTAAAAACAGCAGTTTCAGACGTGTACTATTAGGTCTGGAGACTTGTTCGGGGAGCCAGCCGTTTTTCTGTTTTCGACCTGTTCAGAGCAGCTTTCGACCGCTTCACCCGAACAGACCGACCATTTCCTAAAAACACACAATTACACTTTTATATGTTCCACAACGAATCAACTTACCGGATGAAGTTGTCTCCAGCGAAGACGAGGTCCTCCGCCGCCGTCTCGGGCATGGGGTTGTCGCGCATCGCACGCGTCTTGGGGTCGTAGTAGGCCGAGTTGGGGTCGAGGTTGTAGAGGTACTTGGCCCTGTCTTCTCGGATACGCAGGTTTCGCACAGTTGTCTTCATCTGGGCACCACCGAGACCACCCTGCCGGGCCACTCGACCCTGTTTTTTTGTAGGGGTTGGGTGGTATTCAGGCACGGAAGTATTATGCACAGCACTATGAATCAATTTGATAAACGTGTCTTGGACTCATATCTGCGGATTAATCGCTAATTCTTTCTGGACTCAATTCTGTGCATAGACATGTAACTGTTTTGTTTTTTTTATTTTCCGGAAAAAAAGGAATTTGTAGCGAAAATGTGATGAAACATGGCGTCGATCAAAAATCAACGTTCTTTTTCCTGATATATCTGTCTACTGATTTCACGGCGGTGTCTCCTACGCTCTGGGCAGCGCCGACATCCCCGTCCGTTGCTGACCCACTCGGTCTCTAGAGCGTTGGTTACGAAGCACCGAACGGGGTCATTATTGTTGGGCCAATCGACCCCGGAAACGACTCCACTGCTTGTCAAGAACAACTTGCATTCGTCCTCGTCTGGATACCACCAACCCCTGTTGCCTCTTCGCCACGCCGAAACTCTACAAACGCACACGCGCACAAAGATGTTACCACACATGAGAGGCATGAATCTACGGGTGGGTGAGATGCTGCTGCCTGGTACGGTCGGGACCGCGCGGGCGAGTCAAACACGCAACTGAGCCCCCGCTCCCCAAAGCTGCCTCCTGTAGGTTTCCACATGGTTCCACATGGTTCCGCATGAATCCATCCGCACCATCACTACGAAAAAACCCGTACGGCCTTGTGGCATTACTTCTTTTCCACCAAGACATCATGACGCCAAAAAAAGCTTGCAACAAAAACATTTGACATGCTGCTCCCCCCCGCCGCCGCCCTTGCCTGGAAATCCCTCTGCTCGACGTCCTTCTGCACGAACTCCCGGTTGTCCTCATCTTCGGAGCCCCCATCCTCGTCAGAGTCGTAGTCGGAAGCGTCAGAGTCCGACCCCGTGTCCTCATCGCTGTCCTTCTCGCTCTCATTGCCCTTGCCTGTGGGTGCGTATGTGTTTTGTGTGTAAAATCATACTTTAATAATATGTAGCAGAGGGCGACATGAGAAAAAATAGGCTTGTTCACGTAAGTACGGCGGTACAAGCAGCCGCTGTATCTCGGCACTTCCACCAGAAGGACACAAAAAACGTGTCAGCAAAGATACCATACCGAGGTCCATTGCCATACGTCAGCAGCCGATGGCAAGCCAACATAAGAGAAGAGCCATGAATAAACTCATCGGGAAACCAAACCCGACTATTACAGTTCCCGGAATGTTGTGCTTCTCATGATGTCGATGCCATGATTGTACGTGCCATGAACTATGTTTACCCGGCACACTTCCCTCCCACATGTCGCCATTGATAATTGATAGTTATGTACGTCTATTTTTTGGTTGATTCTTGTCGAACGGCTGATTTCGTCGAGCGACGTCTCACCTCCCCCGGCAACATCGCTGTCGTCGTCATCGCTATCCACAGCAGCGGTCCCGTTCGCACCGCCGCCGCTCGCTGAAGCGGTACCATTCGCGCCTCCCCCGTTGGACGCCGAACCGACACCGGTTGTGCCGCTTTTCGCCGCTGCTGCGGCTTTTGCGGCCTTTCTGATCTCCCGCAGTTTTTCCTTGGCCTGCTCAGGTGATCAGGGCGAGAGAGCGGTAAAGGGGTGAGGTGGATGGCCAGGGGTAAAAAAAAAATGCCATACATCAGTGTGCAACGTGAATCTCGTAATTCACGCCGCGGCCACGCTGTGCATCAGTCTTGCAACATAAGTCCCATACTTTCACGCCGCAGCCACGCTGTCAATCTACAACACACACAATGTCTCACGCTACAGTGGCCGTTCTTCCATGCCATCAAACATGAAACGCGCGCGCTACCGAAACTATAAACAAGAGGATGCGCGTTTGATTTCCTGGAGCCAATCGACTTGCTTGCTTGCCAGGGAAATGGCAACTGATCCATACTCACCAGGGCACCATCTCCAGAAAGGGGCTGACGGTGTACTAGGCTTGAGTGATCACACACATGAAGCCCACTTAGGTATCCAAACAAAGATAGAGAAAGGATTGTACAAGGGAGCTCATGATAGGGGAAGGATCCCGTGTGCTATCCAAAGAAATGCATCTACGAAAAATACATCCATAGCCCCCCGACCCCTCCCACTCTCCGTAGACCTTCTACACAGATGACTACCATATTGGCCAAAAGAGTCCACAAGACACGCATCTTCCTCCGCTTCTCCGCCTTCTCTCTCCATACCCAAAACCATACCCACACTACGGAGCCCCGCCCCCCAAATCTCCGTAGATCTTCTACACACATGACTACCATCCACCATCGACCAAAGAGCCTTCAAGCCCACCTTCCTCCGCTCCTCCTGCTTCTCCGCCTCCTCTCTCCACACCCAAAACCATACCCACACTACAAAGCCCCCCCCCCCCCCCCAAATTCCCTAAAACTTTTACATAAATGAATACCATCCACCCTCCACCAAAAAACCTTTAAACCCACCTTCCTCCCCTCCTCCCGGTTTTCCCCATTTTTTCTCCTCCCCCTCCTCCTCTCCTGGGCCAACTTTTTTAAACCCTCCAAGGTGTGCTTTTGCTCCTCCCGGGGGGAACCCAACCCGCGGTCCCCCTTCCCGTCCAAAGAAACCTGTGCAGGGCGAAAAAAAAAAAAAAAATTTTTTAAAACAATTCTTGCTGCTGCTGCTGCTTCTGTTTGTGGTGGTGTTTGCCATTTTTGTGAATTTTGTAAAGTTTGTGTTGGCGTGGCCTGTGCTGTATTCACCTCATGCCCACTACGCCCCCAAAAACAATTGAAACGTGCACGGGACATACAGCCAGTAACCTCCGCCAAAAAATTTACCTTTGTTTTTATAATTTGTAAGGAATTTGGTTTTAAGGC
>FN649730.1:1745632-1777390 GCA_000310025.1 Ectocarpus siliculosus | reverse complement strand
ATGATTCCCATCCCCCTTCGACCAAAGGGCCTTCAAGCCCCCCTTCTTCCGTTCCTCCTGTTTTTCCGCCTCCTTTCTCCCCCCCCAAAACCATCCCCCCCCTAAAAAGCCCCCCCCCCCCCCCAAATCTCCGTAGACCTTCTACATAGATGACTACCATCGACCATCGACCAAAGAGCCTTCAAGCCCACCTTCCTCCGCTCCTCCTGCTTCTCCGCATCTTCTCTCCTCGCCCTCCTCCTCTCCTGGTCGATCTTGTTGAACCGCTCGATGGTGTGCTTGTGCTCATCCGGGTGGTAGCCCAGCCAGCGGTCCCGCTTCGCGTCGAAGGACACCTGTGCAGGGCGAAACAAACAAAAAACATTTTTTAACACAGTTCTTGCTGCTGCTGCTGCTGCTGTTGGTGGTGGTGTTGGCGATGTTGGTGATGTTGGTAATGTTGGTGTTGGCGTGGCCTGTGCTGTATGCACGTCATGCCCACTACGCCGCCAACAACACTCGACACGTGCACGGCACATACAGCCAGTAGCCTCGGCGAGAACATTCAGCTTGGTTTTAGTAGTTGGTACGGAGTTGGGTTTTAGGGCTAGGAATAGGGATACGATTCCCCCTCTCCAATTCCTACTTAACCCCCCCCCCTCTCTATTCCATATTTAGATCAATAATATCTTCGTTAAGGCGGCCCCGTACGAGCACACCTTTCCGTGCGAAGTGAGGTCGGTCTGGACGTCGTCCGCGGCGATGTCCATCCCCGTCTTCATCGCCGCCTTCTTGCCGCTCCGAGGCCGTTCCACACACTCGGAGGCCTTGTGTCCCATCGCGCCGCAGTTCTTGCAGGCACCCTGCACCGCACGGGGGAAGTTTTTTGGCGGATTCGTAAGTGATTTGCTGGGAGGGGGGGGGGGGGGGGAGTCCTAAAGAGGGTAAGCCCGGCTGCAACCCCACGGCTGCAACTCCACGGCTGTAACCCCACACAGCAGTACACGAACTCCAAAGTGGGGTTGAGCACCTCCCTCCCTCCCTCCCAAAATAACCCTGCCGAAAATCATCCATCACCGGCCTTGTCACCGATACATGTAATGAAACGACAACAACAGCAAACAACCACGCCCAGTAGACGCACCTGCTACACGCCTATAATTCGACGCTTCTGTATATCCCGATACGCATCGATCCGCCCGGCG
This sequence comes from Ectocarpus siliculosus, assembly GCA_000310025.1. Lineage (NCBI taxonomy): Eukaryota > Phaeophyceae > Ectocarpales > Ectocarpaceae > Ectocarpus > Ectocarpus siliculosus. The sequence continues at coordinate 1,776,206 of FN649730.1, read as the reverse complement.
CCTCACCTTCCGATACCCCGTGGCGGCCTTCTTCTTGGTAGCCCAGCGCTGCTGCACGAGCTCGTCCGCCTTCTTCATGGTAAGCACGGCGTCAACCTTTTGCTTGCTGTGGTGCACCAGGGAAGGGCCGGACTCTCCCAGGTACCACGGCCGCTTGGTGATGAACTCCGGGTTATGGGGGTTGATCATCTTGCCTGCGGTGGAGGATACCACATACATGGTTGTTGGTGTTGTTGTTTTCGTCACCAAGTACTTTCTAACATCAGTAACGGCTCCAACTGACGCGGAAGCCTGGCATGAACCGAGTTGAAAAGCTCGATTACTTCCACGACCAAGAGATGCTGCCCAAATCAAATGATACGTCTCCCATGAACCGAGTTGAAAAGCTAGATTACTTCCACGACCAAGAGATAGCTGCCCAAATAAAATGATACGTTTTAGGAACGCTCTCGACGAGATGTTCCCAACGTCTCCATTCTCGGCACAGCAGTTGCTACTCTTCTGCAATGTGACGGAGCTTTGATAATTGGTCTACCTAAGACGCTGTGGTATCTTGAGTCATGACTGTTACATAATAGTCATGACACACCAGAGGCCATTGCTTTTCATATGTACAGCAGCATGTCGTCTTTTTGGGGTTGGTGAGCTTTCATGACACGGCGACGATTTCGGTCGCACATTGCCGAAGAACCCGAAAGCGAGAAGCGACAACAGAGTCGAATCAAACAACCTCGCACTCTCCGCCAACTCTTGCTTACAGCAATGAGGCTCCTGCAAGTCGTCCCAAAGCGATTTAAAGGAACAACTAAAGTCCTCGGGCGCGCTATGATCAACCGGCATGACAAGCAACTTTACCACATTTTCCACACAAGCATGTCGCACCTGTCTCCGTGTCCATCTCGGGCTCGATCTGCCCGGCCTCACGGGCCTGTTGGAGCTGACGCTCCTGCTTCCGGGACGCCATGGCTGCTGCGGGCTCGGTACCTCAGCCGACTTCACCGCCGTGTACAACAACACACACAGCGAGAGAGAGAGAGAGGCAAAGGGTACTCGATTAGCCAAGCTTGCACGTCTCTTCCGAGATCGAGAGGGTCAGTAGGGGTGGAAGCACGCACACACGCGGCGACCCTGTGTGCGTGGTGTCTTGGGATTGCGCGAACACAGCGAGAGGGGCAGGAGACGGGGGGGGGGGGACACCTGCTTGCTGTGGTAAAAGCTCAGGGAATGACTTGACCCCTGACACACATATCCTTACCTTCGGTTCTGGAGCTCCTCTGCAGGTGCACTGACGTTCTCCACCAACCTTCGCGCGGACGGGGGGTTCGTCCCTCTCTTATCTACGTCCCTCTTTGCCTCGGCTCTCGCCCTCTGCGGGCAACAGGCAAAGCAAGCCTGTGAGAACCAGGGGCTACGCAGCAGTAAACTTGGTTTTGGAGGGGAGGGTGACCTTCCTTGTCCGGCATTTTAAGTTGCGCCGCATTTTGAAGAGCGCTCAGCACCGACAGTAGGCCTGTGCTCCGTAGGTGATTTTTTTTTCTTTTTTTCGGTGATTTTTTCCGATTGCCAAAAAACAATCGGTGATTATTCTAGGTGCACTGAATTTTTTTTCGGGGAAAATCGGCGACAAAAATAAGAAAGGGTGAGAGCCAAGAAAGATTTTTCGGTGCTTTTCGGTGATAATTTGAAGGGTAGACTGCCGAAAACGTTCTTCGGCGATGTTCGGCGATGTCTTTAAGGATCGTAGGAAGTACTCCACATGAAAACGTTAAAACGAACTCTGGTGTTCTTTTACGTATACCACAAGTGTGTCCGTCCTGTGTACCGTGTGTGGTGTCTGCAGCGCGGTGCTTGGGTTGTGTTCGCTGTGTGCTGTGTGCTGTTGGCTCTGCTGCTGTGCTGCTGCGCTTGAGGGGGGTATCTGATGGGATTTGCGGGGTACGGCCTGTATACACGGAGCCCCCTAAAAAAACGGTGACAATCAGTGAGGCGCCTCCCGTTTTCGGTGATCGGCCACTATTTTTTCGGTGATTCAAATTCCTCACTTTTTTCGGTCAAGTTTTCAAAATTCGGTGCTTTTCGGTGATCACCTACCGAGCACAGGCCTAACCGACAGGCAGCCAGCAGCCAGAGCCAGCCAGCTGCACACACGCTGACCTAACGCACACCACGTGTGCTTCGGCTTGCCTCGAGACGAGAAGCGTGTGATGTCGACTCTGTTCGCTAAAAAAAACAACTCTTCGGGAAGGAAGCGCCCTCGTCCATCCGCTGGAGAGGGAGGACTCGGTTCTGCTGCTGCCTCCTCCAGCAAGGAGGTCGTGGATGGCGCTGCTTCAAAGACGACCAAGGCGGGGTGAGACACTTGCTGCTCTCTTGGCGTACAGCAGTACGATTATCTCGGCTTGTGGTGGATTCGCTGACAGCTCTGTGGCAGTTCTATTCGTTGGGCATACATAGATGCAGGGAGGGTGGTGACGCAGAGCGACACTACGCTACGCGTGGTTGAGGATGCCCGTGTTTGGTGTGTGCAGCAGCAGTGTACGGGCAGCCTTCGGTCGTCGGCAACGAAGCGATCACCGACGTCCGAAGTACTGTAGTATACACCGGTTTGGTGTTGGCTGTATGGCGTGGAACATGCCGTAGTGAGTTGGGCCATGGTTTGCATTCGCCACACGATGATGTGCCGTTAGATGTCGATCAACCGCCGATGGTGGAACACGGCATTATCCCATGCGGCATGATTACAATTGCTGTCTGCCGGGACTTACCCCTCCCTTTCAGGTAGCTGCTCCCAGCACGCCAGCATCTAAATCAAGGGTGTACCACTGTGGCCGATCGCGAGCATCCTAACAATACTGCGGTACCTTCCCTTTCAGTTGTCACCCTGAACCTCGCTACGTAGGACCAACTATGTATGTTACCGCGGTCTCCACCACGGGACATGCTGTCCTGGCTGTCGAACGTCGTCGTGCACCGGTACGTCTTTTCACGTAACAGAAAAAAGTGCTCCGTGTGGTAATGACAGATAGCCTTGGTCGCAAGCACTTCATTGCCGCAGTTCTCCCCTCTCTCAACGACGGTCGCACAGGACTGGAGATAGCGATGTTCCCGGAGGATCGCAAGCCACCACTAGTCGCGGTGGCAAGGGTAGCCGCGAGAACGGCCACGATGTTGATCCCAACCTCTCCGCTGGAGCTTCCCACCCGTCAGCAGCCGACGGCAGCCGGAAGGCGGAAGTAGCAGCGGAGGGGGCGGTGCTAGAAGAGGAGGCGACCTTTGAGTCGCTCGGGCTGTGCGATTGGCTGCTGACGGCTTGCAAGGCCATGGGCTTCCGAAGACCTACTCCCGTTCAGCGACACTGCATCCCTGCGGTGAGGGGAAACAAACACACGTTGCCGCATCTCGTCACGAATCTTGTTTTACACGGCGAGGTTATTTTGCAGTGAAAAATGCCACCTTTTTGTGTACCACCACTCTCGGTTTCTATACATGCAGGCGTTTTGAATTTGAACGGGATCTTAACCCGTCAGCCACTCTCCTCCCGGGAATCCAGGCACGTCCCTGTCCTTGCTTTAAATGGTAATCTTTTTGGCTTCCCGTGAATGATCTCGTTGCGTTTTCTCTGGGCGGAGTGTATCTGCCGGTCCTTCCATGACTCTGTCGGCGGCAAGTGTGGGCAGGAGGCGGTGGGTTACGCGGAAACTTATCTGCTCCAGAGATATATCCTCTTCATACCTTCACGACTGATCCATTTCGTTTCATAGTAGTAGTAGCGCGACCCCACGTTCTTCCCTCTCTCTCTCTCTATCTCTGTCTCTCTCTCTCTCACGCACATGCACACACACTTTCTCCCTCTCTTGCCATCCGTCGCTCAATCCTTCAGTTTCCGTACGGCAACCAATATACCAGGCACAATACAGAAGAACCTGCTCGTAACATTTCCAATCCCCTTTCTCCAGGCACAAAAACTCGTCGTGTTTCGTTGAAACCCTGCCGGCCTTGTCTTTCTATCCCGGGGCCCTCTCTTTCCGTCAGGTTTTAGAAGGGAAGGACGTCTTGGGGTGTGCGGAAACGGGTTCCGGCAAGACCGCTGCCTTTGCACTGCCAATACTTCACGAGCTCAGCAAGGACCCCTACGGGTGAGGAGCTGAAACGGCAGTGTTTTATGGTGGTCTTCCCGCGTAGGGGAAGGGGAGCGTCGCCGAAACGTGGCCGTGATTAAGTTGACTGCGGCGTGGGGTTGTGGAGATAAGATCGGTTGGGTGCAGGGCACAACGCCACCTTGCCGTAGCTGCTCATCTCGGTTGAGCTCAACAAGGACCCTCACTGATGAGGGGGGCACAAGGGACCGTCGCGGTTCGAAGCAAGTTGCGTCTGGCCTTGATCTCCGCGAGAGAGGAAAAAAGAAGAACAGCAGTACACACCTAAGATGGTCAACATGGGGTAACCTATATGCTGGACTGGAAATCGGTTTACGTTTGTTCGTGTTGGGTGTACCGTGCGTTACATAAGATACCACCCCCCTCGGACTGTTTTTCAAAGCTCGACTATTCTGCCGCAAAAAGAGTAGTGTTGCCGAAAATGATGGCGTCGGAATCGCCTCTTCGTGAGCTTTCCGAAATTGCACCACGTTGGTTTGGCCATCCTCTTCCGAGCTTGAAAAGCGAACCCACCCAAGGGGTGTGGTATCTGCTGCAAACCACGGTAATTGCACTGCTGTATTGTCGGAACACGCAGCACACTTACGCCACGTCCAGTTTGCCTCCCTCTTTTTTCACGCGCCAACATCGCACGTCCTTGTATCGCGTGCAGGGTGTTCGCGGTCGTGTTGACCCCCACGCGAGAGCTAGCGGTTCAGATTTCGGAACAGTTCGGCGCCCTCGGAGCGCTCATGGGACTGCGCCACACCGTGGTCATCGGGGGCGTCGGCATCTTGGAGCAGAGCTTGGCACTGTCAGGTGCGTCGGATGCCCGCCCTTCGCCTGAGTCGTTCTGCGTCTGAGCCCACGTCTGTGCAGTTTGCCTCCCACCGTTTTTTTCAAACTATGCCGGTTTTTGGTGGCAGACTCGCTTAGACTTGCGCTGCGCGCTCTCTAGTGGTGTTGTTGTTGGGTCGCACTCCTCCAGTGGTTGCGTTGTTTTCTGACACACCCGTGTTCATGTGGTTATGATAACTGACCTCTCGTACGTCCATGTATGTGTGCGATTGTATGCAGTGTCATTGTCCCCTTGTATAGTCTTAGATGCCGGAACGCATCGAAGAGGGGTGTACGTGTGTATGGTTAGTCGTTGGCTCGCTGGCCAACCCACTCTGGTGTCCTCGTTTAGGCGCTTCCTTCATGGAGGAATGATCCGGCGCCGCTGAGTGTATAGTCTACATTGAGTGCGCCCGTGGTGGCCATGGTCCTGCCGAGCGCCTTTAGCCTGTCTTGTACCTTCGTGCCAGACGTTTCGAGGAAGGAAGCCACACCAACAGATGCAGCAGCATCCAAGAGCTTTTGAGGACGCGGCTGCGATCGTTCGCCGGCGTCTTCTAGGCAGGAGCTCGCTGCCGTTTCGAACGCCGTACGGGGTAAAGCCTCTCGTGTATCCGACCCTCCTCTCGACCGAACGCTCCTTCTGGAGATGATGACCTTCGCTCTCTCCTTGCCCTTCCGCGTTCCTTTCTCTGCCTTTATTGAAGGACGGCCCCACGTCGTAGTGGCGACCCCAGGGAGGCTGCGCGACCATTTGCAAGGACCGGCTGCGCCGGCCTTGGCAAAATGTCGGTGAGAAATGGGGGGGTTTATACTCCTGTGACATTATTCTCGCCTTGTTCCATTAGACCCCCGCAAAGCTGTAGCGGAGGACGCTGGGGTTTCCACACAGGAAATATTGGGGGGCCCGCGAATAGGGGGGGGGAGGGCGTACTCATGTTGGTATGGCATACCTTGACGGTTAGACCATTGACCACGCGTCCTCAAGGGGACGGAGCGTTGTTTCTACGCACGAATAGTCATGTATACCGTCACGAAAACTGACGTTTTTTTTCATTTTGGTCAGTCGGTTTGTGTTGTCGATGCAAATTTTGGCAAATAGTTTGAAGAAATACACGAAAACAATCCGACTCCTCCTCTACCGTGGCAGGTACCTGGTTCTGGATGAAGCCGATCGTCTCCTTGCACCAACATTTGAAGGGTGAGAGGAGAGAGGCGGCGGATAGACGGCAAAGTTGTTCTAAGTACATCGCAGTACATCCTCATGCTCATGATGTACCTTGTGCCAGCTTTCCGAGCTTGAGCGGTGATGGAATTGTCAGGAGGGGGGGTGCTCACATTGCTGGTAGTATTTCCAGACGGCTGTGACAGGCGGAGAGATGGCACCCCCCGTTTTCGGACCTTCAAAGCTCGATTGCTCCACAGCCAAGAGGGTGCGGAAAGAGCCCGATACGTCTACGGAAATACCACGACGGGCTGTTTCAAAAACCACGTTTGTTGGGGTGCTATCAAACTTTGAAAATCGGTCTGGGGGGGTTGCCATCTTTGCGCCTCTTACGGTAGTATTTCTAGACCGCTATGCCGATGGGTGGAAATGCGGGTCAGATACAAGTAGTGACAAGCAGGCAGGGCGAGAGGGAGTGAAACACGCACCAAACACGAAAGAGCAGACAGAACAGATGATCGGTCACGAGTGTGTCTGTAGCGTAACGTTCCGACGAGAGCTCCCCTCGAGCAACCTCTTCACCACGACGCGCTCTGCATGCAATTGTCTGATCGTTTCTTCTTTGCTTTGTGTGTGCGGAACTTATGCACCGGACCATGGGGGCGGGAACCCTCCTGAGGCATCATGGAGCCGTTCTGGGGGGGTGATGATCATGTCAAGAGGTTTTCCCAAATCTACATCTTCCCTCTCCCCCCACCCCACCGCTTTGACCAGACCAACCCCACAGCGTGGCGTGTGATGCTCAAAATGTCACGCTCCGACCGCAGCAGTGTACGTGACGATGGTCGGTGGTGCCGTGTATGTCTCCCCCCCCCCCCCCCCTGTGTAGGGAGCTCCCGTGTATCCCAAAAACCCTGCCGAACTCCCGGCAAACCCTGCTGTTTTCGGCCACCATGACGTCCAACCTGGAAGCCCTGGAGGCCTTGGCCCTGACGAACCCGGTCAAGTATGACCTCACCAAGAAGGTGATGCGTTGGGCGGCGGTGTGGATTTTTTTTTCAGTCGCTTTCGCAGGGCTTTTGTATTAAGAAAACGTGTTGGATAAAGAACGAAATCTGGGAAGTTGGGGTTAGGGTTAGGGAATAGGGTCTGCGGACCCCCTTCCTGTTCTATTTCGTCATGATACTGAGTATCTCTCGAAGGCGGTCCATTTTTTTTTTTGCCGGGCATCTGATTCAAAGTGGTGAGAAAGACTACAAACGGCAAGAATGGCATTGTTGTTGTTGTTATTGTTGTTGTTGTTGTTGTTGTTGTTGTGTTTTTTTTTTTTGTGGTTGTAGTCACTGCTGCTCTGTTGCTACTATTGCAGTGCTACCTTGGTGCTGTCGAGGTTGTTGTGATGTGCCGGTTACTGGTGTTTTTTTTTTTTTATGATTTCTGTTCTTGCTGCTAAATAAACGCAGGTGCCATTGCTGTTGTACTGCCGCGGGTGTGGTCGCTACCATTCCATGTCATCACGGTTGTTTTCTTGCAATACACAGACGGTCCTTTGTGGAAACAGGCTGGTGCACGCACGCCGCCAATCATCTCGAGTAACCCCCTCCCGCACTGACGTCGATTGCTGTTCCACTTGGTCTGTCGTTGCAGGCGACGGTGCCGAAAACGTTGACGCAGCAGTACCTGTTCATGCCCCGGCAGATGAAGACGTGCTTTGTCGTTCAGGTGCTTTTTTTTCGAGCCTGCTCCCTCTGTTTCAAGTGGAATTGTCATCGTACGCACGTGTGCGCTGGTTCTGCCAGGCGTTGGACACACATCAATGCCCTCGAGTCAGAGTCGTTCTTCTTTCGCCTTCCTTTCGAGCTCCAAAGCTTTTGTGTTCCGTTCGAACCCTGTTCTTATGGTTCGGGGGTCGCTTGAGGCGTTGTTTCGATTGTTTCGCCAAGGATGCATTTGCCCCGCCCCTCGCCAGACCGCCAAACGCAAGTGACCCCTGAACAAGTTGGTTTGAACTCTACCCTAGTCTTCCATAGCCATCGACAGACTTGGCACCTTACCTTCCGCATTTTTCGTGTTTGTGTAGAGAACAGACCGTTCCCTTGGCCCAAAGACAAAAAGTAACATTCGATTGGCTGTTGTTTTGTTTTTTCATGTTTTTTTTTTCGGTGCCTTGCGTGCGTGCGGCAGACCCTTAACATGTTGGCCTCGGACAACCTCTGGAGCGACCCCGCAGACAGGAAGACCCGCAAGAGCAGGGGGGGCGCGGGGGGGTTGCACGACAACCCAGAAGCCGATGAAGGGCAAGAAGGGACCGGGGATGGGGACGGGAGAGCGCGCAGCGTCATGATCTTCGTCAGCAAGTGTCGCAAGTGAGGCGGTGTTGCTGTTGTTATTGTTGTTGTTGTTGTCGTTTGTATTGTCACAGTTGCTGTTGTTGTAGTCATCGTCATTGCTGCTGTTGTAGTCCTCATCATTGTTGCTGTTGTGCGTATAGCTTGTGGTGATGATATGCCTGTCTTTGCTCTTTGGCCCCTGCTGTGGGTAGTGGTGCCGTGGTCACCACGACAGGTGTCCACGTCAGTTGCACCGGTACGGACATTAGGAGGTAAAATGAGCCGGGGCTGGAAAGGGTTTTGCTGTGACGACAATTAACATCAGCAACGATGACAACACCAGTTCCGCCGAGAGGGAAACATACACCTTCAAGTCGGAACTCTCCCTTTTGCAGTCAAGAAAATCCGGACTGCAGGCCTACAACACACGAAGAAATTCGGCAGTTGGAGGAAAAAGAAGACGGCAGTAGTACCGACAGACAACGTCGCGAAACCCCTTGTTCCCCACCCCTCCAGGTGCCAAGAGTTGTCCGAGACCCTGGTGGAGCTGGGAGTGGATTGCACTCCCCTGCACTCGTTGCTGGGACAGCGCCGTAGAACAGCGGCGCTGGGAAAATTCAAGTCACAGCAGGTGCGCAAAATGGTCAAAATTCAAGCCACAGCGGGTGCGCAACATATCACAATTCAAGTCACCGCAGGTGCGCAAAACGGTCACAATTCAAAGCCACAGCAGGTGCGCAAAATGGTCACAACTCAAGTCACAGCAGGTGCGCAAAATGATCACAATTCAAGTCACGCGGGTGCGCGAATTTTATCTCGGTGATTTTTTTGTCTGTCTCTCCCCACAACCGAGATTCGCACGGTATTGACTTCCCCCGGGCTGGGTTGCCGAGGATGAGGTGGTTGTCCGGCTCCTCGAGTAACGGTACGGCAGACACTGCCGTTCGTTGTGGTTTGGGACACACCTGTTGCCGCCGTCCCTTGTTTCCGCAGGGGAGGCATGTCATATCCAACTCGCCAGCCGCCCACAAGCAATCACATTGCGATAGGTCCTCTTGGGTGTTGGTAGATGTGTGTGCGCGTGTGAAGTGAAATGGAGATACAGCGACGGACTAGTTATCGCCATACGCGCCCCCACCGCACCCCCCCACACCTGCCTCAAGGAACTCCCGATAGTTGTTTTTGGGGTCGAATCCCGGCGTGTTGTTTCGAGACGACTCAACACCCCGCAGTCGTCGCGTATGCATGCAGGACGCTCCGCTGCGAAAACGCACGCAAATACTTGCTGCTGCTATGCTGTTGGTGTTGTTGCAGACGAAAGTCTGAAGTCAGCACGGACGTGGCCTCTACAGAAACGCACGCGCCTACTGTTGTTGCTGCTGCTGCTGCTGCTGCTGCTGCTGCTGCTGTTATTGCAGACAAAGGTCTTGATCAGCACGGACGTGGCCAGCCGTGGGTTGGATATCCCCGCGGTAGACCTGGTGATCAACTTCGACGTGCCAAGAGTCGCCACGGACTATGTCCACCGGGTGGGAAGGACCGCTCGAGCTGGCCGCCGGGGCCGCGCCGTTTCCCTGGTGTCACAGGTGAAATAATGTAGTAAAAACAAGATAGTTGGGGAGTATCAGTTGTTTGGTCTACGAGGGTGTTGCTTGCTCATTTTCGGAACCGCCTTGCTTCGTGTGCAATAGCGATATGTAGCTTGGAACACGTCGTGACTGACGTGCTGGTGTAAGATAACGCTCTCGTGGCCGCGTGGAGCATGTGCCCTAGCGGGCGTTGTTGGTGCCGGCAATTGGTAATAGTATAGGGAGGATGGTGTGGTTAGATGGCTGGTAGAGGGAACTGGATGAGATGACTGGTGAAAGGGAATTTCAAGAGAGTGAACAGCCAGCCAATTGAGAGATAGGATGACATGTGCGTGGTGCATGTTCTTTTTTTGGAATCAAAACCTCAACATCAACCTGCCACGCCTAGCCCGATGCGAGCACGATAAAAGTTCGTTTTGTTTTTTGTGGTGTACTGTTGTGTCCAATGAGTGATAGCAGAGTCTCTGGAGGTTGAATCGTCTTCGTCTCATTGGCTGCTTCGGCCCTGGGTAGGTAATATTTGCTGCAGCGCTCCGCGACTCCGTGCCATTTTCACCCCCTCTACTATCCGCTCTATCTCTGTGTGCGATACCCCCAGTATCAGTCGTCGTAGTCTTTTTGGCTGCGTTGGCGCTGACTGGGGAGTTGCTTGTTGCAGCACGTTGCGGCTTTCATCTCATTTCTCCCCGCTATCAGTGCTCCGTCCTCTCGAGGACGCGTGGTATAACCGCTAGGGCATGCGAAACACGAGTACTCGCCCCCCCCCTCCGATTTGCCACACCCACAGTACGACATCGAGTTGGTCCACAACATCGAGCAGTACACGGGCACCCCTCTGGGGCTTTGTCCCGAGGTGGAGGAGGATGACGTGCTCAAGCTGCTCAACCAGGTGGCAAAGGCTTCAAGGGTGGCAAGGATGCGTCTCATGGAACAGGTGGGATTCTCAGACAAGCGAAACACGGACAGCGTCACTGGCTTTTGGTTTGCATGAGGCTCTCGGGGTGTGATCAGAACGGTGTGCTGCAAGTTCTGAATTATTCAGCCTAAGCCTCGGAGCGCAGCTGCCAAGTGCTGAACCATCGCGCTTAACTTATGCATGTATAGCTTGTGATGCCGTACCCTTTGCAAGCGGTTTTCCACCCAGGGGCAAACTTTGTCAACCTCGCCTTCTGGAAGAATTCGTTTCTAAGAGTTTTCTTCGGTTGACAAAATTTGTACTTCAAAGTACATTATTGGTTTTTCTGACAGAAACAAACAAACTTAACTTTTTCCGCAACGAGGATCGCGTTAGTATCAAGTCAAGGAATAGGAAAGATTTGTCGTTTCAAACTGCCTCTTTTCGTCTTTGTGGCCGAAACAAAAAACAGTAAGTGCGCCTAGCCCGATCGATGGTCACGTTAACCTTTCTCCCTTCACCGGCCCCTTTTATTCCGGAAACCAGGGGTTCGACGAGCGAGAGACCTCAATCAAGGAGCGTAACAGCCGTCAGCGAGAGTCCAAGGGCGAAGGACGCACCCACAGCAGCAGCAACGGCGGTGGGCGCAAGAAGGCCCGAAAGGGAGGGCCGTTGACAACGCCGAGCAAATCGCGATCGAAGAAAAAGAAGCGTGTTGCTGCTGCTTCTGCCGAGCCAAAGAGCGGCAAATAGCCAGATAGATCACTGAAGCTTCGGCTCGTTTGCCGTTGTCTGCGTCAAGACGCGGTAGTTGCAGGCGACATGCGAGGCGCTCTGAGGGTGCAACAGTTTGGGCGGCGGTGTCATGTTGGTGGAGCCAAGAGGCGCAGATTTTCAGCTGTGCCCTCAAGTATTGCGTGTCTTTTTTCGCGTTTGCAACTCTAGCGCCAGTCTACATCTCCTCTCGGTGTGAATTTGACGTATCAACCCGGGTCACGGACAAGGAAGGATCATCCAGGGATTTTTTTTAGGTTTGTCCAACCTTCCCCCGCCGTGCATCCTTCGATTTTGAACCTGCGACCAAGGGTTCAGCAGTCCCTTCCCGACTGTAGCGTATACTCAAGATTTTCTCTTACTTCGAGTTTGTCTTTTCCAAACGAAATTATTTGCTGGTGGCGAGGCAACACCTATCAAAAAAACTCTTTTACCAAGATTGATTGTGGCATTCTCTAGGTTTTGTTTTTGGTTGAACTTCCGCCGCTGGCGGAGGTGTTCATTGGCAGCGAGATAGAGAGGCGGTGTGTGTCGCAAGCTACATACAGTGCGGAAGTTGGTTTTGGTTATTACCCAAACGAAAGCTGAGAAACAACAAAAACAAACAATTTCAACACGGAAAAGAGCTTGGCAAAAGCCACGCCCCCCGAAAACCTCACGACACGCAGTCCATGGCCTTTGAGAGAGCCCCTTGTTGGAGGACCGTGCTGGGCACGCCGTCGACTTCTTCTGGCATACTCCGCCGGAGCATCACCGCTCTCCTTTTCGCTGCCCGGCTACTACATCAAGGTTATCTCGAGGAGGGCCACGCTGTCGTAGCGACCGCTCTCCCAGAGGGCGGGAGGGAGCACCCGCTGCGGGGCGTCACGGAGCACCCTGGCCTGCATGCCCCACTTCCTCAGCAAGGGTCTGATGGACCTCCGCGCGCTTCGCTCCTGGTAGGCCGTGAGAAACACGCCTCTGCTTCTGCTGAAAGGGCTCCCGAACGTTGGTGTGGTGTCAGCTGGTTCGGCGGAAGAAGTACGTTGCCCCTCAGAGCCAACGGTACCAGCAAGGGATGCAGCGCCGCCCCCTGCGGTATCACGACCCCGTGGGGTGGTCTCAGGAGCTGTAGGAGCAGCAGCTGAGCTTGTTCCGGTAGCGGTTTTAAGCGGAGGGGCAGTCGTAGTGTCATTGACGTCTCCATTCGCACAGTCGCCACCTCCATCAGCGCAAGTCATCGAGGACGAAGGAGCATCAGTGACGGCTGAGCTAGTCCCTGTAGTACTAGCCAGAGGGGCAGTTGCAGTGCATTCGACGTCTCCAGTCACCCCGCCCCCGCCCCCGGCAGTGGACGTCATCGAGGAGGAAGAAGAACCAGTTGCAGCTGAGGTAGTCCCAGTAGCAACAGACGGAGGGGCGGTGTTTGTGCCGTTGCTGTCTCTAATCACATCGCCTCCACCTCCAGCAGAGTAAGGCATCGAGAATGAAGGAGCACCGGTAGCAGCTGAGCTAATCTCCGCAACACTAGGTGGGGGGGAAGTTGTAGCGCCGTCGCCGTCTCCACTCGCACACCCGCCGCCCCCGGCAGTGGGCGCCATCGAGGACGAACCAGAGAGCAACATGAACGCTGTCGCCAGAACATCGTTAAAGTGCTCCGAGCTGTAGAACACGTCTGCCCCTAGCACCACCTGTGGCGGGGGCGGTGGCACGGGACAAATGAAAATATCCTTCACGACCATGGCGGCGCCAGCCAACATACAAAAAATACCAGGGAGAAGCGAGCCCTACACACGGCAGTGAGGGGGCGCGGGGGGGTTGATTCGAGAATTTTGAGGTCCGGTCCGATGGAGAATGGAAGGGCGAAGTAGAGAGGGATGCAGCAGCAGGTGCCACTCGCGTTTCAACAAAAAAATATCGAGCTCCGTCCCATAGACTCCATTCCGCACGGTCCGTGGTAGACCAAGAGAGGGCTGCAGTAACATCAACGTAGTTCCAGAAGCTGCCAACCGCGTGAACACGAGATGTGTAGATATCATCTCTTATCCTCGTCACACGTTGCCGATTCGTTGTTGCAGATTCTAACCCCATCGTAAACTGGCCTTCCAAGGCGTGAACCCATGTGTCGGACCATCCAACAATACGCCGCTACAACAGCCAGGATGCACGGCCCTCAACGTACACCGAAAGCTGTGCACAAGTTTGACTTGTTTCATGAGGTAGGCTGCTGCGTCTCCGAAGCAACTCAAGCAAAAAACAACAATTTTCTCCAATCCACCACCTCCCCCTAGAACGGGACGGTTCAACTCATGCCCCCGTGTCCCTCCATGCAAGGCTAGTGACGGGTGTGGCTTAAGATATCACACCCCCTGGACCGATTTTCAAGGCTCGAATACTCCACGACAAAGAGAACACATTAAACCGAACGATACGTTATCGGAAACGTCTCCATGAGACGGTTCCAAGGCCGCTATTTTCGGCACCACTACTCTCTTCTGCCGCGGAATAATCGAGCCTTGAAAAACGCTCCAGGGTGCGTGATGTCGTACGTCAGCTGTGGCAAGTACAGTGGCTTGCAGGGTCTACGTTTGCTGAGACTTGAGACCGAAATCGTTCGGAAAAACATCCACAAAATAGGACTAGGATTCTCTATCACCTGAGGGCGGCGCTCTCTAGCTAACTTGATCGCCGCCGCCCCGACGCTTCCCCAGGAGAGCCCCTGTACCGAACACCGTCCTAGCCGCGTCGCCCCACCGATACGCCCGTCTCTCGTAGCCCCTTTTTCCTGGGCTCTCGGGAACGACTCAGCCCCAGCCGCAGCGGTAGCAGCAGCAGTGCTGGGACCACTACCACCACCAGCAATGGCAGGAGCAGCAGCACTGACAGTGTCAGCACCGGCAGTTTCAGCGGCAGTGCCGGTGGCAGGGCTAGCGTCATCGGGGGGCCCGCGATCGAGCCCGTTTGCCGCGACGGCCCCTCGCATATTCTCGAGGACCCACGGGGCCTCCTCCCGGTCGGTGAGCACCACGCTGGCCCCTAGCTGCCAGGAGCAAGAGACAATTGACAAATGCGAGGCCCACAATGTAAGCAACACGGTTTGCAGCGCACGCAACAACGTTTCTTGACCTCATTGTACCAACGCAGTATACAGTCGCGCACGCGGTGTCCAGGATGCGCGTGTTGCCGTCGCAACTTGGCTCAGAGGCATTTTCGCTATCGCGCCGCACGGTTGGGGGGGGGGTCGTGATCGACAAGTGTTTCCCAGCGAGCCGTGCCCATGTCAGTCACAGGCGAGAAGCCCAGGATTGTTTTCGGAGGGGTCGGTCCCATGGCGTGTGAGAGGGGTTCGGTCGCGTGCACGCACCTTGGCGGCGAGCAGGCCAGGCAGCGCGGTTCCTGCACCGATCTCCACCACGCTCGCCCCGTCAAACTCTCGCCTCCTAGCCCAGACGAGGCACGCCAGCACTACCCCAGAGGGCCATGTGAACAACCCGAAGTCCTCCGACAAAACCTGAAGTATGGCGTGCCCATGGAATGGGGTGGCCACGCGGGCGGGTAGGGCTGGGCAGATGAGGGGTGAGGTTCATCCGACCGGGCGGGGCTGCCATAAGCCCCTTGATTTATCCGTCAGTCGCGAGTTATTTCTCCTCCCGAATGTTCCTGTTGTTCTTCCAACCGAAATTTCGTTGACACCCCTGCAGTCAAATCTCAGAATATCCACCTAATGTTTCTTGAGAGATGTTCCAAGCGAGGACGGTGAACAAGTGTGTTTGCGCTCACGATATACATTACCAGTCGGTACCACACTCGTGCAGTGAGGACCCTTTGCCAGGCTGCCCGTGCCCATACACTAGTAGCGAGAAATCGTGCAGGTATACCGCAGGAACTATCATCTGCAATCGCCAAGCGTTCCACAAGAGGAAATGGGCGGCACACGTGTCCCACAGCAACGTAGAGGTTTCGCCACCCACAAGCAAAGCAGAAAACGCAAAAAAAATAAACCTTTGCCATTGCGATGAGCATTGTTTGGCCGGTTTCGTCACCCACCTCGTGCACCACGACACGCACCGCCTGGTGCTGTTGTCGCGCGCCACGCGTCACCTCCACTCCCTCCTCGCCGTCTCCCTCACCTCCGGCACACCGACTTCTCCCCTTGATTCTTTCCCCACGCGCTTTTCCGGCCCCCGCTCCCTTCCCCCTAGCTCCGCCGGTGCGTTGCCGATCCGCCCGCTGCCCATCGCTCACCGAAACCCGACTGGTAGGTTTATCTGCAGCAGCGGTACCTTCCCCTCCCTCGTCAGGCGAGGATGACGATCCAACGCCGGGGCCGTTGGCCTCCACTGCTGCTCCAGGAGAAAGGGCATCGCTTCCTGGTGATCCACCAGACCCCTCCTCTCTTCTTTTACGGGCGTCAAGGGGCGTCTCGTCGGTGACCGGCGAACAACCGCCGTCGCCAACCTGGTCCCCTCCGAGTCGTTGTAGGTCCTGTCCGTAGTGACCCCTCGTGGGCCCGTCTCCGCCCCCTTCGCCTCTGATTGGCCCGCCGCAGCCACGATAACAGTCGTCCCCGCTGTTGGCGGTCCTGATTGCCGGACGACGGCACGGCCGGTTGTTGTTCGCGGTCTTGCTACCGGTATAAGTCGGACTACTGCTGTTGCTCCAAGAACGGCTTCGTTTTCGTCGAGTGGTACTCGCCAAGAGCGCGGCTTGGTCACCGCCAGGGGACAGGGGACGGTCGTCGTCCACCGAACATGACGACGCCGAGGATGGTGATGGTGATAGCGTTGGCCGCAAGGGTGGCAGTGGTGTCCCGTCTGCAAAGATCAAGGAACAGACGCGCGAGTGGGTTGTGTTGGGATAGCGTATATCCATGCCCTCGGTGCCGTCATCCCCGTATCAAAAACGTATTTGATTGCAGGCGAAGCTGGGGCAGGCTGTGGGGGTTGGGGGGGGGGAGTTAGAGTGTTTAGTGTGAAAGATCCGAGGAACGTGGTTCAAAAGACGACCGATTAACATTGGTTCTTTCGCCTTTGGATGGCATACGCACAGCACAAGAAGCAGATCGGCAAAACGCAGCACCCCGCCTCAGGTTGCCGCTATATTGTATAAAGATCGCCGCAGCGCTCGCTCCCTGTACCTTCACTCGCTGCAAGAGCTTGGGCCGAGTTTTCTGGAGGCGGCGAACTTCCGTCCCCACTGCTATCGCGAGAACCAACCGTGCGGCTCATGTTGTGCCTCCCGGAGAACATGTAGGTGGTAGGCCGAGGCAGCAGCACCGGGCTTACGGGATCTTGCATGCTTCGAACAAAGAATTTTCCAGCGGCAACCCCAAGAGATGAGAAAGGGTTGCCGTACAGCAGAGGACGAGCTGTCCGAGTGTTCTTCGGTGTGATCCCAGCCTCGACCCCACGCTCTGTAGCCCTCTCCTCTGTCAGCACGAGAGCTGACGACGTGGGGTTTGAAAATTGGGCCGCGTCTTGCCGCGTCCCGAAATCTGATACAATCAAACCTGCGAAACAGCAGTAGTGGCCGTTACTTCCTTGTGTCCCAGGCCCTCGAATCGAGCTGTGGTGAGGAACCCGGTGCAGTGCGTACGCTGGTGACTGAGACACGGCACAGCGTGCGCTGCTCCCGGGCTGGTAAGTGCAAGGCCAGCCCACAAGACCGACAGACAACACTGGCACACCCTGCCAATGTCGGCCTCCGAATACCACGTCGAAACCCAGAAAAAATTGGCATCTTTGGGGCTGCCTCTGCGGCACGCCACACACAGCGGCCAGCAGCAGTGGTACTGCCAGCACTGGAGTACTCCCTCGCCAGGTTCACAAGGTGCCGGCGAAAGCGATGGTTCTCTCCACGCCGTTCACGAAGGCTTTCAACCTCTCCGTCCCGGTCTGCCTTGCGCCCATGGCGGGTGTATCTGGGGGACGTCTAGCCGGCAAGTGATGTTGATGCCTTTTTCTGCCCGCGTGTCCAAAAAAAGCTATCGGTGCTGTCTGCTTCCTCTACACACCGCGCACCAGGAAAGGGCCGTAGGCCTATCATGGCTTGAGCTGTTCTAGTGCCAATCGGGGAGGACAAGCTGGTGGGGAGAACATGCTTTTTGGTAGAGATCATACATACATGTCTTGATTTTTTTTCAAGGTTTTTTTCTTGAGTTTTTTCTGGAACAAAAAAATGTGTGTCCGCCGAACGCCGACGTTGCACTTTGCACCACGCGCAAGAGGGCATCGTGCCCGTTTGGGTGACGCCGCTGCTGCTAGCGACTGCTGTGTTGCGCAGGAAAGGGCGTGCAGAGCGGCAAGTGCTTCCATGGAGCGTGTTGCTTTTTGCCGCGCCACATGCACATGGCTGGGTGGTGTTCGTTATCCCAAACACTCCATCCCAGGATTTCAACCACAAGCACCGGACCGGGGATTATTGTCCCGATGGTTGTTCAACATTCATGCGGCACAGGTCTGAAAGACTCGCAGATTTCGCAGTTACAGATATCAGGGTAATTTGAGAGACCATGTCGTCGGGACAGCGTGCTTCTGTAGATATCTTCCACTGCCTGTAACTTCTGAATGGGACGGGAATTCGCTGGGAAATCGCGTTTCCTGGCGTGCGGCGTCGATGATCACGGTTATTAGGCTACAGAGTTAGGGCATTCCACCTGTAGTGTCGAAGCCGGTATCCATGGTGCTTTGTTTTGTTCAGGGGGTTCGAGCGTTCCCCCTCAAAACCCAGGCACACGACCCCGCTGTATTGTATGCATATGCATAGTACCGGCGAGGCATGTACCATGCATTAGTAGATCGGGACCCACACCTTATTCAACACACAGTTGCGATGCTGTGTAGGATATATGGTGCAAACATCAACGATGATCTGCTTGGATCATGGGCGACCGACCATACGCAGGTCGGGTGGGCCCTATGTTGCTGCGGTAGTCATGACGACGCACCTGTCAGAGATGTCTACGGTCACTCAGTTTTGTAATTTAGGAGAGACGAACACACACAAGCCCGGCAGCAAAGCTCTGGACATGGAGTGCCGCAGCAGCAAGAATGAGATCGTGGTTGATGTTTCCCCTTCGTCGTTTGGCGATCGATTGATTGTTGAAGTTGAGACCCACCTGGGCATTGTGGGATCGACAAGCGGTTTGTTGTAGACGTCACTGCTAAGGGTTGGTGTGTAGAGCTTACCGCTTTGGGCGTTAAAAGCAGGTGGTGTATAGTAAAGAGTAAACATGGATGTAGGGCGTATGCATACCAAGCAGAGGTCTCCATGTCACACCCCTGCGTTTGCGGCTAGAGTTAGGGAATGAGGGTGAAAGAACGAGAGGATGGACGCCAGAAAATTTTGGTGAAGACTGCTGCTGCTGCTTTGTCCAAACGTGTTTTACGCCAAAAGAGGTAAAATAGGCGCTTGTTTCTCTCAAAGTTGAAGCAGTTTGTCGGGGCTCCCAGAAGCGCCGGTTGCAGCGCAGCAGCAGCTGCTGTGCAGCTCCTGAGCAGCAGCTGCTGCTGCTGCCCGGCGCAGACCCGTGTGAAAACTTGTGATGAAATCGCGTTAAAAAAAAAGTATTGAGCTTTAGCTGTGACGTGGCTGTATGCTAGAATCATCTGCTTGTGTTTTCCCTGCTTTGGAACAGCGTTCGTCACCAGTGCCTGCACCATCGTGCCGGTTTTAAAAACGGCACGTTGTATCTATGCACCGGCAGTGCTCAATCCCTCCCACCGCATCATTGCCAGCTCGCCCCTTCCCCCGGTCTTACCAATCTCCCGATGCTTGTTTGCGTACAGTGTAGACCGTTGGTGTTTGCTTTGATTTTCGAGTACCAGCCGTGAGCGATTCTTTTAAGTATGGCTAAATACTTATCCTGAAACCAATTGGCGGTGGCACAGATGATGGGATAGGGTTACGGTTAGGATGTCCTTATCCCTCTGTTGTCACGCTGGGCATCGAGGCCCTCTGCATTCTCCGCCCCTGGCTGCCTATCCGTCTGCCTGTCTGGTGTTGTCTGCCTGTCTTGACTGTCTGTCGGGCTTTCTGTCTGCCTTTTTTTTTTGTCACAGAGACGGGAGCCATGCCTACGCGCGCATGTTCTCGCGGCACCCAGCGGTGTGCTCCACACGACGCCACACCGACTCTCTGCGGCTGCGGCTGCTGCTGCTGCTGCTGCTGCTGCTGCTGCTGTAGCCTTTTGTTCGATTTCTTGCTGTGGTTCTGTCACCCCCGGCACTCGTGTTACCAACAATGAATACCACCGGCATTTTTCCCTCACAATTCTTGCGCGAACAAATGTTTCTTTTTTCTGTCTTGCGGCCGTCGATCTCATCTCCTGCCCACGTGGGGACACGACACCGCCTTTAGGCGCCCGCGGACAACAACCGCCATCGTAAACCTCTCTGGGTGCGGATGTGCCAGCCCTTGGTGTGGGAAGCTCTGGATCATTCTCTTTTTTCAGGCGCCTTAACTTGAACCTCTCTCCAACCATCGAACACCGCGCTGCGCTGTACCCCCAAACGCACCCCGTTTTTTTTTGTTTTGTTTTTCCAGCCGCTGTTGCGAGGGGGGGCGGGCTTGGAGTGATCGGAGCGGGGTCCGGAAAGAATACCAGTGAGCTAGACGAAGAGGTTGGTCATTGTGAATTTTGCGCGAGCGCAAATATTGATTTTTTTATTTTTGTTTTGCCTCAGTTTGTCTGAGGCTTACGTGCAAGGGAAGGGAGGAGAGTTGGAGTCCACGTTTCGGACATTCTAGAGTAGCACGCCGGTCTCTGTGTCAGGTGGTATGCATACCCTCGTACACGCAACCAGTACTGACTCTATAGGTTGTGGGTTCGAATGTCTCTGGAGTGGAGAAAAAACAAGAATCGCAAATCTAGAGGTGTAAGCGCGCATGGCCGTGAAAACGCACACAAGCTTAGGAATTGGGTTGGTGCTTGTAAGCGAAAATACCAACACGATTTGCGCCACGTGGGGTGCACAACAAACAAAAACATCACGGTTCGTAAGAAAGAACGGCACACAACATCTATCTTGACTGAGCGTGCTATCGAAAAAGCAAAACACTTCAGCGTGGCCTGCCTCCCTTATGCGACCGACCCTGGAGCGAACCGATTGACACGTGCTCTGAAGTAATTTTTGCAGTAAGCACGACGTTTGACAAACACGTTCTGAAGCTGCTGGTTTTGTCAAAATTCTATGACGGTCGGAAACAGGTTCGGTTGTTCCGCGACGAAGCACCGCTCGGCGCGAAGCTTGCCCTTGGCATCATCTCCTGGTCTGCCCTGGGCGGAGACGGTCACGGAGTCACACAGGTACAGCCGTGTGGAAAATACCGTAGGTTGCACAAGATATCACACCCCCTGGAAAGCGGCGACGGTGCCGAAATTGGCGGCGTTGGAACGGTCTCGTCGAGAGCTTTCCGACAAGGTATACTTCAATTTCGGCATCCTCTTCGTCGTGGAGTAGTCGAGCTTTGAAAATCGGTCCAGGGGTGTGGTATCTTAAGGAACCTACGGTAGACAAACACAACAAAAACGAAACAGCGATCGTCTGCACTTAAAAATAACGTTTAGTTTTGGCCGCAGCTGGGTTCCTACGGTTGTGCTACAGTTGGCCCCTATATTGGTTTTGGTGGGGAGTTGTCGACCGGGCTCACGAATGCGTTCGCGCGCATGATTGTTTTTACGTTTTCTGTTGGGTAGTTACACCCTTTGGCCACCGAAGGCGCGGACCTGTAATGGTGTGAGAGGGTGGTATGCTGAGCAGAGATCGGAACGATACGACACGTGAAGACAAGAACAGCAGTACGGCCGTGTGAATCGCTTTTTTCTGCTCTTTTGGGGTAGTGCTAGGTATGTAGTTGTAGCCTGTGACCACGGAAGGCGTCCGAACCAGTTGGACCAGCACGGATCTTCGGAGGTTTCTGCCCCCTCGCAACACTGCTCCACTGCGTAACCCGTCTACCATAGCAACGCACCCACGCAGAAACCCGTCCACACTATGTTCATGCCTCGTGGCGATGATTGCTACGCACCAGAAATGGCCATTCCCGACAAAGGAGGATACCGCGTTACCAGTAGTTTTAGCTGCCCTTTTTGCCCCTCGTACACGACGTGCCTCGGGAGTATGCATGCATACAACACAATACGAGGCGGAAGGATGGTTCGATAATTTTTTTTCATGGAAACCAAAAAATTCCAAATGAACGATATATACAGTATACAGATGGCGCCCGCACTTAAGAACCTCTAGTTTCGGCCGAGGCTGGGGTTCTTATTTTGCTGATCATTCTCTTGCGGGCTACGAATGGCCGCTATATAGGTTTTAGTGTAGGGGATCTTAGCCGGGCTCACAAATTCTGCTCAAGTTCTTAGCTTGTGTTTTTTTTCTTTTTCGAGTCTCTAAGCTGCTAAGTTCTTGTGTGCGGGCGCTCTCTGTATTACGACCAGGCCTCCCTCCACGGTAGGAACACCAACACCCGGGCTTCAGCAACCTCGGTGGCCGCCACGGCAAGGGCAGGGGCGGCGCAGGCCGATGGGAGCGCGAGCAACGGCACCCTCGGCAGCGGCGGTGGCGGCGGCGACGACAAGGGATTGCGGCGGGATAGCAACACCAGCAACGGTGGCTCGGCGAAGGAGGCGGCCTGCGACACGTCGGTGCTGCAGACCCTGCTGAAGCGGTACCGCCCGCACGCGATCTGGTTCTTCGCTCCCTCCACCCCATGTGCGTGCGTTTCGAGCGCCGTGTTTTTTCTAGCGTGGGGTGTTTTTCACAGGGGTGTGTGTGTGTGTGTGTGTGTACTCATGGCCGTGCAGCGGGAGGTGTGTTCAGTGGGATAATACTCATGGCCGTGCATGCCTTAGGCGTTGGAGCATTGACCTAGCATCCCTGCAACGGCCGGGACCGAGCGATACGCCGGGTTCTCACCGGACCAGGTGTTTTCGGGGGGGGGGGAGGGGGGGTGGCGCCCATGCGACTTTGTTTTTTTCTCGGCTGAGTGATGGGAAAAGTGTCTTGTGTATCCCATGTACTTGGTAGTCTAACAATCCCAGGACTAGCGATGCCGCTACCTTCCGCAGACCCCCCTCCCTCTGACTCCATCGCCTTTTGTCCCTTCGTGTGCGCGCGCGCGACTGTTTCCCAGCGAAGGAGGCGTACACCGTGTGCCAGGAGATGGGGGTGGAAGTTATCGCGCAGGTGCGTTCGCGCGTCGTTGATGTGCATACAGTACAGTGGTGGTCCCGATATACCGTACCGTACCGCGGTGTAGGGAGAAGCATTTTTTCCGCGGTATATCGGAACACCGCACTATTGAATGTTGGGGAACGAATATATGTAGTATGGTAACCAAATCCCGTGACAAGCGAGTTTTACCGCGGCGTATCGGGACACTGCACTTTTGAGTGTTAGGGAACCAATATATAGCGTTTATTATCGTAGCCAAATCCCGTGACGAGCGTTTTTTTCGGTGGATTATCGGGACCCGCTCTTCTCGGGACCGCGGTATGCCGGGACCGCGGTGTGCCGGGACCACCTCTATACATACAACACCCCGTTGAATGATCTCCACACGGAGAGCCTTGTCGACCTGTTTTCTAAACGCGAAGTAACCATGGTGACGGAGAGCTCAGAGTGAACCAGTGTGTGTGTCCCACGTGCAGCCCAAACCTTGCGAAGGTTCAGAAATAATGAAGGCAGGTCCGGTGGGAACACCAAAAATACTTGAGTACGTAGTGTCCTGTTTCTTCTTGTCAAGGAGCAGGGGCTGTTGATTGGTTTGGGTACAACATGTCGCGGCGTCGTCGCCGGTACCATCTGCGTTGCCCCCTCTGAATGGTGTGTAGGTGGGCATCTTCGTCGTCGGCATGGACCGTGCTGCTGTTGTACTGCTGTAGCCGGCTGGCCAATGAAAATGACGTCAGTCTCAGTGCGGCTTGAAATGTGAAGGCAAAGGCCATGATCTGGGAGGGGTCGCTGTGGTGGTGTATATTTGTTGTCTTCACATCAAAAAAAGAAAAAAAAACGTTCCGATCTCGCTCTACCCAGTACCTTCGTATGTCCGTACTGATCCAACACTCGACGCGGTCGATGTGTGTGTTTTTATTAGTAGCATCGACCGCGCTCACCAATTGTTGTAGTCAGTCTCAGTGCGGTTGAAAACAGAAAATTCTTGCATAAACTCCGTGATCTGGGACTCCTGGAGGGGGCGTCATGGGGGAGACAAAGCTTCTGTGAGTGTGTGTGTGTTTTTTGTTTTTCAACGAAGTCAACACCCTCTCGTGCCACCTGCCACGACAGCCTACCTGTCGTCAAGCCTTCTCCTTTGGGCTATTTTTTTCCTCAACTACCTTGGTCCGCTGTGTCATCGTTTGCACGTCCGGAAGCGCCTTGCAATCGATGCCCCCCTTTCTCTTATCCGTTGACCGAATCCCTTTCTTGCTGATGATGGCGTTTTTTTGGCAAGGTGGGGACGGTGGGTCAGGCCCGAACGGCGGTGGAAATGGGCGCGTCCGTGGTGGTGGCCCAAGGTCGGGAAGCCGGAGGCCATGGCCTCAGGTGCGTCGACGTGTACCGTACCATATTGCTGTACCGTGGGTAACACGGGATACCGCACTCCCTGGGACGAACTTCGAATCTTGATTTTCTCCACGACGAAGAGGATGTCAAAGTTGAGTTTTATGCTTTCGGGAAGCTAGCTGGTTCCAGCGTCGCCGTTTTCGGCACCGTCTACTACTGTTTCCTTTCTTTTTTTTTTCCCGGCCATGTATGTAGATACACCCAGACGCTGTGGGTCGGTTGCCTTTTTATCGCTCTTAGGTGCTGCCGCTGCTATTTATTAGGTATTTTATCCTCGTCCAGACCCGAGCTCTGGTTTGAAGCACTTTCTCGCGTCTGTTTTTTTTTTTCCGCGTTTTGGGCTACTGCTACTGCTAACCTATACTTCGAAGTATTTTCTTCCTCGTCCGAATCCGAGCTCTGGTTTCAAGCACATTTTCGTCTCTGTCGCTTGTTTGAATCGCGTTTGGCTGCTGCTGCTGCTGCTGCTGCTAAATTAGTACAGTCGTGGCTCCGATATAAGAGGGTACCTTGTAAGAGGGGGCCCCGATATAAGAGGGTCGAAGTCGGTTGTCACAGACTCGACTCGCTATAGTGTAGTTGGGCAACCCCATGTTCCGGTATAAGAGGGGGCTCCCTTACGAGAGGATCAAGGGCCTTTTTTCACACTACCCTTTTGTATCGGAGCCACGATTGTAAGTGTAATCGTTTTTTCCTTCTGTTGCGCATCCAGACCCGAGGTGGCACGAGGCGTCCTTCCCTTGGCAGCGGCAGTGTCGGTGGAGCTGGCGGAGACCGGGAAGCCGGTGCTCGCCGCTGGGGGCATCGTGAGCGGGAGGGGCCTTCTCGCCTCCCTGGCGTTGGGCTGCGATGGTGTCGTCATGGGCACCAGGTTAGTCAACCACGGTGTGCTTTGTTTGAGGTGGTGGTTGTGTTACTGTTGGTGGTGGTGGTGGGCTTACTCATAGTCGTGCATGTCGAAGTCGTTAGACCATTGACCTCGCATCCTTACAAAGCCGGGACGGAGCACGCCGGGTTCTGGTAGTGTGTGGGGGCGTGTTGTGGTTGTTGGTTGCATTGCTGTTGTTGTTGGTTATAGTGGTGTTGGTTGTTGCTGGTTTGGGGGGTTGTTGTTGTTGTTGTTGGTGGTGGTGGTTGTGGTGATATTGGTGGTATTGGCGGGGTTGATTTGTGTGTTACGTGGTGCTGTGTTTTCATCCGGCTTTCGTATGCACAAGCAGTCCCCGTTAAGCCTGAGAACCTCTTTCCGTCTATTGTGGCGTTTTTCTTGCAGGTACTGTGCGACGTACGAGGCTCTGGGAACCGACGACCACAAGGCCAAGATTGTCAGCACCAGTGAGTTTTTTTAGTGATAGTTTGATTGATGTATCTTTCTTTGCTTTTTTGTGAGATTTCAAATATTTCTATAATAGTGAGATGTTGACTCTTTCGTGTGAGATTTTGTTTTACAATTGAGATTTTCACTAATTTTTTTATGAAAAGAAAGACCTATGAAGACAACAAAGATAACCATATGGGGGGGCACAAGAAGCCACTACGGGTGCAAGGAAAAAACGTTGGCCGTGTGCAGGGCTCTGGTCTCCTCACCCCCCTTTGCCTTTTCACAACTTACTGCATGTTGCACAAGACACTGCAACACCGCGTGGACCGATTTTCAAAGCTCGACTACTTCACGATGAAGAGAAATCCGCAATCAAGAGGCGCGTTTTCGGAAGCTCTGTTCGAGACGGTTCCTTCGCCGCCAGCCTTTTTTTGGCACCGTTACCGCCGTTTGTGCCGCAGAGCAACCGCACTTTGAGAATCTGGACTTTCATCTGTGGATAGAGATGGAGGATTCGTTGTATTGCGTTATACTGAAGAAAGAATGGCCTTCGCAACATTTTTCGTTCAAGAAAACATGTTGGATAATGTATGCAGTTGGGGGAGTAGGGCTAGGGTCTGTTTACAACCTCCTCCCTCTTCCATTCCCTCATAACCTCAATTTCTCGCGGAGACGAGCCCAAGGGGGGGTGTGGTGTCTAACGTATGCCGCCTCCCATGGCCAGGCGGAGACGAGACTGTGAGGACACGAGTGTTCGACATGGCTGCAGCGGTCCGACCACACAACCCCGTCTTGTGGCCCGAGCCCTACGACTCCAGCGGGGTGGCTTGGAACGACTTCACGGCGAAGTGGCACACCCGGGAGGCCCGGCTCGAAGAGGACCTGTCTGACAGGTGTTGTAATCAAGAGAGAGACGCAAACGTTGCCGGTGTGGTGTTGTACAGGGTTAAGGGCTCTTGTGTAGTTTATTCGAGGTGGTGTGTGCCGGTCTGCGCTGTTCGCATCCAAGGTTTTGGTGTGGTTAGTCGAAGTCAACGGTTGGGGTAGAGTTGTCGCTGGAAGGAGGACCTGTTCGTCAGGTGAGGGAGAGACACAAGGTGCCGGTGTTCGCCGTACAGGGTCAAGGGTTTTTGTGCCGTTGAGGGCAGGTTCTGCTGCCTGCTTTTTTCATCTTGCGTCACCCCTTGGTGACACTGTGCTTTCATGAGCCCACTCCGGAGGACTCACTTGTAGCATTCATGCCCAATACCCACGCTATTTCGATTTACCTCCCCCCTCCGTTGTCACTTCGTGAACTCGGCAACCAGTTTGCCGGTTTTTTTTTTTGCCTCTGTTTTTTTTTTTGCGGTAACCATGACTGGTGGTCAAATAGATCATGTTGTACGGGGTCGAGAAGCCTCACTCCGCGCAAAGGGGATGATCGCACCACGTTATGTTAAAATGGTCAAGCATCCTCGAGGCAGTTACACAGTACTTATAACTGTCTCTGGACGTGATAGCACTAGAAAATAAATTAAGTCATACGCAGCTGTCATTCGTAAGCCCAAGATGCCGAGCACCCTTACCAGGATGCAGCGCCCCTTTCATGGGACTCGCCGCATACCTCAGGGCGTTTCGCGTTTGGTGATGTGAGACCCTGGTCCGGTGGGACCCCGACGTGTTCCGTCCCGGCTTTGTAGGGGTGGGGGGTCAATGTTTTAACGACTACGGCATGCACAAGTATGAGTACACCCCCCCCCCCCCTCCCCCGTAGTGTTAACTGGGAGACTAGAATTTGTTGTACAACCTCCTCCGCGTGCGCCCCCCGCTGGGGGTGCCCGACGACTAGAAAGTAGTTTGTGTGCACGGTTTTATCGCGATATTTGACTGCCGTGTTGCCTTCGGTCAGAGAATTGGCGCAGTCGATTCCAACTGAAGATTCACACACGTTCGATATGATTTTTTTTCCTCGCAAAAGCTGGGGTGGAGCAGTCCAACCTCGGGTAAAGATATACACACCTGGATTTTTGCTGTAAAAAAGGGTCCTTCAAGCGGGGAAATGTCCTTAGGGTTGATACCCCTCCGTATGTTGTACATTCTGCGAGCCACCATGCCTGCGAAAAAGAGTTGTCCTTAACTGGGGGAGTTTTGGTGTCCTTAAGCGAGGCACGACTGTGCTCTCTTTGGTAAGCCAGTTGGCGACGTCGATTTCAGCAACACACACACACAAACATCATGGGGTCCCAACTCATGGCCTTAGAAGCACTTTTTGTTTCAACCGCACGGAGATTAACGTCTTTTCACCGGTCAGTTCTTGAATATGAGACACACGTTTACCCTTGTGTGCGTTCGTTATGATGCGTGATGTGTTGCGATAGGGACGGCGTGACCGGCCACTCGAGGCCGACGGCGCAGCTTGAAGACGCGGAAAGGACGAGGGACTTGTCGGTAAGCCTTGGCCTTTCTTCCCACTGCTAGAATAGTGTGTTAGATTTGAACTTCCCGTTGACCAACTTGTCGACGGACACCTGCTTAAATCGTGGGACATTGGATTTCTAAACGGACTTGATTGTGAGCCTTTCTTCCCACTGTTGTGTTTAGTATGAATTTCATTGTGTCGGGAATGAATTTCATTCTACCGACATGTCGACGGACGCCGCTACTTGAATCGTGGTACTGTACATCAAGTTCTAATCGGACTTGCCGGCAAGTCTTTACTTTCCACTGCTGCTGTGTTAGAAAATGAAGATTCCCTTGACCAACTTGTTGACGGAGATCGCTGCATAGATCGCGGTACAACGAGTCTATTGATCGTAACGACAGAATTCCAACAACAACGCACGTTACCACTATTACACTCCTGTTTATTCACTTCTTGGTGCGCTTGCTTATGAGAAATATTGCTCCGAAGATCGCGAAAGGTGTAAATGGAAGCGGTACACAAGGCGCATTGATCGTGACCCCGCTTTGCCAATAACAATGCAAATACTTTTTAGAATCAGTTTGTTTCGTCTGTACATAGGACAACAACCGAATTTTTTGTGTCTTGGTGCTTGCTTCTGTTTCTTTCTCGCTTCGAAGATCGCGAAGGTGTACATGGGGGAGGGTGCGGGTCTGATCTACTCCGTCGACGCGGCTGAAAAAATCACGAGGGACGTCGCCAGGGAGGCCGAGGAGCAGCTGGACATCGTCAACCGACTCAGAACGTGAGTGGATGCGATGAACGTAAGCGTGAGAGTAAGTCTAAATAGTTGGTCGTGTGAAGGGTTACAGGCACATGCTACATATTGAGTGAATGTGTTTTGCTTCTGCTGCTGACCCTCCCCTCCTGCTGCTGCATTGCTTCTCAACGTTGGTTCTCTCTTTCACTTTTTTGTGAGTGATTCCTGTGCTACTTATAATTGCTTTTACTTCGGCTACTTCCCCTCGGCATCTTTCGACTGTATCTACTGTTGATTCTCAACCTTTTTTTTTTTTTGTATGTCGTTCGGCAGTGAATGCTCATCGTTACAGACACAAGGACCTTGCCATTAACGAGCGAAGGGGGCACGCCGGCCCATGCACGGTAGCAGGGGGATCGCCCTTCTACAGATGATACACGAAGAAACCCTAGATCTAGATCTCCTCAGATCCGTGTCTTGTGCTGAGGCACGTTTGACGTATCTCTTTTTGGTGTGCCTTCGATAGGGATGGGCAGCTTGACATGTTTGCCTGTACTCCGACGCATTCATCTCGTCCTAGGGATGGGTGAGAGAGAGTCGTTCACTGTAAGGCGGACGTGAACACGCTCTTCATGTCACATGCCATCCACAACTTGCCTGAACGAGGCGTGGGGGTCCACCCGAACCTTTTGTTTTCGCCTGGCACTCTCTGATACCCTAGCAAACGATTTGGTTTCGCCTGGTCCTTCAACAAATCTCTTTTTCCCTTTTTTCCTCACCCCAGGACATGAAGATCGACTGCTGTATGTTGTATTATTTTAAGTATAAGCTTCGGTATTTTTTTAATTGCCTCCCAAAGTTACGTATTCCTACGACCTGGCCATACAATAAACTCGATTTTTTTCGCCTGGTGCTTCAACAACTCTATTTTTTTTCCCCGCCCAGGGACATGGAGTTGGACTGCTGTACAATAAAACTTTACTTGTTTTCGCCTGGTCCTTCAACAATTCTACTTTTTATCCCCGCCCAGCGACATGGAATTTGACCCCCCTCCGAGACCACGCGTATCGGGAGGAGGCGGCAAGCCCATGTCTCTCTCCGCGAACAACATCGACGACATGGATCGTTGGGGACTGGACTCGCAGGCTACCGTGAGGGTCAAGCGCGCGAACACGGTGTCGGACCTGTCAAATCCCGTTCGGGCGCCGGGAACCCGCCAGGTAAAAAGTTAAAAAAGAAAATAATGAAACGAAAAAAGTGCAAAAACAAAATGTTCAAAAAATGTTGAAAATTTAAAAATAATGAAAATACCGCGGTATGGAAATAGTAGAGTGTAAGAGAAACTGTGTGTGGATGAAAGTACAAGCTTTGTTTCTCTAACCTGAAGTTGACCGCGTTGAGAAGGTTTTGAGGCGGTGGTCATTACTTTGCCTGTTCGACTGAGGTTAGAGTGTGTCCCGCGCTTTTGCGAATTCACAGTTGGAATATTGAAGTTCGAGCGAACGCACGGGTTTGCGATCATCGTTTTTTTTCTTTTCTCCGTCTCTCCACAACCAAGAAGAGGCTGCCAATGCCGAAAAATACGGTTTTGGACGTGCCGAAAAGGGTGGTTTTGGAGGTGCTGAAAAGGGTGGTTTTGTTCGCATATCGATCTCCTCGAGATCTGTCTTCCCTTTCGCATCGTGTCGGCGGGTGTTCGATAGCACCCTCTTGGTTGTAGAGCTTTCAATCGATCCAACACACCGATCGCCGTTCTGCGGAATTTTGCCTGTCGGTGTGTGTTGCCCGCTTTGTAACCGTAGGAAGGGGAGAGATGGAACCCCCCCCCCCCCCCCC
>FN649730.1:1722994-1733725 GCA_000310025.1 Ectocarpus siliculosus | reverse complement strand
CACGAGCTCACTTGCCTGAGGGGCTTGCGTGACGAATATATACAATACATGGTCCTTTTTCATCTGCTGTTCCTGGGATAACATAGTCCCCAGTCTCAACACCACAGACCGCTGAGGGCGGCAGTGCACTAACACGATATCGTGGAGCCTAGCTAGGCCAGGTGTTGGTACAGCGATGACGGAAAGAGAAAGAGAGTTAGAAGAAGGAAGAAGAAAGCGGCAGCCGAGAATGCGGAGTTACGGAGGAGAATTGAGGAGGCAGAGGAGCGGATTTCAGCGGGGGACGCTACTAGAGATAGGGTGGATGACGCTGGGTATGCGTCGGGGTATTATAGGGGTGGAGCAGCCGGGGGGGCGGACACCTTTGGAGCCGGGGGAGCGGCTACTTCTTTTCGAGATGGTCCAGTGCAACAGCAGTACAGGGACCCCAAACCACCAGTGTACGACGGCAACTTCCCGCTCTTCAAGACGATATTCGAGGTCTTCCTCGCCGGCGAAGATCTTGGGCACACACTCGCCCCGCCGGCGAGTCCTGATCAACGAATCTGGCTCATCCACACCTCCAGGAGCGAGAACATCAGATTTTACAGTGAGAAGCGTGTGCGTGATCATGAGCGTGCGTTCGATTATCTGAGGCGAGCCACAAAGGGAGCGAAATTCCAATCGACAATTCTTGGAATGTGTCGGGGGCATGGGAGGCTGCCCAGGAGTTTTGTCTTCCGATGAGTAGCTCTGAGAAGGAGGCCCTGAAGTTGTCTCTCGCCAACATGAAGATGTAGCTCGGAGAGGACCCGCAGGAGTACTCTGAGGTTTAACAATGTGCTGAATACGCTTCGCGCTGTCAACGGTTATGAAATCCCGGAAAGTGAGGTCCTTGCGACTCTACGTAGAAGCCTCTCGGCAGACTACGAACAGGTTAAGACCGTGCTCATGCATGATCACACGCTCACACGCAGAAGCTTGGAGATTCTTGTGCGTAGCCACCACATTGAGAAAAATCTCGGTGATCGTGCGCAGCGGACGGCCGCGCCGGCTGGCGACCCGCACGCTCTCCGTTTCGGCGGAAATTCACGGCCCAACGGTAACGGCGGTGGTGGCGACGGCGGTGGTGGTCCGCAGCGGAGGACCGGTGGGTTTTCCTAAGGCAGACAACAGGGTAGAGGTGGGCAGCAGCAGCCGGGGTGGGGAGGAGGGACTCAGGGAGAGTACAACGGGGGCTATCGCCCGCAGCAGCAGCAGCCGCAACAGTCGTTTCAGCAGCAGGCGCCGCAGCACCAGTATCAACGGAGATTCCCTCAGCATTTTCCGCAGCAGACGTTTCAGCAGCAGCAGCCCCAGCAGCAGCAGCAGCCCCAGCAGTTCACTCCCGCGATGGCGATGGGCTTCGTTCCGGGTGGCCCCAGGGACCCCGGGCGGAACGCAGCGTGGCCGCAGGAGCCGTCCCCCATTCCCCCGGGATCACCGATGTGCGCCGTGCCCATGTGTGGTCGCTGCGGTAATGTCGGGCACACGGCCATCATCTGCCAGGCTCCTCCGCGATTTTATGGTAGGTGTTCTATTTGTGGTGAACCCGGCCACACGGCGCGCAACTGCAAATTTAACACATCCAACAATCTGCAGCAGCCGCCGCGCCAACACGCGGCGGCCAACACGTCTCAGGTACCCCACCTCAACGCCGTCATGCCCCCACCTTACCAGCCTTTCTCGCAGCAGCCTTTCCCCCAGCACTCCCATCTCAACAGCGCGGAGTCGGGGTATTCGGCAAGTTGTGTAAACGGGTCGATAGCGCACCATTGGCCCGTGTCGGCGCCTCTTCCGCAGCAGCACCTTGCCGTGGTGCATCAGGATGGTTCCAGCGGAGGTGTGCAGCCATGGCAGGGTTCTGGCGGCAGCGGCTATGGTGGTGTGCCCCAGCAGCAGCAGCCGGAAAATCAGCTTGGCTCGGTGGGTGGAGCCGGTAGTGGGGTCCGGTTTTCTGTGGGTGATGGGCAGCAGGAGCCGCAGCAGCAGCTGCAACAGCAGGAGGGCCGCGCGTGGGGGGATGCTTCCGGCGTGGATACACAGGTCAGTGGCGGTGAGGGTGAATGCGTTGATGGAGTAGGGGGGGATGGTCATGCCGGTTCGTACGGCACAGTAGAGCCGGTAGGTCCCCCCCCCGATCGTAATGCTCTTCACGTTTTCTGCCAACACCGTCACCCTGTAGCGTATCCGCCGGCCCCTGTCCCCACTTTGCTGTCGGCGTCTGGGCGTACCGACTGGTGGGTTGGTGATAGTGCCGCGTCTACCCACAGCACTAGCAGCACCGACTTCGTGTACAACTTGCGCCCACCTTCGCTCGCTGAACGATACATCGATGTTGCCACCGGTGACCCCGCTGAAGTCATTGGGTACGGCTCGCTAGACCTAGTGCTGCGGGGCGACCACGGCGACGTTCGTATCACCCTGCACGACGTTGCCGTTGTTCCTCGCCTTGCTTACCACCTGATGTCGTTCAACGTCATGCAAGAGCCCTCCGAGATCACCCTCTTCGACGCCGGTTCTCGCATGCTAGACGGCCGCACTAAATTCCTCAAGACAAAGCATGGAAATTACACGCAGGCCACCCGTGTTCCCCCCCTCGTTGATGCCCGCACTGCCCGCGTCGGCGCCGCTGGCCGCTGGGGTGCCGTTCATTTCGGTGGCGGTCACAACGGCGGCGGCGGCGGCGGCGGCGGCGGCAGCGGTGGCGGCGGCCTCACCGGTGGTGGAGGCGTTGGGAGTGGCGGCGGCCACAGCGGCGGGGGTATCAGGGGCGGCGGCGGTGATGTTGGAAACGGCGGCGGCGACGGCAACGGCGGTGGGGGCGGCATCAGCGGCGACGGCGCTGGACGCGGATCGGCGTTGGCTCTCATGCGCCCAGGTATGCCGCTCGCAATGGATTTTAACGATCTCCACGTTGCACTCGGCCATGCCCACGACGACCTCATTCGCGAGACGGCGCGGCAGATGGGCATCAAGCCGACGGGGAAGAGGGTGTTCTGCGGCGGGTGTGCTGTTGGCAAGGGTATTCGAAAGGCTATCGCTCGGACTACCTCGTCTACCGCTGTTCGTCCCCTCCAGCGTTTTTTTGCCGATCTAGCGGGGGCCGCTCCCGCGTGCGGCGGGCGGCTCCACCTACGTCATGTGCATCGTCGACGACTACACCAACTTCGGCGTTCTGAAGTTTCTCAAGGACAAGAGCGCCCCCGTCGTCTGCAAAGCACTCCGCGAGTTTTTCGTCTCTCTCCAAGGTTCTTGATCGGGACGAAAGCGTTCAAGTCTCTGCCAAACTGATCGCACCTACGCTTGGTCCCGATCGAGAAAATGTCGTCGACGTGCACAACAACTACCATTGTCACAACACCATTCTCGATCAGACGCATGACACAAGCATCAGCAGCACACTGCTCAAACCCTTCATTGCTCGGAGCAAATGGTAATGCCACATGCGGGACGCTTGCTTCAAACCATACAGGCTACGGGCAAGCTTGACAACTTTCCCTGAGAG
Organism: Ectocarpus siliculosus; assembly: GCA_000310025.1. Taxonomy (NCBI): domain Eukaryota; class Phaeophyceae; order Ectocarpales; family Ectocarpaceae; genus Ectocarpus; species Ectocarpus siliculosus. The sequence goes on along the minus strand of FN649730.1, from coordinate 1,730,199 downwards.
AGAGCCACAACCTTTCGGCAAACGAATGTACACATCCTCGTTCAGCTTGGATAGAACGAACGCCTGCTCAGCATCAAGGTGCACAAAATCCCAACCAAGATGACAAGCAATTGCGGCAAGAACGCGAATACTAGTAACAGACGGGCACGGCGAAAAATTCTCAAAATAATCAACCCCTTCCCGCTGACTAAAACCTCTTGCTACCAGTCTGGCTTTTGCACGCGTCACATCACCGAACTCGTTGGACTTCCAAAGGTACACCCATTTGGCCGAAATGATGTTCGTCCCTGGCTGCTACGAGCCTGCCGCCGGCGACAAAGTGTCCGCCTCGAGAAGTCCGGTGAACTCCGCGTCCTCAGCGCTGTACCAGATGTCGCTGTCTTCGCCTGAGTGCGCCTCCGCCCACGTCGTCGGTGTCACGCGCTCGCTTGCAGGCCCATCCGGCAGCTCCGGACCTCCGAAGCACCGCTCATCGTCCATCCGCGCGTCGAAGTCTTCCGCCATTGCAAGCATCGCCAACACCCCTGGGGACCGCGGCAGAGGCCCACCTTTAGCCAGGCACCGCGCCGAGGCCCTCGTGACGGAGGGGGTAACCTGATGGCGCTGCTGCTGAGGCTGCTTGTGCGGCGCTCGCGGGGGGGGACGCTGGGCTTGGTCGCTCCAGTTGGGGTCGATGACGAAGCTGCGGTCGGGCGCATCGCTGTCGCGGACCCAAGTATGCATGCCGCGGGCGTCGCCGTCTCCGTCTCCGCTGCGTCCGTCGAGGTGCCCGGGGCCATCGCGGCGACCGGGGACGACGCTGCTGCTGCTGCTGCTGCCGCTCCCCCCGCCGCCGACGCCGTCGCCACCGCCGCTGCGTCCGTCGAGGAGCCCGGGGCCATCGCGGCGACCGGGGACGACGCTGCTGCTGCCGCTGCTGCCGCCCCCCCCGCCGCCGACGCCGCAGCCAAGAACCTTGGAGAGCTGAGTTTGTACGCGGGTATTCGGTTTTCTCGTGACCGCGCGGGTGGCACGATTACGTTGTCGCAGGAGACGTTTGCGAGGAATTTGGTTGAGACGTTCGGTGTCACACGCAACAAGGAGACTCCCATGGTAGTAGGCTTGAAGCTTGAGGATTTCGACGATGCAGAGCCTGATGTTCTTGAGCCTTTTCGGTCTTTGGTAGGACACTTGATGTGGCTGGTGAATCAGCCTCGCCCGGACATCCTCAACGCAGTGCGAGCTGTGGCGAGGTATGCCCACGCCCCCCAAGATGGCGCATTGGCGTGCAGCTTTGCATGTTCTGATGTCAGGTTCACGGTCGGTCTTGGTATCACGTATCAGCGGGGGACGGAGGGCGGTGTCTCGTTGGAACTCTTCGTTGACTCCGATTACGCGAGCAACGCGACGGACCGGCGGTCGGTTTCTGGTGCGGTTGTGATGTGTGCGGGTGCGTGTGTCTCGTTTTTGTCGCGAACGCAGAAGAGTGTTACACTTTCTTCGACTGAAGCCGAGTATGTTGCGATGGGCGACGGTTTCAAGGAAGCGATTTTCTTGCGCTATCTCTGGAGTTTTATCTTTCCAGATGAGCGCATCGGGTGCACTAGAGTTCACGAGGATAACATGGGGGCCCTTCCCTTGGTCAACAACCCGGTCACCACCCCCAACTCTAAGCACATAGATAGACATCCGACACCATTTCATTCGGGAGCGGGTGGCACGCAAGCAGTTTAAGGTAGTCCACGTTGCGTCTGCTTTGCAGCACGCCGACTTTATGACCAAACCACTTCACAGGGCGGCATTCTGCTTTCACCGTGGTTTTGTGATGAACATCAAGTAACGTTCCTTTGTTAGTCGATAGCAATTAGTTTTTACTTGATGTGAAGTTTTTTTTTTTTTTCTGCGTTGTGCAACGTTGTGTTGTTTTTTTTTGTTGTTGTTTTTTTCTTTGCAGCAGCGTTTGTCTCTTCTTGCTGTCTCTGCATCTGCAATCATGGGGGGGAATGTCATGTGTGACTATGATTGATTACAGAGTGCATGCACATCATCAATTGATATTTTTGTTTATCCTATGTTTTTGGACATGTCTCAGCAGGGGGGCTGTTCACGTGAAGATATAACGTTGGGAGGATAGTGTCTTGGGATGTCACAGCAGGGGGGCTGTATGCATGGATGGATGTTTTTTGCTTTGTTTTCTATCGTTTCTTGGACAACAGCGATGGCATCGATTTATTTGCGGTTGCGCGCTGTTTAGGGATTGATTGGTCCTTGGAATTTATCTTGGAGGAAGGGTTTGACGTTTATTTGACGATTGATGGTTGGGGCAAATCAATGTGCTTTCCGAATTCATTCTCGTTTTGATTGGTCAAGAAGTTGAGTTTTTGTTTTGTTTTTGAGGATTTGGTATTCAACTCTTTTGAAGCTGTTTTTCCAGAAAATGTTTGTTTCGTTCCAACGTTTTTTCTTAATAATTGTTGGGTGTTTTTTCCGAGGATGATTCTTTTGTGTCAACGGTTTGAGATTATGTCTAGGGGCGAATGTAGTGGATTCGTGAATAAACTGATGGAGACGCGTGATCAGTTCTTCTTGTAGAGGATGTTTCTCAAGTGGTTATTTGCGTTTTTGCATTGGTTGGGAGATCGTACGGCATATCAAGTAGGGGGGCTGTTTGTTGTACTTTGGATGTATGTATGTGTGTCCGATCTACATGCGCAATGCGCCTGATCGGGGGGTACGTCAATGGGTATGAAGTGTATGGGGGGTAGGAGAAGACCCTGCCTGGTGCTGGAGAGAGAAAGAGCCCACGAGCTCACTTGCCTGAGGGGTTTGCGTGACGAATATATATATATATATATACAATACATGGTCCTTTTTCATCTGCGGTTCCTGGGATAACATAGTCTCCAGTCTCAACACCACAGACCGCTGAGGGCGGCAGTGCACTAACATACCACGTACTCCGGGGTCCTAAATTTTCATCAGCCAGCCTGCCATTTTCGAATACTTGCACGTGGATATACATGAAGTGTAGCGCACATTATACCATGCGTACCATGCATGCGCACGAATTTGTTGCGGTGTCTTGACAGTTCACTATACTGTGCTGAGTCCTCACATAACTTGAAGTAGTAGTCTTCTTCTAGTAGTCAACCTTCCGATCTTTGCACTGTACCTTCCATCCGTAGGATTGATTGTAGTAACGGTCAATTGACGGTACGCGGATGAATGTCTTCCTCCCCTCCGTGGTCACCGGCGAACACTACATGTACCACCCAGAAGGAGAACTTGTACAATGTATCACCATGTTAATTCGGACTCTGCTGAATGCTCGCATATTCCTACTTTTCATGCATGATGTGCACATATATGCATACCGTATATGACACAAGATAACACACCCCCTGGACCGATTTTCAAAGCTCGATTTTTCAACAGCAGCAACAGTCGCAGGGCCGAAAACGGCGGCGTTGAAGCCGTCTGGTCGACAGCTCTCTGAAAATGTATCCTTTCGTCCATGCATCCTCTTCGTCGTGAAGTAATCGAGCTCTGAAAATCGGTCCAGGGGGTGTGTTATCTTGTGTCATATACGGTAGCCAAGTTATACGGGAACGCCATACTCCTGTACACACTTACTTCAAGTACAAATGAGTATGCATACAATATGTACACAGCATGCGCCGTAGATTTGCTCAATCAACCATTGACGACTTCATATATTTCAGCACGATAAAGCTGGTATAGGCATATTATGTAGCACGTGTTCCACGTCTGTGGATGTGCCTCCGGGCTAAAGTGTAACCTGGTACAGTATACCCGCCACAGGTAAGAAGGAGAGAGGCTACTGCCTCGCACGTATATGTAGGCAGGAGGTAGGCGTTGTAGGCTCCAACGGCGTGAAAGCTGGGAGCATGGGGTCCAAGAGGCTCTCTTTACTGCATACTGCATACGTTACATTTTTTAAAAATTGTGTTTTTGTTGCAAGTCGTGGCAGTCTGCTTCGTGCCGCCTGCGCGTACATTAAACTAAACGAGCGTCGAGTCGAGCAGATCGAACTCGCTGCTGCTGCCCCCACTACTACTCCTCCCCCACTTTCTACTCCCACCGAGTGGTCGACCTCTTCGTCCGGTCGCATCGCATCTGCTCACCTGCTAGTTACCACACGCGTCGTTGCCTCTTGAGGTACATGACGATACATGAGCCTTCGCTCGATGTTTTCCCGCATCTAGTTGGTTCTTTACCCTTCTTTGGCGCTTCTTTCGCAATTCGACCAACAGTGGCATCAGCGCGCCTCCTTCGTTGTTTGCCAACGGGCAACAACAAAAACAAGACACACAGCACACAACTGGCCAGGGCACCTCCTCCTCTGCTGCCGATGCTGCTGCTGGCGGGCATGTGGGAGTTGTTCTGCTGTCCAACCCGCTCGCACCCCGTCACCCAAGAAGAGCTGATCCTGCTTGGTGTTAGCGGGGAGTAGAGGACAGTCTCTTGGCGAGAAGGCAAGAGGGGAACGAAAGGAGAGGAGAGAAGGATGGCGTCGATTTTCGACTGTGTGGGAGACTGTACGCTATGCCTCCCGAGCGGCAACAGCACACACGTTGACGACCCTGCCACCCCCAGCAGACGGAGATGGGAGCAGGAGAGAGAGGCCGAGTATGGCCATTCGTATGCCTCCAGCGGGCATTCTTCCGGACAGGTGCGCTAGGCGACGGGTGTATCACTTTTCGATTTTAAAGCTCTGTTACACACGAGGCGGGAGCATGACCTGGCCCCTTTTGTGACAGCGGCGTGGTTGTTGGTGTCAATGGCATCGATGTCGAGGCTGGTTTCGACGATTCAGTTGCCTCCGATCGAAGCCGGCTCGGCGACAGATTTGCTCTAGGCGGAAGTGTGAACCGGTGGTCACCATAGCGTGTACTCCAGCGCGGCTGGGCGAGCGAAGGTAGCCAGCACGATCGATATCCAAATTGTGGATGGCTTGCTACGCATACAAGGTGCTGTGATCAGCCGTCGATGTTATTGTTCCGGGGATTTATTTTCCTTCCTCTTTACTCCGAGTTATATAGATATACTGTACCGAAATATGCATCCTGTACACGAAAAAAATACTATCTTTCGGGGCGGGAAAGCCACCTACACCGCAAACAAGCGCGACCAGACCACCAGAGACCGGTCGGTGTGGTAGGACCACGGTCGGTCTCGAGGGAAGACGGCGGGCGTGTGGCTCAGGCGTCGCTGCCATCGCTCTAATAGTCTGGCTTTGTTCCCATCTGCCTCTCTACCAGCCAGCAGCTGCTTTACACATTCCTCCTGTGTCCGACGCATGTTCGATGTATACCAGGAACGGGGGATGTCTTTTTTTTTCCCGTACATATCCGCCGACAGCCTGTGCCGTGGGGCTAATTAATTTTGCGTCGGCAATTTTTTCGTCGCCCTCAGGGTCTTCTCACCCTGTCGCATAAAATCATTGGAAGCTTACTGCTGCAAGCCTCACCACATCTTCTCTTCTTGGTGTACATGGGTACTGCTGCTGCTGTTCAGAGGTGCTTACTGCTGCTGTTGATTGTCAAAATTAACAAAATACGCAACCGTCACAGCAAGCAGTTCGGCGGCCCTCTTGCTGTATACTTACTTGTACTGCTGTTGTTTTAGGGAATCACACCTACCTGTTGGTGGGCGGACATTAATTACTGGTTCCCACGTGGTTCCCACGTGGTGCTTCTTGCCTAACATGGAATGTTAGTGTTCCAGTCATCGCCTCAGGCAGGTGCAAGTGTACAAGTATAACTATGTTGTCATGGGAGAGTGTCTCGAGTTCCATCCAAATCTTGTGGCACTGCTGTATACCCCTTGAAAATATCTTCGACCTTCACACACTCCAGACATTAAAGAAGCCCCTGTTGGAAGGCGGCTCGGACGAAAACACCTGCCCGCCCAAAAAATGTTTTTGGCCGTTGGTTGCGATGGTCACTACGAAGTACTTGGTTATGTTTAGTAAAATAATGCAAAATGAAACAGGGACCAGCGAGACATTTTGAACACGACCAAAAACAACGGGGTACGTACGTACATAGATACTTCTTTAATCAAACGTAGTGAGGTGGCGAAGTGTCTTGTCTGTCTGCAGCTCACTGCAGCATCAATCCGTTACTATTTTTGCTGTAGGAGTCAGTGGTAATCTATCTTAGGCTCTTTTCTTAGATACAGAGAAAGAGATGGATTCTTTTGGGTCAACTAGGGTAACATATACAAACTAGATTTGTCGAAATTTGAAGTTTGCCGCCCTTCGGAGGACGGACACTGACTGCTGTTGAATGTTGTCGTGAATTGTCCCTAAAAAATTTCTTGCTCTTTCCCACCGAACTTTCGTTGAGAGGACGGGACGGCCGAGTAAAAATACACACGGAGCATTGTTATCTAGCACCACCGTAGACGATGCAGGCCCCGGGGGAAATAACCAAAGAAGCACTCCCTGCCGCACACAGGCACACCCCGTCACTGCTTCTGAATTCGTCTCGTTAATTGCAGCTGTTGCACACCCCGTTCAAGACTAGCGGCTGTTTTTGTGCCCGCAATCGAGAAAAAGGCCGTCACACTACAAGTAGATACCCGCCAGTCAGTCACTCTCGCTAACGATAAAGGTCTTGAACCTTCTTTCTGCCGAAGCTGCTGCTGCCGCTGCACCCAAACACGAACATAAGGCTCGGATTGACGCGAACTACGAAAATAAATTGACAACTACTCCTGTAGAACCACAGCTAGCTCCGCGGTGGATCCCACACGAAAGTCTTCGGAATCACCTGCTTGACTGAGAGCTACTTTACCGTGGAAGACGAAGTAAAGAAACTTGGCGTCGATGACCCGAAATTGGCGTGTCTTGTCTCCGCGCGCCACTGCTGTTTTTCGTGCCCGCAGCGGCGCCCGCCGCGATTGTTCCGGTCGGACACCGGGCAGGAGACGTGCGGCTCGTCCGACTCGGGGTTCTGCGGCGGGGACTACAACTACTACTACCATTCCCACAGCAACATGTTCGACACCAGCGCCAACCGCTACCGCCCCCCGACCCCTCCCCGCGAGAGACGCGCCTCCAGGCGCCAGCCCGGAAGAGCGGCGGCGGCGGCAGCGGCGGCCGCGGCGGCAGCAGCCCCGCGGTCGTTGTCCTCACCGCCGCGCGTGCGGCCCATCTCCTCGAGGTCCCCGCTGCCACTGCCGCTGCCGCCGCTCCGGCT
>FN649730.1:1697212-1711128 GCA_000310025.1 Ectocarpus siliculosus | reverse complement strand
CATAGATGATGTTCTTTTGTGGCTTCCTTGGAATTATACTGTAGGCTGGATTAATTCATACAGCTTGTTCTGGGTCTTTTTTTTTTTTTTTGCTGTTGTTGTTCACACCTGCAAAAAGCCAGTGTACTTTTACAATTTCCAATGAAATGCCAAGAACCCAGGGCAGTACCACCGATCGTGACAGTAGGTTTTATCCCGTGGGTCATAACAAGCCCAGGGGAGAGAAGTGTACCATGCATCCTGGTGGTGGTTTTATCTTTGTTTTCGTTGTTCTTTGAAGCCGTGGGATGTAGTCTATTATAGCATTTGTTTTTCTCCGTCTGCTACTGAGGGTGGGAGAAGCCTGCTAGATGCGAGGGAGATGAACCGGCAGCCACGAACTAACACCGCGGCTGCCAGTAGGAATGGGATGGAGAAGAGATGATACGGGACGGGACCATGAGATAAAACGGGACGGAAGAAAGAGGCCTGGTGGATGGTGTGGTACAGAGTAGAGGCGTCCCCTGTCGTTTGTGGCAGGGGTGGGGAGGGGGTGCGGTTGTCGCAGTGCTACCCAGTTGGCTTGAGACGCCATCAACGGCGAGCGGAGCGTGCTTTTCCAAGAGCCTAATCCGATTTTTATCTTGAGCTCCTCTGAACTTCGGCGGCGTGCGCGTCTGCACGGTATATTTTTGTGCAATATATTGCCTGGCGTCGCCTTTACTCGGGGCGTTCATTGTTCATTCGGGCTGAGAATGATACTGCGGCAGTCATAACGTAACGAGTACGCTTCGTGCCTGAGCTTACTTTTAACCTGGAGTGTGATGATGATGATGATGGTGATGATGATGTCGATTATATACTTTTTTATCAGCGTTTCGAGCATTTGGGAGTTTTCCATGTATGTTAGGTTGGCCTGCGTTCCCCGGGCTGGTCGCCGAGGGGATGGAATTACCGTATCCCCGTGCATGCAGAGAGAAACAAAGGCGACCGAAGGCCGCAGGTGGTTTTGATGCCGACGCCCTGTAGGGCGTTGGAAATTTCTCACGGAACATCTATCCACCAACGAGATGAGTGTTTTTTTTGTACTACAATTGGCCGGTGCCCGGAAATGTGTTTACTTGTTTCGAAAGCTTAACACCCGTAACTAGTAGACGTTCTTGGCTCTATCAAGAATTATCGTGTCGTCGATATCTATTTGCCTACGAAGCAGGCGGTGGTGGTGGTATGTGCGTGTTTTATGTGCCCACTCAAGCTTGTTGCCGGTCGCTCTGTATTGTTGTGAGGACCAGCAGCGCAGAGAGGAGAAATGTCCATCCATTCGTGTTTGGTATATACCACTCGTCGTCATGTGTCTTTACGTAAACTCGTTGCCTTGCGCGTTGCATTGATATGCCTCACTGATTGATTGTTTGTTTTCATCTCTGGTCTCTTGTCTGATGTCTCTTTCTCGGCAAGCTAGCTGCGGCGCTCTGGTTGAGATGGTCATGGCATCCTTGACATTGGCTTCTAGGTGTTGTTCAACGATGATACAAAATTGTCTGTTGTAGTTATATTCTGCCGCCGTTCAGAAGCGCACCTGTTTTTTCTGTCGCGTCGCGAAACCGCAGAGCATTATTGGTTGTTCTTCTTTCCGCTGTCTCTCTTTTTGTCGCTGTCACAGGCAAGGTCTTGGCTGACGCGTCTCGTCCTGTATGAACCTGTGCAAAATGTACGATATCCTATTGGTACTATTTATAATATTCATACATAGTCTACGTTGACGCCGCCGAGAAAAACAAGAAGCTGAGCGAAGTGTATCCCGCATTATTGATCTACTGCCTGTACGCTACTGTTGATTTGATGGCACAGTAGGTTATCCCCATCCAAGTCTTTCCAAGTTTTCGTGCGTAAAGTGTCGAACCCGTGTTTGGCCCGGGGTTCGTTTCGTAATATCTGTGCGGGGCGTAATACCCAACACCTACTTTAAGAGATTTTGATACAGGATTCTTGATTCTTGGATGAGCGCCGGCTCTCCATAAGGGTAAGAACTAACGTGCTTACATGTGGAGTTTTTTCATGGCCACAACTGCCAGTTTCTTAAGCCGCAAGTGAACCAGTGGTTGGCACTCACTGTATCCAAAAATACCGACGAGGGAAAGGCTTGCTGCACCTCTCTCGCTGTCAAAACCGAGGCCTCACGTTGAAACGCAGAAAAAGAAGCCATCCTTCTGTCTGTGTAATCCCGGTGTGCTGCTTGTCGTTCCTGAAATGTGTGAATACCCAGGACAGGATTCCTTCCAGAAATTGAACGGGTGGAACCAAACGGGCGTGTGTGTGTGAAATGCTCCCTGTCCATCCTGGTATAAACTAACTCGTTGCAGCGTGAAGTGGCAGACATGTCATCACAGAGCAAGGCAGCGGTTGCATCGAGCGTGCGATTGCTACATGTACGATCGACATCGATCGACCGAGGCCGCGGTGACACGAACCAACACCTCTTCGTGAATGACATGGCAGTGGGTGCAGCAACTAAACCAAACATGATTTCGTTCCGAAAGGCGACCAACTCGATCTGTGAGCACCCACCGCAGTTACACCTAATCTGAAAAATAATTGCTACGTGTATTCGTGGGAAAGGAGGGTGAAGAGGGAAAACGAAAAATGGGTCCGTGAACAAGAGGGCGTGAACAAGAGGACGTGAACAAGAGGACCTGAACACCAAACCATTGACCCCCCCCCCCCTTTACGTCAACGGCCAGAACATCTACAGTCGGCATTCCACAGAATGCACCGATAAGGTTTGTCCACGGAAAGTGATTGCTTTGCCTTGGGTATCATGGAGGATAACTTGATGGAGATTTTCTTCTCGAAGGCAGCAGCAGCAGCAGCAGCAGCAGCAACGATGACGACGACGACAGCAACAACAGCACTTGACGGTAACTCTTGGCGGCTACGCAGCTCGCGCGAAAACACGCAAATTCTCCCGCACCTTGAGACCAGGATCAATTGTCCCTGCAACACTAACTCCCTACTCCAGTTGTGGGGATACTACTCGGGACCGAAAAAGTTGGGGGGGGGGTGCAGGGCATACCGCAAGGATAGAAGCAATGTATAAACCGACACTTCACTAGCTACCAAACGGCTAGAGTTTCGAAATGAAGTTGTGTGCACACCTCATCATCGCTCCTGAACGTGTAGTACGCGCTTGACTGCGATCTCGTGGTATACATTCTGCGAAACACCGCAAATAATTGTACGCGACAGAACACCAAGCATCGCAACCTGTCAATTGACTTGCTAGGCGCGTGTGTGGACCACGTTGAATTTAACTATAATACATGGCCTTTGATGCATCGTCAGGCTGCCGACTCTTCCACTGCGAAACCTTGTCGTTTTTCGTCCGCCTTCCTAACCTCTACCCCGTCCCCCTCCCCCCCCGCTTGCCCGCCGCCGGACTGTTTTCTGTTCTGAAGACTGCAGCATTCTACCGCCAGGCGCGTAGGATTGTCACGTGTCTGCCTTGTGTCCATGTCAGGCAGGTATGGATCCATACGTACCAACAACCAACTCTTTGCTGGAGGTCACGTCATACAATATATATCGGATATTGCATACAATATATATCGGATACTGCATTCCGTGGGAGCATTGTTCATCCACAGCACCGGCACAGAAACCAAAAAAGGGCTCAATGCAAGTTCTGCGATCAGTACTCAAATAGTGTCACACAGCGAAGAGAGACATGGTCGACCTGCGACGGTACTCGAATTGTACCGTACGAAGTTCAGCTACACCGTGTCCTGTCCTACGATCATACGCTAAAGCCAGTGCGCGTGCGTGCAAACAAAGCCGTCTGTAAACCTGTACGTGGGTTTTTCAACCTGTGATGCAGGTCAGAGCGACGCTGGAGCTCTCAAAGCGCTACTACTGCTATACAGTAGCGGCTACGGTTTAAGAGAAAATGTTTAAGAGAAAGTACCGATTTCCGAGAGTCAAACTGGCTTGTCACGACCAAAATCGATATAAGAGATAAATACTCATATTTCTGAGATTTCTCTTAAATCGAACCTCTGAAAAGACACCAAGCCCAGCAGGCACCCACTGCACAGTGGTCCCCGATCACACGCCAGTGTTAAGGAGGAACCGATTCGCAGGGTATCCGTCGATTGACTTTTACCAGAATCGGCACACCTTCGCACGAGGCCCACCGAACTTATGAAATCACCCACGAATTATGTACGTACAGCGAATACTTGGATCACACGACGCCATGATTAATTTACACACACAGGTATCATCAGGAGTGTACCCGGTACTTGCGGTGCGTACATTGCTGGCCAAGACACAGATTGAGCATGTGTGGAGCTAGCACAATCTAACGACGTGATGTAGCATGAGTGATACGTCGTCCACAAACATACTCCTTTCGCTGGTTGAAATGAGATCGTCAATCTTCCACGGCCTTCAGAACTACATGTTCACGGTTCAAGAGAATATTCTTTTAAACCGTAGCCAACACGGTATTGTAGAAAGCCCAATGTAAGAGAGAAAGATGGGCTTGTCACCATCACGACCCTCTCTTAAACCGTGTAGCCGCTACTGTATGCAGGCGCTATCTGAATCACAACAACCTGCATATCTACAGTAGACTTCGCGGGGTTGTTTTGGAAAATGTGAGCCTCGATTTAGCAACTGGCATCTTCTGCGCAACCACCAGGGAACACGTGAAATAATCCCCGTGGTCGATGGATAACGCGTTGGGTTGTACAGGTTTACTTCGCTCGCGACTCGTCGATGCCCTTGTTGAATGCCCGATGTGTCTGTGTGGTGGATGACGAAGAGTGCCCTTCCTTGGAGCCGTACTGTACTATATGTAGTTGCTTTGTCGTGCAAGTATGTTTACCGATGTTGCTGTGCTAAACAAAAGGTTCTACTATAGTAGTCGATAGCGCAAAGCGTTTGCGTCCGCTCACTCTGATCCATTCGTCTTCTTGGAGCTGGTATGCCGGCTCCGCCGAGTACAAATCACCGTTGTACTTTAGTCTTCTACTGGTGGTGTGCCGCCTCTGCGCCTGCCTAAGTTTCGGTCGACTCATCATCTAGATCTCTAGACCCTCCGCCAGGCACACTGTGCCGGAGTGCTGCCCTGCTATGTCGTCGCTCACGATAACAAAATGTATGCAATAGGGCTGTGTGAGGTGTGAAAGTGTGCGAAGAGGCGGAACGTTCCCACAGTCCCGCAAAAAAAGCCTCCTACCGTTTCCTTGGGGTCGGGGGGTGCAAGAACGTTCTGGGCACCGTTCTGAAAGCGCAAGAAAAACAAAATCGAGACCACCAGACCAGACCAGCCACCAGCTCCATCTGCCTTAGAAATACGGTCAAGTCCAACATCTTGCTTCCGATCGCATTCCCGCGCTGACTGAAAAAGATCGCCAGTCTTTCGAAGTACGGCTGCAAGAGCCTATCTGGCCTTAGGGTTAGCGAGCAGGTGTGTCGTGCAGTCGTGTAGTATGCATAGCACGGGAACACGGTATATGGCAGTCGCACAGACGGACGATATGTTGCAACCTCCACAGCTCTGCGCGGGAGCCTGACTACAACTTACATCGTAAGGCATATGTGCAACGTGTTGGGGTCACTTAATCTCCGGCGGTATCCGCAGCAGTTGCGTGCTAGAGGGTGTAGCGTAGCCGCTGAACGCCGTGCAGCCGTGCAGTGCAGCAGGGAGGCTGGTTTGACTACATGTAGCAGGGTTGGTGGTGCGAACCAGGAACGTGCGAACCGTTCGTTGCATTCTCCGGCAATCTCCCACACATCACGAGCTTATTTTTCTGCTCACACTGCTGCCTGGTGATCACCTGTTTCATCTGGTGATGGCTGGTGATGATGTTGATAGGTACAGCGGTATGTGGTGATTGCAACATTGCAGCGTTGTACACTCAGATTCGTAGTTGGGTTGGCGGGGTGTTTGGGGCACCGAAAAACAACCGTGCCGCCGAAATAAAAGCATCTACCTACGGGTAAACTCCGTGCAGGTTCCCGGAGCAATGGCTTCGATGACGGATCGTGACGGACTGGTTACCCTGTTTCGTTCGGCGCGCGGGGCTAGCTGGAGGAAGAGAGAGAACTGGGACACGGATGCTGCGCTATCAACATGGTTTGGAGTCGAAGTCAACTTCGAGGGCCGCGTAGTGCGGCTTGACCTGCTGAACAACGACCTCCAAGGTGTTTGGCATGCGCTGCTTGCACGTGCTTCCGCCTAGAGTCTATACAGTAGAGGTGGCCGCATAGTGTGGAAGGTACAAACCGGCCTTAAACAGGGCACCCGGCCTTACTGGAAACGGCCCTTGTTTAAGGCCGGTACAGGCCTTATACAGGATTATGAATTCCTCAATAAGGCCGGTACCGGCCTTGTTGAGGAATAGTGCAGCGCACTCAAGGCTATGCGGGAAGCGGGCCGGTTCAAACATGTCTGAAAGCCAGCAGGGGTGTATATCACTCACTCACAGTGCCACAGCGCCGCGTTGGATGTGCACCACATGGCACTGCTACGTATGTATGTACTGAATGACGACACAGCGTGTCAAATGATGTTTGCACGTTTCCAAATGTTATTACCCGCCAATCTGTAATAACAACAGAAATTACCAAGTGCCTCCCTCTTGGTGACTACCCTACTGTACATTACTGTAGCTGGTCAACATATATGTCGTGGTCCAGGTCACAAAACCAACCTAAACGACAGAAAAGCAGAGTGTCACGTGAAAATTGAAGACGTGAAAGTACGGACGGCAAGGACACCATAGAATGAAAAAAATTACTCACGAAGGGTCGACAAATGTGCTGCTTACGTGCTGATGCTGCTCAGTTTGAGAGGACGTAGATACGCCACAAAAACCTACAACGATCTACATATGTTGCACATGTTAATATTTACCCGTCCAACAACGACGGCACACACACACACAAAAAAAAAAACATCTTCTGCATGCAATAGCAACGGCACACGATGGTTGAAAAAACAAGAGTGTTCCTGCATACGATCAAGGGCGACCGACCGACCAAATTGGCAGAGAAGACTCTGCCGTGACAGCTGTTGAAACTGATCTACAATACCGGACCCGGGAAAGCCACTCAACTTACGCCCCCCCCCCATGCGCCTACAAGTATCGAGTTTACAAAAATTGCCTCATGTCCGTCTGCCTCGCTGGTTTCGAAGTATGTGCTGCGATCATCGCCATCTTGGCCTTCTGCAGATGGAAAGCGGCGTCATGGTTGCCGCTTTCCTCTGCTGCCGTTTCCAGAGCCCCGAAGTGCGACGACACTGCCGCGTACGGCGGTGGTGCCATACGAGCCGTGGGTTCCTCCGTCGCTTCGTCGTCCGAGCTCTCCTCTGCGAGAAGCTTGCCCTCGAGCAGCTGCGTCATCTCGTCCACCGCGTCCTGCTGCATGGCTTCCACCACATCCGGCTGGTCCTCCACCGTCGCCCACACTTCAGCCGCTCGCACAGCGGCGGCATTGGCAGGCTCTCTGGCAGTGATACCCAGGGTGGCCAACAGTTCTGTCAATTCCGTGTCAACACCGCAGGACCGCTCCTGTGCTTCACGCACCCGTGAGCTCATGCTGGTGAGGGTCTCCGCGAGAAGGTCCACCGGCTCCTTGTCTGCACGCCCCTGCACTGGCCCTCCCGCAGAGCCCGCCGAGCTGCTTTGCCTCTGTTTCCCGTGCACGGTCGTCAGCGCAGCCTCCATCTCTTCCGGGAGGGTCTTGGCCTTCACGAAGCACCTGGTGGACGGGACGCGGGAAGAGCAGCGATACAAACGCAGTAGAGATTGTGAGCGTCGGGCACCAGCAACGAGGATACATTGCGGCGAACGAGTTGTCGAGCGATGTCAAATTATTTCGTATTTTCTACAGCGACACGTACATAATAGCAGCAAGCCCTGCGAAGGCACACAACTAAAAAAATGCAACACCGGGTTCTAACTTGAAGACGGAAAAAACGGACAGCACTTGAACTATTTTGAAGCAATACCTGGCGATCGTCCTGGGGGTGATGCTGTCCCAGGCGGTCTTGAGAAGATCTGCCGCGTCCAGCACGTGGGGGTGATTTCCCTCCGCCAAGCCCTTGGTCCCAGCCACCATCTTACGCTTCTTGGCCTCGGCGCGCAGTGCATCAGCCACGAGCATGGTTGACACCTTGACGTCGAGTAGCTCCCTCCTGTAGATCACCTTGGTGGCCGCGATGATCCCCATGTCCATGGGCTGGTGTACAGCTCACCAGCCGCACAAGGCATGTATGCCCCTACTGGTTGGGTCGATAGGGGTACGCTACAATAGGCTGTTGTGTGTTGTGTGTGTGGAGATGTCGAGAGCTGCTGTGTTGTGGCTTGAAAATAATGCGGCCGAACCTGCGTGCGTCACCCCAAAACCGGCCTTAAATAGGGTGGGAGGAGGCTGCAACAGGCCTTAAATAGGGACCACCCCTTTTTATGTCCTGTGCGGCCTTAAAAAGGAAGGCATTTGGGGCAGGCGATTTCACCGGCCTTAAACAGGGCCACCGGCCTTAAATTTGCGGCCTTAAACAGGGACCTCTACTGTAAGATGGATGTGGTCGACCGACCAAACTGCGAATTGTGGTCGAGATGAGATAACCCCTCCTCGTTTTTGCTCTCTACAACTTCTGTGTTTAGGAATGCAGTCAATCTCGTTTTTCTGGTGCTCACCTCATCAGGTATGGGTTGTGTAGTCAACGTCCAATAATTCACCTTGCCAGGTTGTTTGTCGCTGAGATGCAGCTCTCTCCGAACTCTGACATATCCCCCAGTTCCTACGGTGTATCTCCTGGTTAGCGCAAGATGTCCACATAGGCAACGAATTTGACGTACATTCCCGGCTCCCCGGTCTTCCGAAAATGTCCCGACGATTCCCTCTGGAATATCGGCTGCTGTACCGGCCGAGTAGTTGTAGACGAGGCGGGAGGAAACAGTGTTTACTCTTCGCTAATCCGGATTATTAGCTCATTGCTGCAGGCCCCATCCCGCCGCAGCTGGGAAAATTTGAGACATCTATGCGTATGTATGTCCCTTCGGGAAGCCGGCATCGGCGGGATTCATCCTGACCTTGATCGGGGGGAAACAATAGACGAACCAATTAGCTGGTTTTGCGAAAGGGATTATTGCTGCAGTGCTATAGCGAATGAGGAAGTAATTACGGCCCTAACGAGGAACAACACAATATTTCTCCCGCCTAATAGAAACGCCGAGCCCGAGAACGTGACTGCCTACTCGCCTATGCATCGGCGAGATTCATGCCTATCATTCTTGCGAGTCGAAGTAGTATTTCGCGTTGGGTCTCCGGGACTCACCATCTAACTCGTTGTTGGACAGGTCGAGCCACGTGAGCTTAGTGAGAGCGCCGAGCTGCGTCGGGATCGCACCTGTAGAAGAGTATTACATGTTTGCGGGGGAAATACAAAAACCACCCGCTTATCTATTTTGAAGACGACTGATCTCCGTAGATCTTGTCCCGCCAACTAGTGGGTGGGACAAGATCTACGGAGATCGAATATCCCGAATAAAGAGAGCCGGGTGATTTATTTCTATATCCCCCGCTAATGTGTTACTCTTCTGCAGGTGCGATTCCGGCGCAGCTCGGCGCTCTAAATAAGCTCACGGTGCTTGACCTGTATTTCAACCAGCTCAGTGGTGAGAGACTGATGAAATTTGATACTTTTTTTTCTCGAACATATTTATGTGTCCATTCACGCATCGGCGATGTTCGATGCAGTAGGCGAGTAGGTGGTCTAGAAGCCGGGGGATTGTTGTTTTTTGTCCCGTGTCACCAACTGCTCTACTGCAACAACCTTACAGGTACCACGAGTTTTTAGAAATGAAACCGGGTTCCATGGATGAATCCCGTGTATGCGTAGGCGGGACCGATGTTCTAGAAAGCGGGGGGTTATTTTTGTTTGTCCCGCTCAGTTACTCGTTCCGTCCATCCGCTTGCAGGTCCCATCCCATCCGAGCTTGGGCACCTTTCAGCACTCAAGGCGCTCTACCTTACGAACAACGAGCTGAGCGGTGAGTCAACACGTGATTTGATAGCCCTTTCCCGACCGATTTTGCGTGAGTCTCGTGTATGAATCTCGCCGATGCATCGGCGAGATTCATTCATGGATTAAAAAATTAAAACCGACCATCAATAGGTACGTGTGAGGTGGTTGTGGCTGAGCCACAGCCTCTGCAGCTGTCGGACATTTCCTAGCTCTGGCGGGATGTTGCCGGCCAGACGAAGGGAAAACAAGAAGTTGGCGGGAGAAAACAAAATTAATCCCCCGGCGTCTAGAAAAACGGTCCTGCCAACGAACGCAGTTGGCATCCACTCACTGGTCCAGAAGCCGGGGCATTGTTTTCGTTTTGACCCGCAACCATCACTCCGTCTTCCTTCTTCCACTTACAGGTCCCATTCCGCCGGCGCTGGGAAAGCTCGCAGCGCTTCAAGATCTGCACCTCTACGGGAACCAGCTAAGCGGTGAGACACTGTTTAGATGTGTTGAAAAAAAATTCCCATGAATTTTCAAGATGAATCCCGGGTATGCGTTGGCGTCCACTCACTGGTCCAGAAGCCGGGGCATTATTTTTGTTTTGACCCGCAACCATCACTCCGTTTTATTTCTTCCACTTACAGGTCCCATTCCGCCGGCGCTGGGAAAGCTCGCAGCGCTTCGAAGTCTGTACCTCCAAGGGAACCAGCTAAGCGGTGAGACACTGTTTAGATGCAATGAAAAAATTCCCATGAACTTTCAGGATGAATCCCGTGTATGTAGTTGGCGTCCACGAAAGTTTTGTACGGAAAGCGCCAAGGGCGCACAATTTTTTTTTTTTCCGACACCTAACCCTACCCCCCCCCCCCCCCCCCGGGAGGGGGGTGAAAAAAGTTTTTTTTTTTTGAATATTTTCGTACAGGCTTTCTTTTGGCTTTCTCCTTCTCCATTGCGTGTGCTTGCGTGTGGTGGTGTTTACGGCATGACGTGCAAGCAGGACCTTGTTACTAGGAAGGTGTAGATTGCTACTTCATGTACTGAAATAAGCTGTGATGGGCTGGGGACACTTCTTATTTGGTTTTCAAGTCTTGAAGTACAGCAGTAGTGCTTGAGGACAACCCCTCAGCTACAAGTAGCTTTGAACTTCTCCAAGCCTCTGCGACAAGTCCACGACATTTGACCTCGGTCGAATGTGGCGAAAGGACACAACCAAATGACACATACCCATGCGTCGAAACGTCATTATTCCAAGCTTACTCAAGCCGGCAACATACCGAAGAGGGGCTGTCGATGAGCCTACGGCGGTGGAATCACCTTCGCCACGTGCAACACCCATCCACAACTAAAAGCAATTTGTCTTGGATGATGGTACTTAATATTCACTCCCCGAAGCCCCTCCAGTATTGCCAAGTCAAACTCATCCTCGCTGAACCCTTTGGCACTATACTTGCCATTCACCGCCTGCTCTAACCTATGCATGATACCACTCAGCGACAAGCCGTCTCGCCGCGCTTGAGCCATCAACCTTCGAATGTCATTCACGTCATTGTCTGCCATGTAAATGAAGATACTCTTCGCGAGTGCAACACGACCATGCAAAGCCGCGCACTTCCTGAGTTGGTTCAAAGTGTACAGTTTCTGCACTTCGAACTTCTTCTTCCACCGCGTCAGCCTGCCTCGTTGCTGGTGAGGAGTCAACAAATCTAGAGCAAAGTGCTTCAACCTTGAGTCTTCTGGCTCCAACGATGATCGTTGAACCACATCTGCTCCAAGACGGAAAGGGTGCAGAGGGAACAATCCAATTAAAAAAAAGTTCATGTGTGGTGGAATGAGGGTGCGACAGTTAAATTGTCTTGCCTTCCTAGTTGTGCCTTCCTATTTCGCGTTTTATTCGCTACGTGGTCTCACCTCTGTAAACCTTACTGCCCTTGATGTCCACACACGGCTCGCATGTGCCTCCTGGTTCTTCCACTGCTCCAGCACAACCTGGGCTCAGGATGCCGCGGGAGACGGATTCCACGGCGTAAAGAGCCACGCCATTCGGGTCTATCCGAGCCTCCCACGACAGCCCCTTTTTGACGACAGTATGCAAAGCTGCTGGGTAGTGTTGGAGAAGACGCTCCCGAACATTCGGACGTAATCCCGCGCAGCGGAGGGGGTTTTGGACGCGCACCATATCGGTCGAACCACTCTCGTGTGCAGCGTCGGAGAAAGCTCCATCCATTTCGCTGCTCGCGCCCTCACAACCCTCACGCCCGTTCACAACTCCCGTCGCAACCACCTCACCGTCGCTACCCGTGCCCGTTCCGCCCTCACGCCCGCCTGCAATTCCCGTCGAGAGCACCTCAACGTCACTGCTTGCGCCCGCTCCGCCTCCACCCCCGCCTGCAACTCCCGTCGCAATCACCTCAGCGTCGCTACCCGCGCCTGCTCCGCCCTCACGCCCGCCTGCAACTCCCGTCGTAACCACCTCAACATCACTGCTTGCGCCACCGCTGCTATCCATCACGTCCCTCGGCCCCTTCCCGCCGCCCGTAGTGCTCGTCGGTTTAAAACCTCAGCATTGTATTCCTCTGACGCTTAGCTTCAGCACCACGCCTGCGGATGTGAATAAATATTGATTGATCCGCCGTTGAGAGACGGAATAATGATCTAATCGTTCTACTGTACATACTGTGCCAAGTTGCGTAGTAGGCGACGCATTCGCACACATTGACAAAGCTGCATGCACGCATTGATACTTTGCGCGACATGCGTGCGGCGAGGATAGACAAAGTAACGGGTCTTGCGAGGTCTTGAAATGTTGGTAAGCACAAGTGAGCAGTCCAAATTACTCGAGAATGCAACTGCGGACACCGACGGCCATCGCCCTTACATGTGTGCGGTCGACCTCTCGTGCTGGTTCACATGAAGCTGGGTCAGCCCTTCACCGGAGCCGAAATAGTGCTGGCACGAGGTGCAACCCCAGTGGCCACTGCTATTCTTCTGGGCGATTTTCGCAACAGGCGAACGCGATCTGCCCGCATGCGATGGGCGTGCGGAAAGTGGCAGGCAAGGGCAGGGGACACCAAAATGTAAAGGCCAGTTCTTCTGCAGAGGCACGAATATCCCCGTGGCACACAGCCTTGTGGGTGGTGCCGGTCTGCATTTCGCGCATTTTTTTCTCAAACGTTGTCACAAGTTGTCATGCTGCTCAGCTACCGCTGCGGCTTCTGCCTCTGCTGTTGAGGCTCCTTCTACTGCTGCTTCCAGTTACATGGGAAGCAGCACAACACACACGCAGCTGCCGCTGCCAGCTACACGGGCAGCAGTACAACCACGTTTGGTGTGTACAACACGACGGCAGTTGCATCGCGAGGGCTCCGCATTCACGCACTCTTGGTTGCGTCCAACCTTGGTGTGGGTTGTTGTGTGTGCTGTTCTTGCTATTGCTGCTGCTGCTGCTGCTGCTGCTGCGAGGTAGATTATACTATAATGCAACCAAGGCAATCTCACAAAATGATTCCCATTCCTCTACACTCACTCTTCGTGCTTGTGCGAAGCCTCATGCTGCAAGGCGGTGCCCTCGTCGACTCCTGAACCGTCGCCGAAGTTGTGTCCGCAGCAGCAAACAAACTCCATGCCATCCGCTCGCTCTCGGCAGACGCGGTTGAGCCAAGCCGTCTTGTCGAAGGGGGTTGTTGATAGGAATCCCCACGGAGACTGTGCTCATCGTGACCACTCTCCCCAAGCTCTCGCTCTCCCTCGCTCCTCTGCTACGGACGGTACCGCGGCTGCGGGCTGCGGCACTCTGGAGCAGGGGCTACGTGGATTGTACTACCCCCTTGCATGAAATGTGCCCACTTTATATATTGGATTTACTATAGACTTGTTTATATAGGAAATTGTCTGGCGTTTGGGGGGGGGGGGG